>VYXD01008209.1:0-18111 GCA_013397195.1 Hylia prasina | reverse complement strand
CCGCCTGGCCTTGACTGCTACATACAAATAAACTTTACTTATATGTTTTCTCATCAACTTTTCAAACCACTGTTGTGTTCTGAATAATGCTATTATTATTAGTTTCTTGGGTTTGGTTTTCAAAATTATATAGAATTTCATGTAAGTACAATCACGTCTTTATTATAAGAAACAATATAGAAGAAAGAAACAGAAATGAGGAAAAAATGGAAAAGAAAGTAAAGATTAATATTTCTTTTCATGATTCAGAGACTTTAATGGACTTGGAATTGAGTGTATTCTTAACTCCTTCATTTGTTAAATACCCACTTTTGTACACTGATGATGCTGTATTCTGACCAAACAAAACAGAAGCTGCAGTTCAAATCTGAAAGAAATAATCTGGGTCAAAATGCGCCCTTTGGTGGAACTCAGATGAAATTTCCACAGTTATTTGTTGTGACTCATTACCATGATTTTTTAGCACACTTTAGCCTCTTGCCTGAGTTAAATGTCAGAAAGATAGATGTCTAAGCTGGAGCTAGTCATGCCAGAATCCCTTTATATTCAGTGGAAAGAAATAGGTCCTTCCAGGGAATGACTGCTCTGGCCATTTAAACATCTAACTTACAGTAGAGGTGCCCTGTCTCCATCTGTGGTAGCTTTACATGCAGTCTGTCCAAGGTGGAGAAAGTATCACTTTTTTCAGCTGAGGATATGAAACAGAAACACTGCTTCTAGAGTACAGCTTTAGGAAAAGTAACATCCAGCTTCCAAAGGAGCTATGAATTCCCCAGGTCCTTGGCAAGGCACAACATGAGCTGTATGTAGAGCTTTTACAAGCAGGCTGTGCTCAGGCTGAGCTCAGTTGTTCACAGAGCCCATTTATTCTCACTCCATAAGTCACGACACTGATGCTTATGCAAACCAGGTCCTCTCCTCTGGGCATCCTGTCTGCTTGTCATTCACAAGGGCAGTGGGAATAGCTGAAAGGACACTTATACTTCAGATAAATACATTTTGGGAGACCATAAGCACCAATTATATCTATGGTTTCTCACTGACAATACATGCAGGATCAATTCAGAGAAGGCATCAGATACCGCCTCTGGCAGAAAATGTACATTTCTTGATACTCAAAGGGGAGCAGAAATATAAATCAATATTTTTACACAGTGACTTGTAGAGATTTGCAGTAGACATGAGATTGCTATGAATTAAATGTGTAAACACTGAAAGAAATTGTAGAACAAAAGATTCAAAAAAGGTCTGCATGTGTAACAAAGAATATTCTTACCAAGAAACTTCCATTACACTGTTCCTAGCAGCAGGATGGACAACATGCCTTTGGACAAGTCCTTGGAAATCAGTAATATGAAGATTAGGTCACTGTTGCCAATCAAAAGGTTCCCAAAATCTAAGTACTTGACAGCAACCATCTCTTTTTCCCTTGTGTTGCACACACTAGTGATCCTGCCCAAGCTGTTGAACATATCTCTTGATGCTTGTGAGCTTGTGAGAGTGCATCTGTAAAATCAACACACTTAAAGATGCTGTTTAAAAAAATAACTTTCTTTTCCCACAGGGACTCCCACTTAGTTTTGTTAGACTAATTTTCCTACAGAGGAAGTTACTTTGCTTTACCCTTGCCATGTAGCCCTGCTCACATTATTGTTAAATTCAACCTAAAGGCTTCTCACAGGTTCTCCAGATGTCAGCTGCTGATAGCTATTATTTTATGGGTCACCTCTTTCACAACAGCCTAGATTAACCTCAGGTAATTTGCAAACACTGTGAAAATGTTTTTCTGGATCATAATTGGCTGTGATTTCCCATGCACAGGCAGGCATAGTCTTAATGACTGCTACTGAGTGGCCTGAATTGACACCTCTTCAGATATACGGAATATATGGCATCTGTTTGCTTACTGCATTCCAAGCTTTGCGTTCTCAGACAGATGCTGAGCTCCATGCCAGAGTGTCTAAATTTTACATTAGCAGAGAGTGGAAGGAATGTTGCAGTGACAGAGGGCTTAGTGCTGTTGAGCTGAAGATATGCCTCTGAGCCTTCTGCTTACATGCTGAAGGTCACATGCAGTCCAACCAGTCAAGAGTGGGTACCTGCTGACCACTCAGTCCCAGGAAAGAGAATAAGGCTCTATATGATAGATGATTTTACACTTTTAATACATTTATTTGCAAATACATATCATATACATAACCGAACAAACTAGCAGAGTATTGGTGTACAAAGGCCAATGGCTTGATAAAGGCTGAATAGACTTGTCAGTCTTCTTATTAGCATGTGTGGAAAAAATAAAGTCTGTAGTAAAAAGAAGAAACTGGGAATTAGGACTTACAGAGACCAAACCAGCTCCAGCTTCCTAAATTCTCCTTAGGGAGTTTCCAGTTTCTCCCACATGGCTTGCACAGTTCTGATAGGCTACAAAAGTTGGTCAAAGAAGTTATTTATGCTGTTCTGAGTACATTTTTATCTCTGCATGTTTTCTGCCAGAGCTTTGGGTTTGAGCAGTTATAATTGGCCATTATTTCAAGGCCAGAATTGATTTCATCCATGAGACTAAGTTCATTTTTGTAAAACCTGTAGCAGTTTTCTTGCCAGGGAGGCACTGCAGGATTAGCTGCTCTAAATTTATATGAGTTAGGCAGCTAAGTAGCCATAGTATAGACAGATGAACTATTGCCAGAATAGCTCAGGACTATAACCAACAATTAATGCCTTTACCTCCACAGAAGTCATTCAGAGAATACATTAAACTCCCCAAATCAGAGCTTAAATCAATAGCATGAAGTTGACAAGCTCCAGGAGTGGGCTTCTGAAACTTCTATGAAGTTCTTTTATGAAGGCCATGTCCCAGGTCCTGCACTGGGTTGAGGCAGTGCCCATCATCAACACAGAGTGGGGGATCATCATGGGACAAACTGATTGAGAGCAAAGAAGACTTTAGAAGTACTGCAGGTTGGATGCAGTTTTCAGCAACCTTATCTAGTGAAAGATGTCCCTGCTTGTGTCAGGTGGAATGACCTAGATGACCTTTAAACTCCTTTCTGACTCAAACCACTCTGTGAACCTAAGACATTAGAGGAAATTCTGATTTAAGTAATAACTAAACTCTGATGATAAATTAAACTTTTTATTCTTGAATGTTTGTCCATTACAAATGTACTGAAGAAAATATATTTAAACACCAGATTTTGGGTTTTTTTAAAAGGTCACCCTTAATTGATAGTGACTGTTGGATAGGATTTGGGAAACTCTATGAATTTTTGAAGTTATGAAGCAATACACTAATCAATGAGGCAAAAAAATAAAGAAATTAACATTTTACATACTAGAAATAATGGCAGTTATCTGAGAAGCAGTCCATGAGATTAACATTTAGGCTCTTAAGCTTCTTAAGGCTTTTTGGAACTCTAAATAACTCTATGTGAGCCAGATTTATTTGCTATACATGAGTTCCAAAATCTATTTTATTGAGAAAAAAAGCACTAAAATTATTTTAATGTGCCATTTTGACTCTAAAAGTATTCAGTTTTTATAGTTTTCTCAAGTTTCTGAATGTTAGTATCAGAGAAGAATAAAATGGTTTCATAGAAAGGAGACCTTGAAGATCATGTAATGGTCCCTGGCTGTGGTCAGGGACACCACCAACAACATCAGATTTCTCGGAGCCCCATCCAGCCTGGTCTTGAACATCACCAGGGATCCAATATCCACGACTTCTCTGGGCATCCTGTTCCAGCACTTCACAGTAAGGAATTTCTTCCACATCTAATTTAAACTCACTCTCTTTCAGCTTGAATCCATTCCCCTTTGTCCTGTCACTAAATGCCCTTGTAAATAATCCTGCTCCATCTTTCCTTTAAGCTCCTTTCAGGTACAGGAAAGCTGCTTTAGGGTCACCCCAAAACCTTTTTTTTCCAGTCTGAACAATTCTAATTCTCTCAGTCTTTCCTCACAGAAAGGTGCTCCGTCCCTCTGATCATCTTGGTGGCCTCCTCTGGACTCAGTCCAGCAGGTCAATGTCCTTCCTGTGCTGGGGACCCCAGAGCTGGATGAAGCACAGCAGGTGGGGTGTCA
Source organism: Hylia prasina (assembly GCA_013397195.1). NCBI lineage: Eukaryota > Metazoa > Chordata > Aves > Passeriformes > Sylviidae > Hylia > Hylia prasina. The sequence goes on along the minus strand of VYXD01008209.1, from coordinate 14,031 downwards.
CCAGAGCAGAGCAGAGGGGCAGAATCCCCTCCCTCCCCTGCTGCCCACAGTGCTCTGGATGCTGCCCAGGACACATTTGGCTCTCTGTGCTGGGAGCGCCCATGGCTGGGTCATGTCTGGCTTCTCCTCCACCAGCACCCCCGAGTCCTTCTCAGCAGAGCTGCTCTCCATCTGTTCATCCCCAGCCTGTGTTCATACCAGGGTTTGCCTTGATCCAGGTGCAGCACCTTGCATTTGGCTTTGTTAAACCTCATGAGACTCCCATGGGCCCACTGCTCAAGCCTGTCCAGGTCCCTCTGGATGACATCCTGTCCTTCAGGTGTGTCAACTGCATCACTCAGCTCAGTGTCACCTGCAAATGTGCTGAGGGTGCACTCCATCCCTTCATCCCTGTCATTAATGAAGACATCAAGCAACACTGGTCCCAGTCCAGACCCTTGAGGGACACCACTTGTCACTGATGCCCCTTGGATGTGACCATCCAACCAATTCCCAATCCTCATAGCAGTTCACCAGTAAAATGCATCACTCTCCAATTTGAAGAGAAAGATATTGTGGGATACTATGAAAATACTTGCTTTCAGGCTCTTTTGCTGCTGTTCAACTATTTTTCTGGAGGCTATTCTAATGCTTTCCTTTCCTTGAATTCGTTTTTGCCCAGTCTACATAAGTGCTTCGATACCCTGTGAACAGAGAGCAAAACAGCAGAAAGAATGCAGAGTACAATCCTTTTTCTGAACTGTGTCTTTCCTATTTAATTTACTGGTGTATTTAAAGATAGCATTTTAAGAGTCAGTGTTTTTAAAGCAAATTTAGTTTGGGAGGATCAGTCTCTCACATAGGCTGATCCTTATCTAGAGACACTTGGAAAATTTTCAGTAGAAAACTTCACGTTGGAAAAAAAGAACAGTATGAAAATATGCTCTGTGCTGGTTTTGCTAAACTATGAGTTTAGAAGATTTTGAAAACACACCACGGTGACCTGTCTTAGCAGTTTTTATGTTAAATGTTTCACAATTTAGAATGACTTTCCAATTCAATATTTTTGGGTTTTTTTATACTAACTTTGTCGTATAATGGAGGGTACTAAAAAGCAAAAGTCAAAACATTTCACACTGCCAAAACTGACACAAAAAAACCAGACTGGCCACCTAAAATATATGGATTTGTGATTAACCTGTTAAGAGGATAACCATTCTCCTACCCTAGTCCTCCATCACAGTCAAAAAGGTGTCAAGTTAAGTGCTACTATACTCCAGCTCCTATTTGCCCTTGTGCTACAAGCTACAGAAAAAAATACAAAAACTTTTCACAGAGTTCTTTATCTTATGTCATTATCCTTATGCTGCCTTAGGTCATTAAAATAAATGTTTTGTGCTTGGGTCCATTTATTCTATTGTCAGTGATGAATGTACCTGCTTGATTTAATTTTATATGCATTTTATATTGCCCATTGTATGTTTCCAGGTTTATTAAATAAGTGCTCCATCTTATTTCAAAAAGGTTTAGACATGATTTTTTAATTTTTTTTATTTTTAATGATCTTATTTTAAAAGCCATACTTTTTTGCTTAGCACATGGTAAATCCTAAGTTAAACTTGGCTGTGTTGTTTTGATATTACTTGTGGATCGTTTCATATGCTCTCCATATAGAGAGGGAGGTCAAATTGTCTTATATGTCAAGAAACAAGGGCTTGGACTTATTCTTGCTCATTTTCTCACCTCTTTTTCATCCTTACCACAATGTAAATTTAAGGAGACTTCTACTCCCCATCCTCATTTCTCTTCATGTTGCTTCAGCCAGCCTTTTCCTTATTTGCAAAAATAAGGAAAAAAACTTATTTTTTTTTACTGAAAACTATGTTTTCACCCCCTTATCAAATGTCACAATGAGATAAGTCACTGATAGAGGGAGAGTTACACTGACTCTTAAAGTTCTGCTGGGAAAGGGCAGGACAGTGCTCTGCTGAAACCCCATGAAACTGTCTCTTTGGTCTTTCTTTGTAGGAACAGAAGTGAACCCTGCAGATCTTTCTTCTTCAGACAGCTCTAGCTGGCACCTCAGCTGGGAGACAGATACACCCACTTGGCCCTATTTATTCTCTTCCTCTACTCACCTACCTATGCCCCTAAATACAGCATCTCTTTTCTCTGGTGGGTGATACAAGGAAGACCTCATTTACCTTCCCGACTTGGGACACAACCCTTGTATCAAACAGCAACACTGACAGTATTTAACCTCAACTCCAAGTCACTAACACTTCACCATCAAGTCAATATCCCAAGATTGCTTTGGGATTGTAGGGAGTCTTTGCTCCATAACAGAAGGCAAAAGCAGGAGAGGGTTTGAAAATCATGTGCTACAGTTGCCCTACATATCAAGAATATTAATAACTTAGAGATGCTAAGTAGATGTATAGATGGATGTATATACTATGTAGATTGTACAGAAAACCAAATAAAGATTTTGCTAGACCATAGTTCAAACTCAGTGTCCAGGAAATTCTTCCTGATATTCACCCCCAGTGTCTTGTTTCTCCAAAGTGTGGCCTTATATGGAGACTACATAGGGTAATACCTTTAAAAAACCCAGCAGAAATTACAGCAGCTTCTAGTCAGAATGCATATTAGCAGAAAATAAATATTTTTTCAACTCCATTTCAAAAGGGTACTCCCCCTATAGCTTTGATATTTTTGAGCTTTTTTTCTGAATCCCTCTAATTTTTGACAGGGATATGAAGAGATTAGAAATAAGGTGCAACCCAATTTAAAAAAAAAAATACCATAAAATTCCTGTAGGAAAACATATTCTCTATCAGAATTTCTAAGTTGTAAGAAAATTCATTGAAAGCTGTGTTAACCTGAAAGACCTGAGGTTAAACAACAGTTTGCATCTGTCCTGGCAGTGTGTTGTGGCAAAAACAAGATTGGTTTCAAGATGTCTAAGCACAGCTATTGCAATATCCAGGTGGTAAATGATGTTATTTCTAGGCGATCCTTCTGAAGATCAGACCAGGAACACACCAGATGCAGTTCCCATTAATAGAGATGGTGGCTCACCAGCCAGATAAAAGAGGGATGATTTTATTAAAACTTTTGCTTCCCATTTACTTTCAATTTCTCATATCCTCATACTTCCTAGTCCTCTTCCTGATAGTATTTGGGGAGAAGCTCTTAGTTTAATGGAAAGAGAATGGCCTTGAAATTTCTAGAGAAAACTTGAATTATTTGATTTTCCAAACTGCTTTTTCAGGCTTATTTTTAAAAATATTTGGATGAAGTTCAGTGCTTACATCTCAAGTCTTGTGTGCATACACAAATTGAATTGAAATTCTGACCTCTGTAGTTCATCCATCTGCTGAACCCACTAGTTTTATCAGAGAACTATTTTAATAAGCTGAGAAAACAGGTTCAAAATCATCTTTATAGCTTTGTTCCCTACTCATCTCCATTGAAAAGTTCTGATGAGGCTATACTTCTTCAAATTCTTGCTTAAGATGGTGTTTCAGGCATTTAATAATACTTTGAAAGCTTAGATTCCCATAGACTCCACTTCAGATTTCTTATTTTATGCACAGAAATATCTTAAACACATTTACCAGCTGTGCTACATGATGCTGAATTGCACAGGATAACTATACAACAGCTTCAAGAGTATATTTTCTTACTATCCTGAACTTCTCTGGGAAAATGACAACACTGCTGATATTTCTGATTGGTGAGAGCATTAAGTTTTGACAGGTGCTTGCACTTTGTCTAAGGTTTCAAATATTTTGAGACAACTGCAAACCTGATCTGAGTTATTATCAGGAAAAAAAATCATGACAGGCAACTAGTATCTTGATATTTGCTGTAGATGATAATGAGGTATCATTTCAATAACCCCCACCTTACTAATAATGAGATTGCATGCAACTGAACAGGCACTGGCAGTACCGAAAGACGTTTCAGTAACCCAAACTACTCTAAAACTGAAGAAAAGAGTTTTTGTACCAAGCACAGGAGTGCTGACTTTAAAAAATAAGTTAACATTAAGAAGGTCTTAAGTTGTTTGGGAAGATCGGCAGGCTTACACGTCTGAGGAATAATTAGCAAGTATCTGAAAGCTGACCCAAGCTATTTTTAAGCTGTACAGAATTGCAGAGGGTTGTGAGTATTTTATTGCAACTCCAGTCAGCAACTTGGGTTAGACATCCATCCTATATAGTGTTGTTTGTGTCTGGATTACTCTCTAGATGAGGCGTTCAGACAGACTTGTACATTTGTCAGCTCTGCAGAGACAACTCAAGAAGGAGAAAATAAAAAGAACTGGTTATGTGGTCAGAGTCCAAAGTCTATAAAAACTGTGTTTTGTTGGACAGTTCTGTCAGTATGTCATAACATGTCATCCCTCTTGAGGGGATATAACTTCTGGAAGCCCTCATAAGATGTCAGGGCCCAAACAGTAACTTACTTTTCTATATCAGTAGAAATACCAAGTTACAACAAGTACCTGTGTTGTAGACCGAAGGACACATCTCTTTTCAACAAGGCAAGAGTTTCCCATTTCTACACCATCAGCGCTCTGACCCAATACAAAACATTTCTACAATTAGCATCTTTCAGAGGTCTATTCTTTGGAGATGCCCATTTCTGAAGATACTGACCTAAAGAGAGGAGCAAGAGTCAAAGGTTTGTATTTATATAGTCTTCTGCAGCCAACAGAGCTGGTGTAAACAAACTACTATCCATCATTTGGGGGAGTACTTTGCACCATCAACTTCAGAATTTTCTCTGAGAACCCTTCCAAAAATCTGACTGAATGTTGTCCTGCAGATCCATGTCAACTTCACATGCAGACCAGCAGCAGGATTCTGAATTCCCTTTGGGAATCAGACGGTTCATACAAAAGATCAGAGTACTTTCAGAAGTAGCACTGCTACCAGCAAAGCCTGAGTACCCGCATGTGATTGTCTATAAACACCACCTACACGTGTTCAGGTGTAAGCCAATGTATATGTCTTTTCCAACACCTGATTATGGGAATATACAAGACAGACAGTGAAGCAGACTTGATTAGTGTAACTGGTTTGGTAAGAGAAATGCCCTGGCGAGAGCAAACAGTGCTTTGAGATTGCAGGAGATTGAGTTATGTCTGCTTACTGGAAAAGAAGATGGGATTTGGTCTGCTTACAGGAAACAGAAGATGAGATCAAACTTCTCCAAACAAGCGTGTTGTTATATGCATAAGTTGACTGTAACATGTATAATCTAATCATTGTAGTGAAAATTATTAACCTGTTTGAAATGGTATATAAGCTGGTAAGAAACTCGAATAAAATGAATGCTGACCATCAAGCATTGGGGTTCCCGTCCTTCATTCAACCCCAACACCTGATCCTTCATTTCAGATAAACAAAATGAAAACAAAACAAAACAAGACAATATGCAGGTAAAGAGAAAGAAAGTTGATGTCCGTGGCAACCTCTATTCTACAGTACATCCTGCTAATCCCAATAATGCAAATATAATTTTAATCGGTCATCCATTTTTCTGAGAGTTGATTAATAAACTATAATATTAGGTCTGAGAAAAGGTCTGTGCACATTTTTATTGCTTCATTTATTTTTGGTAATTTTTTTCCTTAAGTTTATTTTAATATTATTTTAATATAGTCCCTTGTATTTAATTATTAAAAGGTATAATAACATCAGGCTGCCTCCAGTCACACCAAGAGGAGAACCTTCTTCATGTTCATACTTAGATTTATACACTTTGCAATAACACAATTCATTTCATAGGAAGTGAATTACAACAAGAATATAAGAGAGAAAAGTGCTGCAGGAGTCTTTTCTTCCACTAATTCAAAATATGATGACTGTAGGTGAAATTATACTGTCACAAACAACTGATATTTCTGTCTCTTATCAGTGACAGGAAGTAGTTATAAGAAAAGGAAACCAAGCAAATTACTTCAGATTCCATTCTTTCACTCATATTATATAAAGGTATGAGTGTGAGTGTGAAATGTTTTCATAACTTGTTCATCATCTGGCTTTTGGGATTTTCTCTGTTGACAAGGGTTGAGTGATACTTTTTTATTATTATTTTGTACTACAGATTTTCAGGCAATATTGCTGTCAGACAAAATCATTGTTTTTAATGGAACTTCTAAAAAAGAAATATTTCAGAAATATTATATTATTGAATACCAAAGAAAATAAAACATTAATATCACCAATTCTTAATTTTTGTTCACTTTCTTTTCTTTTTTTCTCCTCTCAGTTCTGTTTCATATTAATATGAAATAGGGTAGGAAGAGCTAAAATAATGTTCAGAAAAAAACTGATGCAATTAAATATTTATTCTTTCAGTGGCACAGAGCATCATTAAATTTTCCTTTTACATTGTATTTATAGATGTCCTTGAATTTAGAAGCCCAGCCTAATGAACATATGGGGTTGTTTATCTGATTGTGACACTCAAAAGATTTCTCTGGGGTGGATTCCCATGCCCCTAAATAAATAATTATTTCAGAGTTTCAGCCATTATGTACAGGTATGTATGAAATTCACAACAAACCCAATGTCAGTACCTGCTGATGTAGATGGGAAGAGAATTTGCAAGTGTTCCTTTTTGATTGGTTTCTGCTTTGGTTTAGAGGTATTTTTCAGGGTCTCAGACGGTAAAAAGAAGAAAATTCCACCATCTTAGATTTCTGTATTTTCTGATGTACAAGATGTAGTCATATTGTATGTAGGATATGTCTAGAGTGAATGATGTAAGAAGCAGTGGGCTCCTCCTCCCAGTCTGGAAGGCTTATGGATTGAGACATGGCACTATGGCCAAATAGCTCCTGGCAAATCTGGCATATCTCTGATCAGCTTAAGTACTGACAGAATGAGATAGCATCTGACTGCTCCCATCCAGAAACATACATCCTAGACCCTGCACAACCTGCTAAATATTTCATTAAAAACCACTAATCAAATTAATCTTAAGGGAGGAAAAAAAATAAATTCTGTCTGGTAAGGATGCCAGTCCCTGGTTAAGGATATTTAGAGGCACCTCATACTGATTTACAACAAAAGCTTTGTTTTCTTTCATATCCACAGTGCTACAAAATACTATTAACCCTCATGTTAGAACAGAAATTTGCATCCTGATTTAGTTTCTTGTTCATGGGCACCTCATGCCTTTTGAGACTTCCCAGGTGTTTAAAATTCTCATGGAAGTAACAAATATTACAACCCAATAAGACATTCCAGGATCTGCTGGGCATTTCACTGTGGGTGGACATTTCCAAAGAGGTTCATACACAGTTCATGGGCAGATAAAAGGATCGTATTGATTGGTTAACACACCCAACAAACAGCTGGACTGTAGTCATAGGCTTATCATTGATATCCTTAGCACTTGGAAGACAGACTCCTGGTGAATCTATGATGATCAGGCATCAGGCACTCCTAAGTCAGATGAGGAAGTGTCAGCCTCCACAGCATTTGGTCTGATATTTTACCTTGCTGAATTGNTGGGTTCTTGATGGCTCATTAAACAGAGACAGCTTCCGGAGGGCGTTATCTATGAGTCATAGGGCAAGGCATTGATGGGCCATTAGCAGAAGATAAGGGAAACACTGCCCCACCTGGTTCCAACACCTCATGAAGATGGTGATAGAATACATACTTTGGGAACATCTTACATTTTTAACCTAAGACAACATCTCCCAGCTTCCCAGCTCTGTCTTGTTTTTTGCTCTCAGGTTTTCGTAACTCAGCACTATGTACATGGCTTTCTTTCTGGAAACCTTCGTCTAGCTACTACTAGCATAACTACTTAAGCGAATTATTTTATCTTGGTGATTTGATTTTGCTTAACATAGAATCATAAAATCATAGAATAGTATAGGTTGGAAGGGTCCTTTAAAAAGATCTTCTAGTCCAAATTTCCTTCCATAAGTAGGGACATCTTCAATTAGATCAAGTTGCTCAGACCCCCATCCAGCCTGACCTTGAATGTTTCCAGGGATGGGGCATCTTCCATTTCTTTGGCCTACCTGTTCCAGTCCCTTACCACCCTCATTGTAAAAAACAATCTTTCTCATATTTAATCTAAATCAACCCTCTCTTACTTTAATGCCATTACCCATTTTCCTGTTGCCAGGATGAACCATCCCAACTCTCAGTCTGTCTTCATAGGAGAGCCTCTCCAGCCTTTGATGACCTTTGTGTCCCTCTTCTGGGCTCTCTCCAGCAGGTCCATGTCTTTGGGGGTGCAATGCTGGATGCAGCACCCCAGGTGGGGTCTCACCAGAGCAGAGCACGGCAGAGGGGCAGAATCCCCTCCCTGGCCCTGCTGCCCATGCTGCTTTGTATGCTGCCCAGGACACAACTGGCTTTCTGGGCTGGGAGTGCACATGGCTGGGTCATGTCCAGCCTCTCCTCTACCCCAAGTCCTTCTCAGCAGTGCTGCTCTTGTCCTGAAGTCTTGTGTGTTGTTATCAAGGATAGTCCTGACCTAGGTGCAGCACATTGCTCCTGGCCCTGTTGAACTTCAAGTTCATGTGGTTCAAGTGGACCCACTTCTCAAACGTGTCTGCCAAACAGCCACTTAGGCGCACAGCAGATTTAGAAAAGCCCTTTGACAATTTTAGAGCGTGATTCACTTTGATTTCACCCAAGTAGTAGCCATTTTTATCAAAGCCAATTTTTTGTTGTTAACATATCCAGATAGTTCTGTATTTAATGCTGAGTGCAGAGATAGGGATGATAGGGATGTGACTTTGCTTAAACTGAGAGCAAAATGGAGAATACTTTGCCATTTCATAAATTGTGTGAGACAGCCTGTTTTTGAAGGATTGCATATTTTTTGTAGTTGTCTGACATTATGTAATGTCTGGCCTTTTAATTTATAGGCCCTGTGGGAAGGGACTCAGATAAACACCTGTGGCAATCATGACTAAAGTCTGACTTTGCTGTTTTTCTAGCTGGATTCTTTAGCGACATGATTCTGTAAGATTAAGGTAAATGGGATAATACCTCCCATTTCAACAGGGATGTGATCAAGCTGCATTATGCTGCTGGACACAGCTGTGGCCAGGAAGACATGCATAAACTTAAAGGGGAGCTCTCATTATCAGTAAGATTTCTCTCAAAATATTGGTTGTAGTATTTGGGACAACATGTTGGCAACTGGGCATCTTAATTCAGTCCTTGTCCAAGTAACTTCCCACTGACTTGAACAGAAAAAAAACACCTAAAAATAATGGGCTTTGAGGAATATTGCAAGTTAGTAAATGTTTAGTGAAGGAATCGTGGCTTTTGGAAATATCAATTATTTTCTCAATACAGAGGCTACTAGGTAGATGCTATGAACAGAGAGAAATTTTATTATGACCCTAACTTACAATTAGTTTTCTAGTTTCCTCCTTGAATTTGAGAATCCAGGCACTAAGATCTGTAATTAAATCCATCTTAATAGGTTTCAACATATCTGTTTGACTCCATACTATGTTCCATTTTCCAGAGAAGATTAGGGTAATAACATTTTTTTAAATATTAAGCTTTCAGATTACCAACTGTTCAGTCTAATAATAGCATATAATTGAAATTCTCAAGGATCAGCTCCTTTAATCACAGAGCACATTTGATTTTTATACTGTCTGAGTGTGTGGGCAGTTGGTATCTCAGCATCCAAACAACAATCTCCTTCTCAATGACAGAGAAGTTGCCTTATCTTGGCACAGTAATGAACACAGTGACTAAGCACAAATAACACACTATATTTGACAGTGTGTGTTATTCAAAAGGACACAGTTCCTTAGAAGTGTTTGAGAAGTTTTTCTCATTTTTGCTCTGGCACTTTATGGGACACTCTCTTCAAATACATTCCCACCTAAGCACTGGCTGTTGCTTAACAAAATAAAAGAAAGAGGAGAAAAAAGAAAAAAAGAGAAGGCACATCAAAGGATTAAAGTCTACTATAAGAAACACAACAAACATAGTCCACAGTTTCCTAATACTTGTCTCTGCCTTGAGTGAAACCAAGAGATGAAAGATTTAGTTTCTTGGTATCTGTTAATGTATTGAGTTTCCATGGCAAGGTTTTGGTGGGGTGGGGAGGGGCTACAGGAGTAATTTCTGTGAGAAGCTGCCAGAAGCTTCCCCCATGTCTGACAGACAGTGCCAGGAGGCTCCTAGAAAAATCCACCACTGGCCAAGTCCACGCCTGTCAGTGACAGTTGCTAACATCTCTTGGACAACGTGCTTTAAAAGAGGAAAAAACCCAATCCCAAATTATTGCGCAGGTGTAATTCTGGCCAGGAAAGGGTTGTTGAGGTAGATGTTGCTGTTGTTGTTGAGGACCATAGTCCCCAATCCCTGTCTTCCTGTGCCACTGTCAGAAAGGAGGTAGAGCTGGAGGAGGGAGGGATGGGGGGAAAGACTGTTTTAAGATTTACTTCTCGTTTTGCAGCTGTGATTTTGATTGGTAATAACTTCCCTAAGTTGTGACTGTTTTGCCCATGAAGGTAACTGGTGAGAGATCTCTCCTTGCTCTTATGAGCCTTTCATCTTATTTTTTTCTCCCCTGCTCGATTGAGGAGGGCAGTGATGGAGTGTCTTTCATAGGTACCTGGCCTCCAACCAGGGTCACACCACCACAGTCTCATAAGAACATCATCGCACAAGTCATCCAAAAGCAGACAAAAATAGAGCAGAATACCCTCCAGATCACCATTTACTGCAATTAGCTAAATCTGGCTTACATCCTAATCTTGCTGCTGTGAAAATCTCCCTTTGACATGGAGAAGGAAAAGATATCTATTTGCAGTAAAGGTAGGGAAAGCAGCCACGGAGTGAGTTACTTGGATAAATATTTTGGACTGTGTTTTTGGAAGCTGAATGTTTGTAAATATCCTGAGTTCAAGAGAGGTCTGCCAGCTACAATTCACACACACAGAGGACAAAAATCCAGTCTCACACTAAGATCATTCTTTTCAATCGTAAGGTGAGTAGAGTTCAAGTGGAGCATGAATAGTGGTGCAACATCTACCAAAGCATGACTGCTTCACTGGGCATGGGAGAAAACTAATCAGAGGACCAATGACTTCATCACAGGATTCCCTGCTCAGTCCTCCAGAGGACAAAAGTTAAATTCCTGATCAGATGCTTATTTCTCTTGAATAAAATTTTTTAGGCACAAGAAATGTAATATTTTTAATGGAATAAAAAGAAAATAATGTTACATCACAAAAAAAGACTAAGCTGGAAGCTACTAGAAGGTCCTACTCAAAGCATCTGAACAACATATGCAAAGTTTAATTTTGCATGTCCAAAAATGAGGGAGGCCATGAGTGTATCTGGCCATGAGGAAGGCCAGATTTGTCTGTTAACAATCTGCACTCTCTAAAGGGATTTCAGGGACCAAAGGCACTAGCAGGCTCCTTAGACAAAATAATACATGGGTGTGGTCTCTGCCCAGCTTGATTCTGCACTTCTGCCAGAGCTGAACAGCTGTCAGCTCTCTCTGATATGTGATATTTGTGGATAAAGAGGGTCCCAGACTCTTGCCTGGGGTGGGCTGGCTTGTCTAAGACAAACTTTTTAAGAGAATCTAAATCTTTCTGATTTTCATGAAAAATCAATAGCTTTTCAGATTAATCCCTACCCCTCATTCTTACAATATCTAGCAGTTCTCTATTTCCCTCTTCCCTGAAAAAGTCATGTTGTTATCAGTGATAACAACAATTGAACAGAAACTCAGAGCTCTCAGTGAGGAGACAGAAGGCAAAATCTGAGTTTACATTCTTCCTCCACATCAGTTCAACCTAAATTCAATCTCCATTGAACCACTGGTCTAGTGTATCTCTCATATGAGATATCCACCCTTGTCTTCTACTTGGCAAGATTGCAAAGATTTGTCAGCAGCAGCTTTGGAAACCACGGGCAGATGCCAATGAAACTGGGCAAAAGCTGAATGGTTTGAGAAACTTAATGCAAAGAAAGGAGGAGGACTGTGCAGCTGCCAAGTAGTGTCTGAGGTGCTTGCTGACTCTTCTCATGGTCTTCAAAGAATCACTGTAAGGTTATAGAAGTTGTTTTTTCTTTTGTCCTTATCATTAGAGACTAATGAGGAAGCCTGTGATTAAGGAAACTGTGAGGCAAGAACGCACTTCAGGCATTTCACCCAGGAGCAAGGTCCTGCATAGATAAAGATGAAACTGATGAGCTTAGAACTAAATGGGAGAATTACTTTTGTTTTCCAGATGTTATTTTTCTGGGTGTCCTCCAGAGCTTTGAAGAGCATTTTTCTCATAGACAAGTGGCTTCCTGATACAGATGGTGCTTTTAACTCTCCTAAGTCAAAAAATGACAACAATTCTTAGAGGGGCAGCTGAGTCCTTATTTTCACAGATTTCTATTCATCACTTTGAAATTTCAGGTAAAGCAACTTCCCACAGATCTTAATTTTGGCAGTTAGTTGATACAACAAACTTTAAACCTATTTAATTTATTTAGGATATTAATTTATTCATAGGAGGATGATTTTTAGCTAGTAACAAGTTTATGCCTTTAAGCATAGACACATATATATATATACAAATATTTTCCTTACAATGTGTCTGCTCATTTTTTGCTGTGACCCACAACTCCCTCCCAAATTTTGTCCAAACCAATTCTAGTTGGCTCTGCCTAGAATATAATATTTTGAGCCAAGAAAACAAGAAACAGCAATGATGAAAAACATGCTCAGGCAACGTCTTTTAGACTGTGAAAGAATGAACATAAGAAATGACTTAGAGAGAATGTGGTGCCTGGCGAATTAAATTACAAAGGCACTGAAAATATATTTTCCACTCAAAAACATTTTGAGAAGAAATAAAATGGTTCATGTGAGGAAATCGTAATGATGAGAAGAAAAATTAATTATTTAGAAAAAGCAAAAGAAAAATCAAAGTAAAATATATGGGGTCCTTCAGTGTGAGCAATTTATTCATAAATAGACGTATGTTCACAGACTGTTTGTCCACACTGGATTTGTGTAACTCTATTCTATTTGGCAAGATTTAGAGTTGAAATGAAGAACACATATGGCAGTTTCATCTCCAGCTCTGTGCAAGCATAGCCCAGAACACAGATACCTCAGCTTTACTTGGGAGTTGTGCTTGTGCAACAGTTTGGGCCCAGACTACAGTACCTCAGATGAAAGCAGCATATTTCTGCAGGTTCTGACATTTCATAACTTTGTACTATCTGCATCTAGGCATAATTTCTCAAACCAGGTAATATTATTTGACATAGATTTGAATATATTTTCACAGTCTATATATCTGGCAAATATTTTAAGTACAGTTTGTAGGTACTAAATTTAATTTTATTCAGGGTGTATGTGATGGAGACTTTTCTTCAAATTGGTTACATGAAAATTGAAATTTTCATCAAGAATGCAGCTTGACTGTTCCCTGTGATGCTGAGAATATGCATGACACAAATGGAGCAAACTAAAAAGAGCAGATGGCCATACATTAGCTGTTAAGTGAAGAGAACCCTCAGGATCTCCAAGAGGACATAATGCTATGAGCCCTAGGGAGGAGTTAGGGACATCAGCTTTTAACTTCTTTTTTGAGAACTCTGAGAGTACTCTAACCTGTAGTCAGTGCTCTGCACCTCTCAGACTCTGCAAAAGTGTGATAATGCATGTGAATATGAAAAAGATCATCTCTGAATTGTGATCTTTTAATCCCTTCTCTGCTGTCAGGACCATTATCACATCTCAGTGTCACATTGTGAAAGAGAATAGTTCATTAGATTTCTAGGGCAAAAAGCAGGGTAGGAAGAGAGTGGGTGAACCCCACAAATATCTTTATGAGGCCCCTTCTTTGCTAGTGGAGAGCAAGGATGATGAAAATTAAATGGTTCTCTAATGTAATCATCTTTATGTAGGATCAGGAAAGAAATGTTAATTTTAGTATTTTAAATCTCTATTCTCCATGAACATCTGTGGGGATTCTGATCTATGGGGTGGGGGGGTGTACCGGTTTGAAAGCAAAAC
>VYXD01008208.1:55647-100101 GCA_013397195.1 Hylia prasina | reverse complement strand
AATACAGTAGTTCTTTAAGAATGCTTTCTGCTTTGAAGAAATACTCTCTTGTTTACCTAGAATGAAGAAATAAAAAAGCAGTCTGTCTTAAGCCTGGTCTTCATATTAATAGTACCTCAGGATTTCATTTAGTTTCAAGTCTTTCCCGTACAAGGACTGTGGAGAGTCTGGGGAACAAACACATCCACAGTATTTCCCTTGCTTAGATATTCCATCATTTTGACTGCCATTTGCCCATAAGATGAAAAGATAGCTCTTCCCAGGAAGTCAGATATTTTTACAGATATGGAATAAGGAGGAGAAGGTCTCAGACCAAGGCACTCATTTTCTTGGTAGAGGTAGCATCCTAGAGTCAAACAGACCAATATGTCTTTTGCTTAACTAGAAAACAAAAAAGTCCCTGTGGGTTCAAATCCCAAACAGAATAAATAAAAACAGTACAAGATCAGTACAATAAATCAGCCAGCGAGGAGAAGGAAAGTATCAAAAACATGTTAAGGGAAATATAAGGCAGAAAAAAACAATAAAAGGATCATTCAGCTCCACAGAGAGAGACATAGTTAAATTAACATGAAGTCATTAAGACAGGATAGGAAAAATACATTTTAAGACATCTGAAATGGACCAATATTATATTCTCACAGGTAAATTTGCAAGGTAAGAACTGAATGAGTAAAACGTAGAGCTCAGTTCAAAATTTTATCATTGTGTCCGTGATTATAATCTATTTACATCTAACATTCTTAACAGAGCAACAAAGCCAAAATATGTTCTTCAAAAGTTTTTGCTACAAAGAGAGAACAAAATGAAAAAGTGAGAAAAACTTTTTAAGAAGAAATTAAAAGATACAGTCAAATAAGTGAAATCTATACAGGCAGTATTTAGAGGGTTAAAGTCTATAAGAATTGGTGTCTCAGATACCATATACGAAGTCTTAACAAAAAGACAAGAAAAGCTAAAAAAAATCAGCTTTAGAAGATGGGTGAAATGCAGTCTATTCAGTTGAAAATGTATTCTTCAGAAAACTGAAGGTGTGGCCATGTAGGAAAAAGAAAAATAAGATCCAGTGATAGCAGAACAAGAAGGCTGATTCCAATATCATTGAAACACCTCAGGAGCAGGAAGCCTGAGAGAGAGTTAACAATATCAAAGTACAGAAGCACTTAGCATAGAGCAGCAGTGGAAAACTTGAAATATATTGGTCTTGTGTTCACCCCTTTGGGAACTGTTTTGCTTTTTTTTGTTTGTTTATTTGTTTTTTGGTTTTTTGGTTTTTTGGTTTGGTTTGGTTTGGTTTGGTTTGGTTTGGTTTGGTTTGGTTTGGGTTTTTTTTGTGCTCAGAGATAATGTAGATGAGGTGGAAAAGGCCTTTTGCAGTGAAGTGGCAATGTCTGAAACCACTTTAAAAATGAACACCATGGGGCCAAGTAACATTCTTGCAAGTCTTCTTAGGGAAATTGAGATGAAATTTTACTTCAGTAAAGCCTTTGATTCTAGTTGCCACTATATGCTCCTGGAAAAGCTGGCAGCTCATGGCTTGAACAGGTACAGATTTCTCTGAGGCAAAAACTGACTGGATGACCAGGCCCAAAGAATGGGAGTAAATGGTGCTGGTTGACAGCTGGTAATTAGTAGGGTTCTCCAAGACTCAGTAGTGGGACCAGTCCAGATCATCTTTGTTGATGATCTTGGCAAGGTTAATGAGTACATCCTCAGTAAGTTCATGGATGACGCTTCTTTGGGCAGGAATGTTGATCTGCTGGAGAGCAGAAAGGCTCTGCAGAAGGATCTGGACTGGCTGGATTGGTGGGCCAAGGCTAGAGGTTTGGGGTTCAACAAAGCCAAGTGTCCTTGGGTCACAACAGCTCCAGGCTGGGGAACAGTAGCTGGAAAGTGGCCTGACAGAAAAGGACCTGTGGGTGCTGGTCAGCAGCAGCTGAGCAAGGCCAGGGGCATCCTAGCCAGGATCAGAGATAGGATGGGCAGCAGGAGCAGGGCAGAGATTGTCTGTCATGCGTTTTCAGTACTGATCTTTATTGACTAATTCTTCTGGACCCACGTTTCCTTGACCCTATCCTATTTTCATGAACACCTTTCTTTCACCCTCAACATTAGGTGCTTACGTGGTATGTGCGATGCAGCTTTAAGAAATAAACATTGGATATAATTACAAAATTTTCCAGTGAGAATGCCACAATTTGTACAGACTGGGTCTGAGACTGTTGAGACTGAATGACTTCAGATCTCAGGCACATCCTCTTCCTGACCTTGACAATTTTTGACTATGACTTTTGTTACATGGAGAGAAACAAAATTAAAAGTGACACACAATTAGGAAGTCACAGCAATGCTCTATTTCCACAGTTAATAAAGTACATTAATTAATGTGTACATTATTTGTAAGCTAAATGCATTTCTACAACATATTACATATTAAAATAATACTTTAAATTCATTATAACCCACTTATTCACACTTAATAACAAAATCTAAATACAAATAAGAATTAAACTGCCTCTACATGTTAAATTTAATAATTATATTTTGATTTGTGATACAATTAATAAATCTCAAGACATTACTTATAAATTTGAACATGAACATAAGGAAATAGAAACAAAATACTTCTCTATCAGCACTTAAGATTCACAGCAGAGGCAGTTTCATAAGAATTTGTTTTCATAGAATATTTTGTTTTGCTTCTTGAACTAAACAGTATTTCAATTTTTTAGGTTGATAAATATAATTATCTTTTGAACATTTATTCATTCTTTTGTTATTGAGAGAAATAGCATTTTGAATTAAAAGACACCTCCCACTGGGCTTGAACTGCATATCTCTAAATCATATGGTGTTATCAGTACCATTTTCTCATTTGATTTAAACCATTACAATGCAACAATATTTTTCAAGTATCTATAATTGCTTAAGGGAAACAGAACACTTTAGAACATAATTTGAAATAAGCAGTTTTAAATAATGACTTTTATTTGTCAGAAAGTGATGATAATTGGAAGACAAGCTACAGCAAATAAATCTCTCTCTTCCTGTGCAACAAGAGGGAGGGGTAATCTTGAATTATGGTCGTGGTTTAAGAGGGAGATAGAGATCTTTTCTAACAGCTTCACAGAAAGATATTATTTTAAATTCCCTTGGTCTTATTTTGACTGCCTTAGAGTATCCATATACCATAGGGTCTCTCTCCCTCTGAAACATCTGGTCAGTGACAGCTTTCCAAAATAAATGGATAACAACTCTGATCTGAGGGTGCAGTTTCTCTCTTGTAATCCCCAGCAGCCTACTTGATTGATCCTTTATGCAGCTATGCTGCGTAAAGATTAATATTCTATTTGTTGAGTATCAAACAGCAGTGGCTGATATCCAGCAGGCATCACAGATGATTTCAGGAGTATCCTCAGTCTTGAGTTGTCAAGTTGTGGTGCATGCAACTCTTCTACAGAATAGTGAGAAGAAAAACTGCAGGAGAAGAGAAGGGAAGAAATACAGCCCAGGACAACTGAGGCCTCGTGTAAAGGGCAGTCTTGTGGGATAGGCAGCCATTCAAAATGTCTTCTCATTTCCAAACCACATTTACAAAATCCAGTGCTGAGAAATCTGACTCACACAATTGTCACACGCCTAACCCCTCCAAACACTTTTTAACCTAGTGGTCCTTATTTGTTGCTCTGTGCCCACTAGCCTCAGCCTATGTAAAGATTTTAAATCTCTTGTTTTCTAATTAGGGCCGTCTGAGCAGATGTGCTTGAAAAAAGTTACTCAGCCTCAGTACTATACATTGGGCTACTTCATTTTGGAGTGAAGTAATACATTGTTAGTGATGACAGGTTAATCTGTGCTATAGCTGTATAAGCAGAAGTAACAAATATCAAAAATGAAAGCTAGCAGCAGGGTCTTTATATCTCAAGATTCTACATAGTTTTGATCAGTGGATTTCTTACAAGTGCTAAATAGTTTGTCATGTCTCAGTGACTGAGCAGCCTATTATATTCTGGATTTAGTTCTGATTTCCTTGCAGGTGAAAGTGATTGATCTAAATTGTGCTTTTGTTGGTGTAGGATAGAGTTTCACTGTAATAGACACTTTTACAGCACTCATAGATAAACTCCTCCTGGCACTGGATGCATTAATACCTATTAATTTTAATTATTCCATACAGCAGTGTATATTGAAGAAATTAAAATAAAATACTAGGGTGTAACCTAAAACAGAGTTTCAGTTGAGAAGCAGACTGCTCAAAAATGTAGTTAGCCACATTTATTTCAATATCTGAAAAGCTACATTTCCTCTTCCAAGGAAAAGGAATAAATGTTTCTAATCCTGAGAATTTGGGAAAGTTTGAGGGTAGTAGTTTGTATACCTCTTTTTCATTCAAGTTGAGCATTCAGAATATTGAGGCAACTGTTTAGCACGCTTTTATTAGCTCTCCCGGGAGTTCCTTGTGGAACCAATGGTCTCCCCCTGTTTAAAGCCCTGAGATTACTATTGCTTTTGGTAGTCTGACTTCATTCTTTCTTATGCACATCTATTTCTTCCTTGAATAGCCATGAAATATCTAGTAATTTGGTAATTCTTGGATGAAAATGAGAAATGACTGTGACCTAGCTGTTTAAAATACAGAATTCATATTTCATGGAGATAGAGGGATGCCTATGCCATGGCTATGTTTTGGCAGTACTGTTTGTAGAAAACATTTGGATATTGTTAAGTGACTGCAACCTTTTCTTTGGGCCAGGGCAAGTACTTGATCTTTCCAACACAGAATCCTAGAATCATAGAAACATAGCTACTGGCAACTGTGTTTTCACAGCGCATACTTCCTCTTGACATTTGCACCACACACTGGTGTCTCTTTCAGAAGTTGCCATCCCACTCAGCTTTGCAGCAGAAATATCTATGTAGTTATTTCTGTCCCACTTCTTTAAGGTATTTCTATCACCCTATTGTCTCAAACTCTGCTCTGTTCTTTTGGCTCTGACTTGTGGGTTGCATGATTTGAACTGTTGAATAATGATCTTTTCAGCATATTATATGTGGCAATATTACTTCAAGATCAGAGCAGTATGGGAATGAAAGAGGGAAAATGTGATGCTGATGTTTACAAAGGGATTCCAGACTTACCTGGGAAATGTGAGCTATTATTTAATTTGGCTAAAAGTGGTAAAACTGATGTTGCAAATCATTCATAGTTAAGCATAATATACCAGTGAAGAGATACAGTGTTGTCTTTAAACATAAGTCATTCCTCCAAAAAATGGGATTTTTTTAATCTCAAAAAACCTCCAATATATTAGATTTCATTACAGGCATCAATGAACCTGTGGGTTATTGTTACTGTAGTATGCACAGCTTTCAATATATTTTGGAAGTTTTCCACATTATTTGTTGAATTTACTAGGGGTAAAAGCATACAGACTACAGAAATTCAAAAATCACACTAAATTTCACAGTCAAGGGAGGTCTGTAAAATATCTATGTAAGAACTTGCACTATTCCATCATATTTTAAACAAGTTCATAAAGAAGCATGAATAAGTGGAATGACAAAGTTTGAAGCCGATATATAGTTAATTTCAATTCCTAGAACTAAAGCAGACATTGAAAATTCAGACAGACATCATTAATGACTGAGTAATAGAATGAAACATGAGATTCGGGTTTTAAATTTTTTTCCTTTACACTGTCCACTGTGGTTCTCTACATCTAAGTTAAAGCCACCTGAGGAAGAGAACTGTGATGCCATCATGTGCATTTTTCTATTTCACTGGGTCCAGTGTCAGAAGCAATTGGAAAATCAAATAAAATATTATCAATTAATAAGAACTGGTACAAAGTCCAATGCAAAATAATATTGAGGAAATAACGTTCACTCACTGATATTATCCAACAGAAGTTTTAAAATCCAAGTTTTCATTGAAAGCATAGCTTTCAGTCTGGAATTTATTGACAGATCAGTTGTACTGTAGAGATAAAAACTGTAAATTGTTTTGGAATACGAGATAATATTTTGGAGTATGATTAGTGGACCAGTCAAAGTCTGTCAAACACAATGATGTGCCTTATCCCTCTTAGTTCAACAACTCCTGAAAATGTGCATTACTGGAAGGAAAAAGACTATGCAAACCTCTTACATCTTCTGCCCAGGATTTGTTACTGTCTACTGACAGTGATACACAGCATATGGCCCCGAGTGACCATTTTTGTTCCAATTTTTATAAAAGGACACAGATTTTCCCTGTAGCTATCCCTCAAATAGATCCACAAAGCAAATGCTGTTTCAGCACCCAGCATCCCACTGTGCAAGCAGACTGTTAAAATGGAAGAACTTGGTGCTCTGAAGTGCACACTACATTTCTGCCTGCTGGTTGTTTAAGAGGACACAAGTATCCTTGAAGATGTTGTGGACTCCTTTAAGCGCCTTTAAGCTGCTGCACCTGAATGTCTTTAGCTGAAACTAGCTCAGTATGAAGTAGAGAGAAAGCACAGCACTCTCTGGGGTGTGCATTTGTGAGGGGTTTGATCTTAGCAGACACACACAAGTGCACACATGAGCACACACACGCATGTGCACACACACACGTGCACTTTTCTTGTTCTGAAAGTACCTGATTCTGACAGTCCCTGGACACACTGTAAGTGCTAGGCTTTCAAGATGGAAGGTTGATGGAGCAGTTGAGTCATTGACATGTAAACTAGAGTAGACTGAAAATTACTGATGATTTAATCCTGAATTACGTTATGTTTGATACAGTTCAGGGAACCAAACCCGGGTTTTCTGGGTCTGTTTAGTTAATAGAAAATAGTGCTTCTCTAAAGAATTAAACTGTTCAGTTCAAAATGCAGTCCTCTTGTGCAGATAAGAGCTTGGTTAAACTTCAGCTCCTGTTACCAAGCAGTTTTTAATGGTGTGGAGTTTCTGCTGCATATTCACTCCTTCTAGCAAGTATTCATCTGCAGGACACATCTATCCCTATTCCAAGTCTTCTCTTCTTTGAAGTACCCTTCTTTGATATGATGATGGAAACACAGGTGCATTTGCTCAGACCAGTCTCCCTTTGCAGAGCAGATGTGGTTTCCTTTTTTCCTTCTGTGGCAGTATATTTGAAGATTTGACTTTTAATATTTTCCCTTCCAACACGGATAGCTATATATCTATCTTAGGAACAATTCCTCCAAATTAATTAATTTTCTCTGACTAAAAATTGCTTTTTAACACCTTCCTGAATGAGCCATCAATTAATATGCAGATCAGAATTGATCACAATTTCCTGGGAATACAGCTCTTTTACTTGGTTAGTGATTAATTCACAATGGTGACCTCCCTGAGCTCTTGGGGATACAGATTTTAATTTTATCTTATTAGAGAATAAATGTTATGCAAATAACAGATACAGATATATAAAGTATAGCAAGATTAATAGAGTTCAGCATGATCATCTGTGCTACATGGCATGCATTTGAAACAATCTCTTGTTTGCAAATTATCTCTGTTTACTAACTGTTTTTTAGAAATGCAACACCTGGTGGAGGAAATACCCCTTCACTTTTCACATTCTACTATTACTACTTCAGATAGTAACATGAATCAGTAAAACAACTGAAACATGAGACCAGAGGGAGTTCATTGGATTGTTTTGGTTTTTTCCTGGATGATTAAGATGGTGCTGTCTTTGAACCCAGGTCCTTTTATTTTTTAACTTTCTTAGGATATCCACTGTTCTTCCTCCTGCATTAAATTTTTCCACTGACTCTCTTCTGGGTCAGAATCCCTAGTCTAATATTTTATTTTTCCTGGATGTAGGTGAGGTATGTCACTGAGCAAGAGCTATGACTTCCATGCTGCTCACTCAGTCTTTATATTGTGTTCTCATTTTCTGCACATTTCAGTTTGGATTTCTCATATTGCACTCTGCTCTAAGTACTCAAGCTGGTACATCACTCACATATTTCACTGTGTGCCAGAATTTTCTTTTCATCTAAAGGATGTGCTACATTCCCAGATTTTCACCTAGCTGAACTGGCAGGAGTTTCACATGGCACAACTGACAGCAATTAACCAGGGTAGCAGCATCTGAAATGACTTTGCAATAACTGAGGCTTTGAGAAAGCAGCAGGGTTTCATGTGAACTGTAACCAACATGTGTGTTAGTTTCAACAGATGAGACTCACACATTTTCATGGTTGCCCCTTATCATTAAATGTCTGCCTCAAGCTCCACCTCTGGTGTTTTGTCACCCCTCAGACAGGCACTTCCATTCACCTCCTCACAGTAGCTGTTACCACTGTAGGAAAACTGTTCACTGCATTTTTAATCCTTCTATACCTGAACTGACGCCACCTTTTCCTTCTGCAGTTGTCCTGAACCCCTTTTATGCTTGTAAAACCCACATGGAAAATGAGCAGAAAAAGGACCACAGTGACCATGATCAACTCATGATCACTAACTAAAAGTGAGAGTTAAATTAAAGAAATTATGAGGAATATTTTTAATTTCATATACCACTTCCTGAAAATATTTCCTGTTCCAAAATGTACTTTCTGTTGGAGACGTTTCTTAACTATGGAGTGGGATTTCTGGACTGATCTTGAGAAATACCCACAGCCCCATGAACAGCAAGTCTCTGTGGGATGGACTCAAGTTCCTGTTCTGCAGCTGGGACTCAAACCATGTATTTTCTGTTTTGGAAGATTCCCTTTTTACCAAGGCTGTTGAATACAAAACTGTTGGTGTGATAGATGCAATAACCTGTCCACTTACCTTGTTTTCTTTATTCTCCACAAATATTAAATATTTTATTAAAGTCCACAAAGATTTGTTTTCTGACACAGAACCAACCATTTGAGCTTCATTCTCTTTAACAACTGCACATGAAATTGTCCAGCAAGACTTGCATCCTGCTAGGACAACCTCCCACTTCTCCTGGATGCAGATTTATATAGGATATTAACTACGTCCTGAAACCCATGGAAATGTCCAGACTGAGTGGTGTATTACAACTGAAGTAAAGAGTTTGTCCAAGAAGTATTTCTGTCTCATGTTATTAGTGGCATTCAGTTTCTGCTTGTAACATGCAGCATCCTCACGTTTCTCAAAAAGCTTCCTGGCATCTGCAATCCATCTTTGATGTATGTGGCGTTTATTTTGGTGGGGTGAAACAGCATGATAAGTGAAGGCTTGGCCTTGTGGATACCTATTTACAAGTTTGAAGTAAGTGGTTATCAGTCCCCATTGAGTGATTCACTCAATTAATATTATATTACAGCATTAGTGGTGAACTTCTGCTGATGTAGGCAGGAACAAGCAAATGCCTGTCTAGCCTGTCTCTGCCTGGACCTCAGAGCAGCTGTCAATGCAAAGCAATTCATTCCCTGATGCAGTGTGCCAGCAAGCAGCACTCATGATTTCAGGGCCTTCTTCACTGATGGTCAGCCACACACGCCGTGTTTACATGGCTAATGAACCCATTCACCACAACTGCCTGTTCCCTTTATGAGCCATTTGTAATTGGCCTATTCCGGCTCCAGCATGAGGCATGC
Source organism: Hylia prasina (assembly GCA_013397195.1). Taxonomy (NCBI): domain Eukaryota; kingdom Metazoa; phylum Chordata; class Aves; order Passeriformes; family Sylviidae; genus Hylia; species Hylia prasina. Next base: position 90,547 of record VYXD01008208.1, on the reverse strand, counting down.
CAGGACAGAGCTGGTAATGTCCTTATCTAGCCAAAGCCAGTGCTAGAGACAAAGAGGGTAAACTGAGCACGTTGAAGTCCACCACCAGTATCTCAAAAAGGAATGTCCTGAAAACAGTTTTCAACCTATTCTTCCACCTATCACCCTTAGGTTAAGCATGTTCTGACATGCCATATCCAGCATCCGCCCTTGGAGTTAAAATACAGTTTTAAGTAAAGTTGTAATACTAATCTTATCTTCCTTCTATAAAAGCACAAAATTCTAGCAATATAATTAATTTTCAAAGCCTATTTTCCCTCCTGTGTCCTGTGACATGCCAGGGTAAATTTCCATTCCTTCCAAAGGAACTAAATATGGAACAGGTAAATAACTGAACACTTTCTGATTTATGGAATCATTATTTTTTACAGAAGAAAAATATTCAAGTCTATGGGGGAATAAATCAATTCTTCTATTACTTCATATTATTAGCACCCAAACAATATTTCCCATTCATTAAAATTGTCTGTTATCTCATTAAGCATTTTTGAAGACTAGAACAGAAGAATAGAGAGGTCAGATACAGAGAAACGTTCTGCTTAGGTTTTTAAACTGGAGCTTTGTACCAAGATTCTGGGAGTTTCTGTGGTTGATAAGCCAGAGAGCAGTGCCATACAGACTCATTTTCTAACAGAACTTTGGGATTATATGTCAGAACTGACATTTAACATTGAAAAATATTAATTTTAAGGGAAGTGATTATCTCACTGAGACATGGTTTCATTTTTAAGTTCCCAGCCATTTCTGGTTATGACTTTCATCTAATTTGATGTCTGGCAAAAGCATTAATTGTGAATTTTGTAATTGTAAAATTATTTCTGTATTAAGATTTCAATGGGAATAAAAATATTATACTTACTTTGAAGTACAGACTGTCTGTCTGTGATAGCCTCAGGGACCAATTCTCACCTGACTAAAACTTCCCTTCAGGAGTGGTATGTATCTGCCCATATGTAGAAGGCTGCAGGAATACGACCCAGTTAATCTGAACTTCCTCTATGATTGGTAAAAAAAAGCTCAATAATTAGAGACATGGTGGGAAAATAAGTGTAGAAAATAGTCTCATTCCTCATGTTGAATTAATGGTTTGAGATTTCTTTCCTTACCCTTATAAATAGGCACAATCTTCCACATTTTTTTAAAATTATCTCATATGTAAAAATAGCAAAGGCCATTTGACTTTCTACTGCTGCTACTCCAGTTAACACAGGTTGGTAGAGAGGGAAATGAAGCAGAAGGGAAAAGAAAATAACTCTCAAACCCAGGAGTTGGCATGAGGCTGAGCTGAGTGTTTGGTGTTTTGGTGTGATGTGTCCCATTTCTCAGGTGCAACTTCAGTTCTGCACATTGCCCAGAACAAGGAGCTTATATTAATTCAGGCCAAGGACAGAAAGAAATCTGAGCACTGGGCTAATCTGCCCAGCCTATGGCAGGGGAAATTGAAAGTAAAAATAATCAATAAAAGACACAGCAACTGATATATGCCACAACTTAATCTAGAGGTTATTGGATTCAACTGCAGAAGTGATATTGGACCAGTTGTCACAATCATCTTGCACTGCCACTAAAAGCCTTCAAAAATTTAAAGATGTCATTTCTCTCCTATGTCATTCTCTTTCTATAAACTTAGTACAAAGTTTAGTATAACTCTAAAGCATTATGAATTTTTACTGAGTAAATTATGACTTACTAATCTACAATTAGTCAGTGATGCTAAATATAAATTTAGAGGCTGATGCAGCTATTTCCAGACTCCCAAGATAATTCAGCCTCATTTGTTGGAGAGCAGGAATTTCTCAGGTCAATGCAATTGAAAATTGAACATTTGTTAAGGTAAAACAGTAGACACTTCCTGCCAACTCCCCCTGCCCTAGACTTCTGGATCCACCTAACAGGAAACCTTATTTTCTTCCTTTTTATTCTGTCCTTTTCCCCTCATGTTCCCTCCTCCTTTGTTGCTCTCTCCTTCAATCCCTCAATTTGTCAAAAATTTCCTCTAAGTATATAATTCTTTTGGTCCCATACCTTCACTTTAACACAGTCATGAAAGCTAGCCAATGTCAGAACCATTCTGACAGATGCTGACAGGTTGTAGTTTAATGATAAACTATCACAACATGAGAAAACCTTCCACAAAGGGTTCATGCCATGTAGCTGCACAGAATACAGCTCTAGCTTCATCTAGAACTAAGATGTTTTCCTCTCACCATTGAGCTTTCAATGAGAATTTATTCTTGGCCCAGCTTCAAGATGCTGGATGCAATTAAATCTGGCACAAGACCACTGGCACTAGCAGAATTATACCAGAGATGCATTTTGCCACTTCTGCATTGAACAGTCTGGTAAATTTCTGGATAACAGGTACCTCAGCAACAAACTGTAATTATTTCACAGTACCCATTAAAAAAATAAATATTAAAGTCTAAGTAAACAAATTTGAATATTAAAGCTTATTCTTCATCAAGGTAATCTGGTTGGCTCTATTCCCCTTAAAGGAGACATGTCAATTTATACCAATAAAGCGTTTCATTCTGGCAGGTGATGACAAGAATGCACTATTCAAGAGCCTGAATTATGGGCAAGGACTGCACTGTGCACAAATAGAGAAGGGAAAAATATTACCTTTGTGAAAGGTCTTTACAGTCTGAACATTAGAAAACTGACTAAAGAATGATGATGACAGGCAATCAGAGAAAAAACTTCAGAAAATGACAGCATAATAAATTAAAGAAAATGTGAATACATTTTGACACATCACAAAGTTTATTTTTTGTTTTAAAGTGATGGTAATATTATGCTCTTTTTGAAATATGAGGACTGAAATCCAGCCTCACTGATGTTCTGGGAAGCTTACCACTGGTTTCTGTGGGACCACAGTGATTCTTTTCTCTTCTTATTTAAAAGAAGACTAATTTAAATAATAGCCTTATAAAAATGTATGTTTTCCTTTCTCTCCCTCTGGCTTTCCTATCCCTCTTCTTTGTTCAGAATAAGATGTTCATTATTTGTCCAGTAAATGAATAATCTGCTAATTAACTGCACTTGTTATGTGATGAATATTCAATTACCATAATGGGAAGGGGAAGAAGATGTATCATACCTACTCAAATTAATTTGTTGTTGGGCAATGAATTTGCATCCACCTGGTTGCAACTGCTCACTCTGAAAAGCTGTCCAGGTTTGTTATATTTGAGAATTAAAGGAACATACCTCCCATTTGCAGCCATATACAAAAGGTGAATACCTTTTTCTCTGTGTCTTTTAAAAGTATTATTCAAACAAATTGAATTCAGAGAAAACTTGTGTTCTCTCTAGTGATAAGAGAAAAGAATTATCAAATGAATTAAATTTATTTCCTGTCTTCGAAAGATGGTAGTTGTCTCAGATCCTGTTAACCAAGAAGTGAGAACATCCCCAATGGAAAAACAGGTCAAATTCTTCCTGCACTAAACACTACAAAATATGCTAAAGTATGTTAGTCCAAATCTCATTGTTCCACTCTTCTTGGTGGTGTCTAAAACAATGCCAAAAGTATCTAGTATGAAATGTTACAAAGCCAGCATAATGGTCCATATTCTAATCACCAAGGTTTATCCAATTAACGCAGCAAAGGACAAAAGGGAACCAAGCCCCCTGAAAAGTGAACCAAGTTCATAGAGCAGAGTGGTCTCATTTCTGTCCAAGGGAGAGACTGTCTTGTTCCATCTTGTTCCCTCAGATTTAGAGTGGAGTTATTATTAGTGCAGTATGAAAAAGTCCTCATCTAAGCTAACTGTGTCCTGGAACATTCCTACCACAGCCTCCACACTAGTGTTATATCATGTATCCATAGAATAGCTGCTTTACAAGGCTTTTTCTCTTTTTACTGCCAATTAAGGATCACTGTGGTATAGTATGGGAGACAACAGTAAGATTGGAGATTATCCAAATTTAATCCATAATGCTTCTCTAACCTAAAAAGTAAAAAGGGGAAAAGAACTATAGCAAAATACTGTTTGTAGTTAAAGAATGGAATTACTGATGGTATATATCATCAAGCTCTGTGACCAAGTGCTGGCAGGGAGTTATCTCATTTGTCCTTTGAGAGGGGGAGAATTCTAAACAAAACCAAACCTGCTGACATATATTAATTTGCATAAAATTACAATTCATAAATCCTAGAGAATCACTCCACAGGCTTAGATTTTAGTGGTAACAACAAGTGTTAAAGGAGAAAAAAGGACTGGGGAAAGAGATTGAGGTTTATGACCGAAGTTTATTTCTTGATATTTGTAGTTCAGCCCAGTGGTTTTCAGCGCTTAATACATGAAATGGTGCTTCAGGTTTATTCTATAAGGTAGGCTGCAGAGGGGGCTTGCAGACTCTAGAGAAGATGTCTGGATGCCTGGATGTTCACAAACATCCCTCTACAGACCTTCTTTACCAAAGTCTGTGTAGGATGGGGCACTACCTCAAAACAGATCAGAAAATAGTTGTGGTAAGGTAGATCCCTATGCATTTTTGATATAAAGAAAGATTAAAGGAAGAGCTAGTAGCTGATAAACTTTTTTGACTTTACTTTTTCAATGCAAAATATTTGGATCTGTTTCTTACACTCTGTTCATATTTTTACAAGTTTTCACTTGTAGCTTTTTTAATTTCTGGTTTCCATTAAAAAAAAATGATAGAAATCCAATGAAAAAAAATACTGCTGTTTTAAATAATAGAAACATTTTTTAGAATGCTTACAATTTCCACCAAAAAAAAAAAAAAACCCACATAAAAAGTCTTCTCAGGGAGGATAAAGGGCTTTTGTCTTCCTTTTTGTCTTTATGAAAAATTTTCTATTCAGAATAATAGAAGAAAGAATTTATTGCCAGCAAGAATGGCAATAAATGTCATTGACTGAGAAGTATAAAGGTCCCCTAGATAGTTCTGACTCTGTCCCTGACAGAGGTTAAGTTCTTTGTCAAGAAGTCATTGAGTTTACGTGCTATTAAAGCAGCATGCTTCCCAGTCTATATTTAGCTGTTGGAGTGCAGGTTATGTATGTTAGGATGAGGGTGATAAGGCAGTTGTAGACTGCAACATGAGGCGATTTTCTTTACTGCACAATTACAGATGATGTTACCGTAAAGCTTTTGCCAGGGATGAAAAGTTGGGGAGGATTAAAGGAAATGCTATAAAACATATCAAAGTGGATTGCATAAACAATTGACATGCTCTGGGAAATGGCTGATAATTGACTGAAGTGAGACATCTGCAGGATGTTGGCACTATGGATATATCAAAAGGTCTCAACTGCCTTGTTTGCTTTAATAAAAGTGGCTTAATTTGTGCCAACAGTACAAAACCTCCTGTTAGACCTGATTTTTCATCCTCATTGTTAAGGGAAAGAGCCTTAAAGTACAAGAGTACCTTTAAGTACAGGAGTCTTCCCACAGCCAGACCTCCTTGCACATTTCTCTGTGCAGATGCAAGACTACAGGATTTTGTTGGACCTCAAAAATTAGGAGAGAGGAAAGATTTAACAAACAAAAGGTGAGCGTGTGCACGTATGGAAAAAACTTTACCTTATTCTTTGACCCCTGGTCTCTTTGACCAATATTGGGAAAATAAAGCTCTTATTGTCCTTTCATCTGTCTTCCAAACTTATTCTTGCCTTGTGACAATAGTGCTTTACAATCTTCAATGACCATTTTCATCTAGCCACTGCTATCCCATTCCCTGATAAGAAACTCACCCACAGACAAAATGAGGCCCATAATGCAAAGACAGTGATCTCCTGTGTAAGTGCCTACCTGTGACTGAAAACTGAACAGTTTAGAAGTTCTGACCCTAAAATTATTCAGGAGAGGGTTGGGGTTTTTTTTTGTCTTTTGACATTATCTTGGTGGTAATGGTTTATCCTTTCTTCTTGAATCTCAACTATCATGCATACACATGTGCGTGTGTATGTATATATTTCATGCTGATTAAGGACATAAGTACTGCAAAATCCGAGGAAGATAAACCACCACTATCTTGAAAGTGGAAAAAACTTGCCCCTAATCACAGTCCCAAGCTGAGTATTTTTAAGAGAGATGCTGAATCTTTTTTACATTTTCATTTAGTGTATAAACATGGGAGAAAGGGAGTTGCATGTGGACTTCCCACTATGTCACCATCCCTAGTAGAAGACTTGCTATGAGAGTTTTAAATGCAGTATATATCTTTGTTAATACCCAGTTAAGAAGGGACAATGAAGATAGAAGTGTTGGAAATTCTTCCTGGCTAGAAAAATATCTATATTTGCTAGGTTTTTACAGGACTATTTAACAAATCATTTTGAATAAAGAAAAGAAATAGCAAAGCAAGTATGGAGAAGATTGAGTAACATGAAGTGATTTCCATACAATTATGTGAAAAGAGTAATTTGCCTACTCTTTCCAAACGCTGCTGATTGACAGGTTTTCACTTAGCTGCTTCCTTGAAACAACAGAAAATTACTGGGATACTCTTGTTAGTATTTTGTAAATTATTTATATTCAGCATAATTTCCCCAGTACTCACTATCTACTGCAGTTTTAAAAAAATTCAAAAAGTGTATAAAAATATGTAAATTCTCATAGTATAGCTTGTTGCTAAAATGGCACAGATGAAAATATTTCTAAATATTTCATTAATTCCAGTATCTGTTAGGAAAATTTAGAACTTTACGATGCAATTAGCAAATGTGACACATTATAAATGATAATCAAGAAATTAAACCACTGACCTAGAAAACCAGCTCCTAATGATAGATATTGGTGTAGTACAGATACTCCAGAGACAAAGTAGGAAAAAAAAGCCAACATGATAAAGTAGAATTAATTTTACATTTTAGAAATAAGAGGTTGTGATTATGATAGGCAAATATTGACTAGTAATAAAGAATTATTCACAGAGTTTTAAAATAGCCATGGTTTCACTTTCTCACCACTGTCCAAGACACAGGACTTTTATTGCAAATTTATCCATACTGGTTTAGCTGTGGCAGCAGTATCCTTTTCTTTAGAGGCAGAAGGAGTTTTTCTGCCTGCGTGGTTGTGCAACTTCTCCAAACACCCAGAGGTCAGCCTGTTCCAAGCTCTTCTTTGTCAGTATAGCTGTGTCCACATGGGGTTTTTTTGGCTGGCATAGCTATTTTGGCAAAGAATATGTGAATTTTTTCACACTCTTCACTGACATAGCTGTGTGGATAAAACATTGTAGAGCAGAAGAAGTATGTACACACAATATGTCTCTCCCTCCTCAGCCTGCCTTTGCTTTTCACCTCTTCACAAATTAGTAACTTGAGGCATGGTTTGCTGAAGCAAGAAATAAACAGAAGGGGTTTAAAGTATCACATCACTGTTACCCCCAGATACTACTAGCAGATCATGGGATAAAGGAAATAGATGAATGGGTGGTGCAAGTAAACTTTCAAGAGTTGCCAACAAGAGTTGCCATATTTTTTGTTGGGGGTGTTTTGTTATAATGATATTAGACACTGATTAAAAAAGTAACACATAGGCTTACCACTAGAAATTTTGGAGAATAGGCTCACCATGTTAAATATACATGGATGGGAAAAAGAATAATCAAGGTACTAATGATCCACCAAAGCCTGTAAAAGAGCACAGTTTTAATGAATTGGGAGCCTCACAGCTGGGTTCCTTAAGACTGGGACCAGTTTGGGTTTCCCTGCCAGCATTCAGGAAACTCTAATCAAAGGAGAAGAATTAATGTGTATACTTTACATCCAGGGTACCCTGCCAGCCCCAGTTGGCTCCTCACATCCCATAGCCAGCTTGACACTTGAGAAAGGGGTTTTCAAAGCACTGCTTCTTAGCAAAAGGCCACAGAAATTTGACTCTCTTTTGTAGAGCCAAGTAGGTGTCACTACTCGTAACAGCAGGAGGAAAAACAGCAGTATCTTGCCTTCAGCTCCATGAGAAGTGGTAAAAAATTTCAGATTTTCTCATCCACCTACCAAGTCTTCATGTGTCACCAAAGTGTTCAGCTGCTAAAAGATCTAAGTATTATATTTGTCTTTTTTTATGCTTGTCTGCTCCCTTCTATCTCCTGCTGAGACCCCCTTTTTCTGGCGTTATGTGGGCTGAGTCACAGTGAGCAGCTGAAATGATTCTGCACAGTGGCAGAAAGTCATAGATACTAGTTCCTAGGACAAGCCATGCCTCTCTAGGAGCACCTTATTTTATCCAGTGTGTTACTAAATAGCAAGTGGTAGTAGAAATAAAATAGCTATGACACTTGTGTGTTGCTAGATATACTCTTCTCCTCCTCCCATCTTTTTATTTCCTCTCTCATCCCTTAATGCCACACTTGAACTTCTTTCAAGTGGGTCAATGAATAGGTAGGTCGTTTCAATATCAATGAAAGAGGGCTGTATTCCAGATGAGATTTTACCTGATTCCTTAGAAAGAAAAGGCTTCATTTCTTTTCTACAAAAATCCTGAGTACAGGAATGTTCTAGTATGAACAAAAGAGTGTTCTACAGTAATAAGTGTTTTCTGAAGAGGTTGAGCAGTATTTACATAGAATATATTTCTGTACAAACCAGGCAGCTAGAAAATAACTCAAATTTATGCCAACGGTTCTGTGTAAATCCTTTTGCTTGGACTAGCTGACCAGCCTGAGGCAGAAGGAAGAAGAAACATTCATTATTCTATTTATTCATTAGAATTAATTCCCCTCTCAAAGAAGGCCTGTTATAAATGTGTGTGTCATTAATGAAATAGGCCCAAGAATAACAAATGGAAGAATAAACAGAGCATCATGAAACAGGTTTTGCAATGTTTCATCTTGCATACTATTTGCATATCTTACCAAAAAATATATATTAGTATGACAAACCTGAAAAGAAGAGCCTCAAATTCAAAGATAATCTTTTACCACAAAAAACTCTTCTAAGAGAGGAGTGGAGGAGGAAAAAACCAAAAAGAATGACAAAGCAGGTCCAAAAATACTATTGTAAAAAGGCATAATTTATTCAAGTTATGATTAATGCATTCCTCTAATCATGTTGTGATAACTGAAATCAAATTCCAGTGGATTATTGAGGTTATACAGGTCTGCTGCAGTTATAACTATATCACCTGATAGACATTTCAGCAAACCTTAAAAAAAAGAATGGCTTAGGCTGTTTTCCATTTTACCTCAACTGACTTGGTCAAACCAATCTGATTAAACCAGAGGATTATTTGTCTTATGGGCCATAGAAAGCAGGGTTTCAGTAGCAGGAACTGGGGCATATGGTATTGATCTCACCAACAAGATTGACAGTGATTACCTTCTAAGCTTGTAGCCTGATAGGTGAGAAAAATAAAGGACAAATTCTTCAGTCAGCTAGAAAATGTCAGCTAAGAGTCCTGGTGACAAAACTGTTACATTCCTGGATTGTTTTACACTGACACAGTGTAAAATGAGCAAGCAGTGGAGGACCATTTGTCTGCCCTGAAGGTACTATGTTATTTATTTAAGAATGGCAACTTGATACCTTTCTTAAGCATGAAGAAAGAAAAAAATTTCTAACCAGAGTGGGTTACTCAAACTGTAGTGAACTTTGGTCAGTGAAGAATCTAGAAAACATGGCATCATCTAATCCTCTAGCACATGTTGGTGTTTGAAAGCACTCATTTTCATTTAACTGCAATAGAACTTAATTTCTTTTATACTCTGGCACACAACCTGTGAAATACTTGCTTTCTTGTGCATTCATTTTTAAAAAATATCTTTGGAAGTTTTGGTCATTTAACCAATCTAGTGGCCTTTTGTGGTGGAACAATGATTCAGTGGAGAATCGAAGGGTTACCTGTATAGCTTACCTGGACTTCTGTAAAGCCTTTGGTATGGTCCTCCACAACATCCTTTCCTAAAACTTAGAGAGAGATATATTTGATGGCTGGACTGTTAGATGGATAAGAAATTGGTTGGACAGTCACATCCAGAGGGTAGTGGTCCACAGCCCAGTGTCCTGATGGACATCAGTGAGAAGTGGTGTCCCTCAGGGATCTGTATGGAGCCAGTGTCATTTATATCTTCATTAATAACACAGATGAAAAGATCGAGTGCATCTTCAGCAAGTTTGCAGATGACACCAAGCTGAGTGGTGCAGCAAACACACATGGAGGATGGGATGGCATCCATAGGGACCTGAAAAATCTCAAGAAATAGACCCATGGGAATCTCATGAGATCTAACAGGACCGGGTATAAGGTGCTGCACCTGGGCCATGGAACCCCCGGTACCAGCACAGGCTGGGGGATGAACAGATGGAGAGCAGCCCTGCCAAGAAGGATTTGGGGATGGTGGTGGATGAGAGCCAGCCATGCGTTCTCATAACCCAGAAAAGTCCAGAAAAGCTGAAGTGAGCTTATAGGAGAAGTACAGAGAGATTATTTGCCAGGGCATGTAGTAACAGGACAAGGAGGAATGGTTTCAGAGGAAGGGTTTAGAGTAGATGTTAGGAAAAATTTCTTTACTGTGAGGGTGGTGAGTCACTGGAACAGGCTGCTTGGAGGAGTTGTGGGTGCCCCGTTCCTGCAACTGTTCAAGGTCGGGTTGGAGTGGGCTCTGGGAAACCTGGTATCATGAAAGTTGTCCCTGCCACTGACATAAGCTGTACATGACCACTGACTTCATCCTGAAATACTGTACACCAGCCCACTGCCTCTTCACGCAACTGTCCATGCCTTCCTTCATTCCTGCTTCCTTTTCAGTTTCTAAGCCTAGTGCTTAATTAAGCATGCAAGATTCTTTTATACTGAGGGACTATCCTTAACCAATATTTTATCATTTGTTTTCCAGGTAGCGGTTCCAAATTCCGCAAATGAAATGATTAAAACTAAGAAATAGGTCACAACCTTGGCAACCATCTGATGTGAGACATTGTAATCTGCTAACACACTGGTTGTCATGGAAACTGACAATATTGGATTTTTCCTTCCATGCAACCTGTTTTATGCATAAATTATTAGCATATTATTAACATATCAAATCTAAGGCTCTGGCACTTCAAAGCATACCACCCATGTGTTTTATATGTGTCCATGAGTAACTTAAACTTTCTTAGTGGCATTGAGAGAGGGTTCATCAGTTGAGGACTGTGACAGAGGAAAGAGTTTTTAGATTGGACAGTACAGACTGACATGAAGAGATCTCAGGCTTGATCCCATTTACCTAATGACCCACCCAAGAGTTTTGTAGTGCAATGATCATTTGCTTTGCTTTGATCATTTGCTTTGCTTTTTTTTCACTGTCAATCTCAGAGTTAAAGGGTTTTTTTATGTAATACCAAGTTTATAAGATACATTGAAAATTTATATATGGTTTGTTTTATTTTCATCTCAGCTGGAATAAAAACAAGATCTTTTGGACTCTTTGAAAGAAAGCAAACAATTCTTTCACTCCTGCAGAGCCCTGTATTTTTCCCCCACCCCTTCCCCAAACAGCCAAAAATTAGGATTCTTTTTTTAAACCTAGGACCATTGCTCAACTCTTACTCCCACCTTGATCGATTAGCAAATTACTAAACTGTAGCCTCTCTTCCTGTGTTAACTTCCTTCATCTGTATCAATCTTCAGTACATATCAGTTGCAAAGAAGTAGCATTTCTGAATGACAAAAGACTCAGTTAATCATTTTTTATTATTATTTTCCCCAGCCTGAAGCTGTGTGTACAGTAACTTCAGTTGTAGGAAAAATCCAGAGCAGGAAATGAGACCATTAACCTGTTGCCAAAGAACGACTGTCATACAGAATATCATCTGAGCTGACATCCATGTCTCTTTCTTCTGTAAAAAACATCTTGCCCTTAAGAAAAGAGTTTGAAAGTTGAGAACAAAGGACTGAACAATGAACTGAATTTCATCTGTAAACCTTTGAAAAGAGACAGGGTGACAGCCCATCACTTTTCCTCCTGCAAACCCTTGGTATGGCAATAACACCTCATGACCTGGAAGTTTTTCTCATAGTACTCATAAACCAGTTTGTCTTCCCAATGAGAATCGTCTTTCCCATTATTCACAGAAGTCAAATTTGAGCTTTAAGGGAAAATTACTATAAAAAGTATGTCAGGAGACAGAGGAAGAGTTAGTCTAGGTCCCAAAGTGGAACATGAATGTACTTGTAAGCACAAGGGAAAGTTCATTCAAAATATATAGTGGATGGACAAATTATGCAAGTAATTTTTCTGGATCATATTTCTGTGTTTTCTCTTAAAAAGTTGTGTAAAGTCAGTACAGAGACCAAAGAATGTCTATCTTCCTCAAATGTCTCCTGCTTCATTCTGAAATATTTATGAAATCTGCAAAATGAGCTGTACAAATTTGGTTCTTACACTGTATGCCCTTTGGACATGGCTAATTTACAGAAAATTCATTCACTATCATAGTTAGATATAATTCCTTACCTTGAAGATGTTACAAGCTGTGTCTCTTCATGTCACCTGTTTCCTACACATGATCTCAAGCACCCACCTGTACTACTGCTGGTGTCAGAGGGAATATTCTATATTTGCAAGTTTCATCAAAACTTTGTCTTCCTCCACAATACTTTGGTATGAAAAATAAATATGTATTTAGCCAGAATAAAAGTTTCTTGCTACAAGAATTATTATTGTTTTTAAAAAAGAACACAGCAGATGCATTCTCTTGCTATTAACCATAATGATTCAATCAGGTAAATGTATCTGCTTTTTCACTATGATATTTTAACGGTCACTTTTCCTAATTTCTCTCTATAATGACAAATATTAAGGCTCATATAAATGAGATTTCTCTTTGGTCTCTGTTGCATGTATTGGATCTATTTTGAATGCACATCAGGTAGTGTGTGGAAGGGTTTTTCTTGGTTTTTAATTTCTTTCTTTGTTTTTCCTCCCCAATAAGCTAATGAATAGCTGTTTAAAAGTTCCAGTTGTGAGAGCTAAAGACTATTTGTTTATTTTTCTCAATGAGAAGACAAGAATCTTGTTTTCCCTTGTTCTATTTTCTCTCTGAAATTACAGGAGCATGTTGCCTTCAATTCTAAAATTTCCAATATATCACTATAACTCAATAACATGCAGAAGCAGCAATTCTAGAAACCGTGTTAATGAAGTGAAACAGGATTTCTTATAATCTTTTGATATGTCACTATGGCATTTTCTAATATTGATTTTTTCCAATGTAATTAACAAAGGTGAAAAGAGTGTTACTACAGAATCAGCAAAATGTTCAGATTCTCTTTGTGATCCAGAAACACGAGATTATCTTCCCCATGGCTACATTTAGAAATGGCCAAGAAGAACAAGAATAGTCAGACTTCAAGCTATAGTTTTGTAAGCAGTTTTGGGAAACTTTTTTTCCAATCCAGCCTGTAAAATACATCATGGCGCAGATTTTTAGCTGCCATAGGGGCTTTGGGGGATTTATCATTTCAAGATCTTAGTCTTGGCAAAGCAAGCACAGATATATTAAATAAGCAACTGTATTTTTGCACTTATTGAGATGCCTCTTAGCTAGATTATTGTGTAGCTTCTCAAGTGTAACTCCCTTTAGATCTAATCTCCATAGAAAGTAATCCATCATAAACAAACACACAGAGGCACAAGCCATCGTCATAACAAAAGAATACAGTTTTGTTTTGTTTCATTTTGGTTTGTTTTCCCACTGTTCTCACAGTGGCTTTCAAAGCTTTCTTTATTGTCATTTTTTTCTATCAACTTCGATCAGAGACCCTGGTGGCAAGCCAGAACTAAGGATTGATCTCAGGTTCAAGTAAGAGGGAATTAGAAATGGGCAAAGCCCAACATATTTACAGAGATTTTGACTAAATCCAATTCCCAAGTTTTTTGTCAGTTTACTTAACTGCTTTTGGTATGTTATTGTAAATGGCTTTTCCTATGCGTTTTGGAGGAGGACACTTCAGTTTCATTTGTTTTTAATAATTTGAGAAGGTGGTATATAAGAAATTCAACTTATATCAACAAGTGAGAAGACAATTCTCAAACTTGATCACTGCCTTTGGGCAACAGTAAGGAGATGAGTTCTTGCATGGCTTTCTGTTCCTCAAGTTGTTATCCTTGATGGACTCTTATTTGCTGTAACTTCAGACCCTTCCACTACAATATTCTTAGTCACCTGCCACTTTTCCTGCTATTCCATGCTTTTCCCACCAGATGGTAGGCAATAAAAGCAGGAAACAGAAGCTTATCTGCTACTGTATACTTAAAAGGAATCAAACAAAATTAAATAAAGTGCAACTGTGAAACAATTGTCCATATGCTGGTCTGCTTTTTATGCTTGCAACTAGAAGGCAGCATTAGAAGAGATCTGGTCAGTGCTTGCAGGTAGTTGATTAATGGCATAAGTAAGTCCTACATGAGCATATGCTACATATGTTATTGCATATTGAAAAGATGCTATTATGTCTCCTGTTCTGTTGTTCTCTAGTTGTAAACAAAACTAATTATTATCAGGATATGCATTTTCTGTCAATTCCTTTAAGGAAAAACATTTATTCCACTTATCCTGCTGTAACCAGATAAATGAAATTGTCTCCCCAATGTGTAAATTTCTTCTCCTGCCTTGTTAGTGCTGTCTTGTACATGAAGTACTCATTTAGTTGCAAAAACCAATTATCATCCCTGTCTGGATACATTAAGAATTTTCCTGCAAGTCTTTTTCTCTCTATCACATTTTAAGCAACAGTGTACATGAATTATTCATATTGCCCATCTTGCAGGCAGGTTTTTTATTATTAAATTCGATCATAATAATAGTTATTACCACAGTCATGGCAGTTTTATGAGTATTCTTCAATGCCATTACCTGGAAAGTTTTCAATCAAGACATATAAAAGATGCAAATCAATTTCCATAATAAAATTAAACTGTACCATCTACTCTTTCATCCTTGCAATAGAATTGATTGACAACTTCTCCCTGATAGTTGCAGCTGATAACTTGCAGGCCAAGTAATGGAGAATGGTAGATTCTTTTACTCTAATATCCTAAGAAATTCAGTATTTTTCTTGTCTTGTCAATACTTAATGCTCATGCCTTCATGCAAACACAGTGTTTAAGATGCAAACATTCAGTTTACAAATATTCCTCCTGAACAAGAGAATTACTTCTCTCTGACAACATAAGATTTGCCTTTTACTAACCAAAGGCAGCGCTGAATGAAATGAAATTGTTTAATGAATTTTGGGAACAAAATAACCATTTTTTATGTTCTGAATAGTGTTGTTCTCCACAAAGAGATCTTTTTCCAAGGAGGATGTTTTCCAGGTGATTCTGTTAACTTCATCCTGCACTTTTATTTTGTCTTTCTCTCTTACTTGTTTAAGCACTGCTTTAGCACAGACTTTAATGACCACCTGATGGTTCTTCTTTGATCCCTTTCTGTGCAAGCACTTGATAATTTGTTTCTACTTCCTTGTTTGTTTACCACTTCTCTTTCTCTGTTTGCCCCCCATTTATCATTTCCTTGGGCTTTAGATCAAAGGTGCTGTCTAAATAAAACATAAAATGTAATGTCCACTGGTGCTAATATTAACTGCTATATAATTTTGCCTTTACTCTGGAGGTGGATTGAATCTTAATAAAAGTTTCAAATCTTGACTTCAGATCCATTTACATCAATTGCAAGGCAGAGCAATCCATTCATATTCAGGAAGGAGCTCTGGAATGATATAGGGGTAATTAAGATGAGAATATAAACAGCATTA
This sequence comes from Hylia prasina, assembly GCA_013397195.1. Lineage (NCBI taxonomy): Eukaryota > Metazoa > Chordata > Aves > Passeriformes > Sylviidae > Hylia > Hylia prasina. The sequence continues at coordinate 74,795 of VYXD01008208.1, read as the reverse complement.
ATAGGGATAAATTTGTCTTCTCTCTTCAATTAGGTTTCAAGTAAGACCAAACAATACAAAACATCAATCAACCCTAATACCTTGGGAAATAAAGTGATCACCATTTAAAATCAAGCAAAAATTTATTTTCATGATATAGATTCAGACAATTCCATGCATTATGAAAAAGGTTAACGTTCCCACTGAAGTTTCTGGGTGGTGTCAGTTCAAAGGAGACTCCTGGAGTAGAAACACTCTTGCTCTATTCCAGTATAAAATCCTTATACTCCTAAGAACTTCCTCTTTCATGTTCAGAAACACTTAAAAAGCTAGATTACATCATACTTCAAGAAAATAAATCATGCAAGACTGCTCTGATGTCTGTTATGTAATTCAATTTATTAGAGCAAAGCTTCAGAATTAATGAGTGAATTACAATTTTTCCCATAAGCAATTTTTTATTTCTGCTAAGGTCATGTTAGGACTACTATTGTTATTTTTGAAGATGCATAATGAAAAATTAAATAAACTGTACATTTTCTATATAAATTTTCTATTTTCAAATCTATTTAGATGTTGTCTAGATTGTCATTTAAATTATTCACCAGTTTTCAATGCTACCTGCTTATTATGGCATCTGTCAAAATTAATTTCTGCTGAGAAATAATTTCTTTCTTCATCTGCAACATATCCTGAGATATGTTGTTCTTGATTTTTACCCAATCAGTGTATGGCTAAGTATTAGCCATCTGTAATGGAAATTTAGTTTCTACACTCACAACTCTCCCTCCCCACAGCCATTTTACTGATTAGAATAATAACTTATTCCATCAAGTTTTCAAAAATTATTCTAACTCTGAATATAATGTTTGGAATTGATAGTAGCACTATAACCCATGTGTAAAATACACAGTTCATGTGTACAGTGAGATGTTAGAGCAAAGGTGTTAGAGCAAAAAAAGATGTTAGAGCATTACTGCTTTGGGATAAACTGCCTTCTATATCACAGATCACTAGAAATTCCTGGAGGTGTTGAATGGCATTTTCCAAAGAGCTACAAGTTCATTTGGAATTTGGTTCTCTTTGCCTTTGAAATAAACAAGTTCCTTGCAAATGACAGAAAAAGACCTATCTACTAGGAGCTTATTTTCCATAAGATTAGATTTTGGCACTATTCTTCTATGTTGCCTGAATGCAATATAGAAAACAAGAAAATTCAAGACACCTTTTTGGTCTCTCCACCCAAACTGATATACTCAAAGCTCTTTTTCAAACCACAAAAGTACAGTACATTCATCCTTCATTGCCTCATCTGAAACACAGAAACTCTCCTGGTTGTGTCATATACCACCTAAAATGGTATCAGTGGTTATCAGTGGTAACTAGTCATGGGTCAGCCAAATTATTTTCTGTCCTTATCCACCTTGTTGCAGCTCCATTGGAAATCTGTCAAGTCCACGATGTTTGTTACTGAGAGCTTTACAAAAATACCGGGCAGAAATCATTGGTAATTTACTTCTCTTCTTAAATGAATTCGTTCATTTCCTGCCAGGAAATATAAATTTAAATGAAATCAATGATTTTCCCAGCACTTTTTCCTAACTAGCTTGTCAGAGAAAGGAAAACTTTTTCTGAAGTCTGCATGGGGGATGATATTTTTATAATATGCAGTAACCTTAGCATCTGTGTTGTCACCAGGCATCCTTACATAATTTCAACAGGTACAGTGCATTACGTTGTTACATTTTGGTTCTCAAGAAACCTTGTCAGGTTCACTTTAATCACATTTTCTGTCAGAGGCCTGTACTTACCTATGTCTCAATCTGACCATCCTTGTACCTATCTGAAGCTGGATAGAAGCCTAAATAAAAGGTAAGGTTTGCCACAATCTGAAAATTCAACACAGGAAAGGTAACTTAATTATTTAGAAATTTATTTATTTGGAAAAATAAGAAGTAGAAAGAAGTTGGCCATATTTGTGAAATTCGATTCTAATGAAATAGTTCAAGTACTGTCCTAAATTGTGCTGGCTTTGTTAAAACACTGTAATCACAGAAAGAATGTTCTTCTAAATGGAATTGCCTTGAGTTCAAAATTGGATTTTAAATTGTATTATTCTAATGAAATACTTTATTAATTGTTTGGTAAAAGATAACTTGAGATCACACAGGTTTTCTGAGGCCCTGCCTTATTCTTTAAAACAAGCAACCATTTTCCATGGCCCAGTTTTTAACTACTTCCCTTTAAATTCTTACACACCAGATAGAGAAAAATGTGAGGAGGAATAGTCTGCAAAGAAATTCATGACTACGTTGGGGTTTACCTAAATGGGCTTTTTCTCCCATATGTCATTGAATATATTCATCTTAAGTTTGATATTTGCAGCTGAACTCCCTTTGACTGACCTACTGTAATTGAGATTCCAAGCAGATAGAGACCTCCTGTGCTTGCTTGTCTGAACCATTCCTTCTGATCCTGTTTCCCCCTATTTCCAAATCATTATTTCACTTTTTCTATTAAAACTTGATATGACTAACAATATAGTTTTCAGAACTAGACTCGTTTCTCATGAATGACAGATATCTATTTCTGCTATGAATACTGTAAAAGAGGAAAAAAATTAGAGATCTTGAAGTAGTTGCATGATATCAAAAATTGCACTTTGCTTTATAATAGTAATGCTTTGTAGTTATCCATCAGTCTTCAAACACTAATCAATTTGAAATTATTACAAGGTTTATAATGGAATATATCATATGTACTTCTCATCTTCCCTGGAATTCATTCAAGTAGATTTTTTTTTTTTAATTTAAACTCTCTAACAGCTATTCTTTCGCTCTGACTTAATAACCAGAAAGGTCTGCCCTCATCTTAAAATACAGTGACAATGGTTATGTCTTCCTGGTCTTTACCATCCATTTCACTGTTCCATTTTTTAAGTGGAATAGACCACACCTTTTGATAGATATCAAAGGAAAGCCTCAGAGGAATATTTTTTGAAGATTAGAGGGATGGAATTACAAATGAGTAAATGCAGTTTGATTTAATAAACCTGGTATAAGGGAGTCTGAGTCCCAAGCAGTGCAGTACCCTAAGAAAAACCTTTACAACCAACTGGGGCAAAGCAAAAGATAATGCTGAATTTGAGCTTTTGAATATAAGCATGCAGCTTTGAATCATATGTGTGTTCAACTCAAACCAGGCCCACATTAGATCTAATATGAATCTTACATAACTCTCTGGAAGAGAAAGGTGTTCATATATGGGGAAAATCTGCCACTAGGTTGTTGGTTGTATGCTTTCTTGGATGTGGAGGTAAAAGCTAGAAGTAAAGGCCTGGGTAAAAAGAGCAGGTGTAGAGGATGTATCAGTCTGCACATTATGCAATGAAATGCACACCAGTTATGTGGGGAATCAACTGCATTTTATTGCTGTGAGTGGGATTCTAACATACTTAAAAGGACTAACTTCATTAATTACTGTAACAATCTGGATTGTTTGGAAAAATAAATATCAGATTTAGGATAAATTTTGCAAATCTCAGATGATCAGTTACAACTAAAGCCACCCAGGGACTTCCAAATCTCAGCACTGTATGGCATTACCTCAATCAGCACTGCTTAAACACTGATCTTTGAAACCTATACTTATATCTGCCTCTAAAACTAAAGATGCCAGTGTTTCTGCTGAGAAAGTTGCTAAAGACAGCTTCTGAGGCTATGCTGGCTGGCACCTGGGCCAGAACAGGCATTTCACCCTCACTTTTTCAACTTGGGTGTTGTCTGTGAGGTTTGACCTAGTAGGAGTGATCAGGGCAAACCAGACGGATTTCATGTTGCAGCAAATACAGCCAAGGTGAGCTGTTTCAAGGCTGGATGGTTTATGAACATAATTTACACAGGAATCCCATGGAATAATCACTTATAAAAAGCATCTTTGGCATTTACTTCTAAGTCTCTTGCTGCTTGATTTAATCAGGTTTTCTTAACTTCCAAGTGCTCCAGTCAGTTGTTTCTGGAGACCTTTTTGCCTGATAAACATTCAGCTACCTAAAGTAGGGAATGCAAGGTTTCTGGTGGGAGGGAATGGCAATGACTGATAATGAAATCTTGCATGACATGATTGCTGGGACTATTTACTCCATTATAAAGACAGAGAGCTGTGTAACAATTTTCAGCTCTTACTCCAAAACAGGCATGTTTGAGAACATTTCCCATCTCTGGCAGAAAAATTCTCTTCCATAAGTATTAGATGAAGATGTTCTTACAACTTTTGTTCCCCATTTACTGGGGGAAAAAAAGGAAAAAAAAATCATACAAGTTCTATTAATACTTCTTTACTTACTGTCTTCAGGCTCAATTTAGGATAAATCTCCTCCTGAACCAGTGAATCTGAGGCAAAGAATTCTAAACAGATCCATCTGGCAGTAGATTTTGCAAATATATATATATTTTTTTGCATTTTGTCAATCTTCCTTGAAGAAGGAAAGAAATTACTTCTTATTTCTTTGTTCATTTATTAAGAAAATGGGGTAATTTTGACTCCACATGTGTGTGCATTGAGCAGAACATTTGGTTTCTAGAATAAGTTCAGCCAGTAATAAGATGGGTCTTTTTTGAACCTTGAAATACTGAAACATTTCAAGTTTTCTTGGCTTTCTCATTTGACTGCCGTGTTACCTTTGTCTTAGACTTAATGTCCTCACAGAGAAGCATATGATGAAGTTAGGGTATGTATGGGAAATCTATATTAAAAATAATTAGATCTTATTCTAATCAGTATAATTAACGTTATGAAAAATAAGTTAAATTCCATAAGCTGTTAGTACAAAAATACATGAATCTTCCCAAGTTGTTTGCATGCTCTTGTACAGTAAGAGATCATTATTCTTCAATAAGAAAATAAGTTTTTCCTGGGTTCTTTTTATTATTTGTGACAAAGCTAAAATCGTAAAACAGTTTAAAGTGAGACAGAAAAAAAAAAAGAAGAAATCTTGAAAAATAATCTGACAATGGTTATTAAAAAGAATGACTTTTCCTAAATGCTCTATGGATTTATAGTTGTCTTGTAGAATAAAGTGAACAGGTTTTATAGGGCAAGATTTGATAATCAAAAACTTGACTAGTTAATATGTGACACATTTCAGAATACTCTTTACAACATCTCCACATTTGATGACAGGATTATTTGTTTCATTTACACTGGAAAGAAGCCTTGTTTTCAAGTATTTTTGCCCCTTTGGGGTGTCATCCTCCATGGGAATTCACAGTTGATGCTTCCAGAAAGAAAGATGGTGCTGCTTTTCTCCCAGCCTCCCCACAGTGTGAAGATTTCATGGCTAGTTCTGCTAGCCCAGTCAAATGATGTAGGACTTTAAAGCTTGAAGTTTTAGAAAACACTGCAGCTACTCTGAGGCACCAGTTCTCTTTCCTCTCACCCAAAAGAGATGTGAGAGGTTCTGTTGCTGAGACCAAAAGAATGATGAAATTCCTTACAGCTCTCAAATAGTTCCAGGACACATAGTTTTCTTTATTAATAAAAGGAAAAGGGGTGACTAAGAGGATGACTAACAGTGACTGAGGCAGACACTGTGCTATGAATCTCCATGAACTTCCTTGGAGGAAGGGATTGTGCATGTCTCAGGCTCTATTTCCATAGTTACCCCTTTCTTAGACCTATATCAAAAACCTTTTTGAGCTACCAAATGGTTGTAGCTTTTAGCAGCTTTTCACTTTACTGAGACTTTAATTCTTGCTTTAGTCAAATCCCACAGGAGATGCTTGAATTTTGTGGTTTGGGTTTGTTTGTTTGTTTGTTTTTAAATATTAATTGAGTTTTTACTAGAAAAGTCTGCTGTGCTACAAATCTTGTATTCTCATGAGAACCTTAGCCTAATTCTGTAAAATTCAGGTTTGTACAGTGTAAATATAAAATCCCATGTGTATTCTCTGAAACAGAATAAACCTGTGGTACTCAACTTTGTACTTCTGCAGAGAGTCTTCCCATGAGGATGTTATACTGCAACACAGCAATGGTCAGTCATTTTGGACTCTGTTAAGAGAGAAATTTCTGGTTACTCAGAAAACTGAGTGAGCATTAAAATGTTTTATTAAATGCTGTTTAATGACAAATCTGGAGTACTAATATAAACAATAATATTTTCAGTTATCTTTATTCATCAGATCTGGTGAATCTTGAGGAAGATTAAAAAATATATGGTATCTGCTATGCTGAGACATCATGAGAAGCTTTAGAATGAAAATTGTTTTGCTTCATTTATTTCACTGAATGCACTTCACAGTTCAGTCTGTTATCATTTTGGTTGTAAAATGCCCATGTTGTACCAGTGAACCAAAAGATAGATATTGCACCACGTATTTACAAGATAAAAAATGCCAAAGAATTTTCTAAGCATCTATCCCAAGGTAGTTTTAGAGCTCAGGATGGGCTTGGGGTAGTGGGTTTTTTGGGGTTTTTGGGGTTTTTGTTTGTTTGTTTGTTTGTTTGTGTTTGGTTTTTTTGGTTTATTTTTTTTGGTTTGGTTTGGTTTGGGGTTTTTTTTGTTGTTTTTGAGGTTTTTTTGGCGGGGTTGGTTTTTTTTTTTGTGGGGGGGTTTATTGTTTTGTTTTGTTTTCATGAGGCTGCAAATTAATCTGCCAATTTCTTGAGCTTACTTGGAATACAGCATTGTTAAAGTTTTCTTGCAGCATCTTGGGCTTGTCTGTCTGGAACACCCAAAACGTCACGATTAAAAAGTGGGAGGGGAAAAAAAAAAAAAGGGTATGGAAAACTGCATAAAGGTTCTTGGAGCTTGGGGCAAAGAGGTGCTTTTATAGGGCAGAAGGGGTTTTTGTGGGGGTTTTCTGTTTTCCCGTCGGGCTGCGAATCCTCCGCCGCATCTTTTTCGGGATCTGCGCGCCCCCTGCCGGCCGCTCCCGCAGCCATTCCCGGAGTACCAAAATTGCTCCATCCATTACCAAATTGATTATTGAACCTTATAACAGGCAATAATGAAACAAAAACACTTTCTGCCCGGCTACAGACACATTCTTAAGGAAAGCCATCATTCTTTGTCCAACCCTGCGGTTTTTCATTAATATATTGATCTTAAACCTCCGTAGATTTCACTGTTCTTTTTTTTCTCCTAGTCAATTTAATTTGTACAGAATCAGTTTTACATCTGCAATAAAATATTACTAATTTTTTCTATAAATTTCCATGAAGTGAGGATTTTCTTCATATGTTTTATTAGGTAATTTTAAGGAAATACATCCTGCACCATTTGTGTCATTTTAAGCGCTCTCTGTTCATTTCACTGGAGTCATAAGTGTCCTCTTATGCCTTTTGTCAAGTACGATCTGGAGAACTGTGCATTTGTTAAATAAGGTTTTTATATTTTTTACCCTGTTTCTGAGCCTTCCTTCCCTTCACACTCACTTTTTATTTTAATCTGTAAAGGACAGATAAATGTGAAATGATAGCAGAGTATTTGGGTATTTTCCTAACACAGGAGAATGCAACTAATTGTCCATTAGCACACAGAGTATTCCAGCTGTATGCAAATACACACCTATCAAAACCAGTCATTCAATGTCACATTTGAACATATAAAAAGTGGGTGTTCTCTAAATCCTTTTATGATTATAAAAGGATCACAAAAGAAAGCTGTAAGTCATTCCCGTTTCCAAATTTTCTTTATTAAATTTAATTAATTACTAGACTTGTTTTCAATATCAATAAAACACACTAAAGAAACACAAATAACTGTAAAAGATAAAAACTATTGTCTCTCTTGAAGCCCAGTATCTAATTTAAACCTCTCCTGATTCAGCTTGAGGTAATTTCTTCTCAAGTTTTCACTTGAGACATGGTAGAAGAGGCCATCCATACCTGGCTACACCCTCCTTTCAGGCAGCTGTAGAGAAGAATGAGGTCCACCCTGAGTTTCCTCTTCCCCAGACTAAACACCCGAGATCCTCATAACATTAATAGCAATACCACTAATATCTGACATGAGCATTTGTTAACAAATCTCACTTTTGGTTTTCAGATTGACCCAGTCTTGTAACCACTGTAAAAATTTAGCTGTCTTCTTGGTCAAGCAACATTTTGTTAGTTCTTGTGAAGCCTCATACACCCATGCACACATCCATGAACACATCCATGAACACACACACACGTCATAGTGACTTGGTTTGTGTTGATTTGCTTGCCTTTAATGCTGAGTATTTTATCAGGCCTCTTTACTAGTAGTGTTACAGATTTCCTACCACTTTTTACAATCAGAACACTTTCAACCTTCACAAACTTAAGTGTAAGTTCAGTGACTTCCTTCTCTCAGTAAATTCTTATTAATTTGTCAAGATGAACCCATAATATTCCCCCAAGTCACTTCTCCCAGAATATGAGTTCCTTAGCAGCCTCTCACATAACCAGCCAAATTTGCTGTTCTGTAAGGAACAAGTCTTCCAGTGTCTACATCTTTCCTTTTGGATGCTGGTTTTCTTTTTTTCTTTCTAAATAGTATATATGCATATTAAATTTTTATCTTGGACATTGAATGTCTTGAATAGCAGCCCAGTCAGCATCCCTTCACAAAATTAAGTAAGAAAACATAAATCATCAAAGACTCCAAACAAACTGCTGTCAGTATTAGGATTACCTTATGGTGACCTGTCTTTCAGTTGAGTTCTCTTGGTTGAGAATAAAGGGTGAAATGTTTAAAATGTCTCTTTTTCATTTCTGCTGTTCCAGATAGCTCCTACAGAATCTATTCACTGCTCTGTTCTTCCCTCAGAGGATTGCCACTGATCCATTTTATGCCAGATATCACATGGATTTCAAATTTTGTCAAAGGCTTACAAAATCTGTAAAAGGACTGCTTCACAATGCATGGAGTTACATGGAGCTTAACCATTAAACAGTCACTGGTACAAGAAATGAGACTCCTTCAGTTCTGACTAATAACTGAATTACTCACTTTTGCTATAAGATGTTCCACAGCATGACCTGCCTCTTTTTTAATGGAAATTTTTCCATGGTTTTACTGTTTGTCACAATTTTCTTTCACTGAATCCCTATTAGTAATGTAAAACACAGCTGCATTCTCTTGTCACTTTCTCTTTTGTTTGATCTTTATTATATAGCATACATGTAGTGCAAGAAAGAAATCTCTTTTGTTGTTTACCTGGACTGGTGGGAGGTGTCCTTGCCCATGGCAGGGGGAGTAGACTAGAAGAGTTTCAAGACTCCTTCCATCCCAAGCTATTCTATGATTAATGTCTTATTGGCTCCACATCACACAGCAATTGATCATTTTCCCACTCTACATAGCAGAAAAGCCCACCAAGAAAATAGTAGAACTGAACATCTTTGTGGTGTTAATAACTAAAGTACATGAGAAATGTATAAATATTTATATTAAAATCTGTTTCCCAAACTCTGTTTATGAGAGTCCATATAACTTCAGGACACTCCATCTTGAGTGCCTAGAAAAATATTGGTTTACTTACATATATTTTCTTTATGGAAAATATGTGTGGCATCATTTGCCATGTCCTCCACTAGCTTCTGTATTGATAATGATAGCAGTCTATTTTAAATTAAGGAATAATGATTTCCTCTCCATATATTACACATCGTTTCAGATTTACATGTATTATACTATAATATGTCTCCTTTACGCTCCAAGAAACCTTTTGTTTTAACATCCAAGAATATAAGAAAGCAACTCTTATTAATGTAACATTGGAATTAAACTGGAATAATGCTTTCCTGTCATGTTAGTTGTGTATTCAAAAGTACATTACAGTTATTAACCACAAGATGGCTCAATAGGAGAGGGAAATGTAGCTTTTTTTACATCACAAAACCACACCATTTCTGCATTTTTAAATTGAAGGTAATCTTGGCTCCTCAGACACTAGGATTGAATGGATCCAATTCACTCCATTATTAAAACACAGAAACACTGTATTGTTAACCCAGTTTAGATTAAAGGCAACCATGACTTTCAGTTTCCCTCACCATAAAGTTAAAAACTGTGAGGTTTTTTCAGATCTGAGGAAAGAATGAACAAGAATGCTGGAAGGAACCAAACTTTTAAAGGCAAAAATTCATTGAAAAACTGCTGCATGTTGCAGAGACTGAATAAGTCCTCAGCTATCATCAAGGAGATATTTTTAATTACTCTATATGAATCAGGCTTATACTCTTATTAATGTGACATAAATTGCTAATACACAGAGTTCTGATCATTTAGTTGTCAACACTAAGACATAAACAATGTTTATCCCACTTTCAGTTTTTTCTTTACTACTACTTTACCAGTTATCCATGATTTTACTTCAGACGCAGTTGCATGTAGAATCACTTAATATCAATATAGAACACAATTTTCTTCACCTATAGAATAGATGCTTAGAAACTCTTGTTTTGGTTGAAAAGGGACTTCTTTAAACTTGTGCACAACGTTGGAGAGGTTTCTGCCCATTTCTCAGTGACTGAACAAAATCATCACAAAGGAAATAGAACCACCTTGTTTGGAGCAGCTCATTTCTCTAAAACTGAGAGATCTAGAAGTATCAGCTCCTGCATTCCACTTCATTAAGATTTTTAGGGAGCACCAGTATTTTCTTTTAGGAAGAAATAGACTGATTCAATGGGAAGATGTTTGTGGATAACCTGGGAAATGCATATTCCTGCGTGCTGAGTCCCACATTGGTAAGTCATAAGACTATTCAAGCATGGCCACCCTTATTCCAACTGTGCCCTTTGCCCCCAAATGATGGAAAGTGTGTTGCCAGACAGCATTCCCCAACGTTGGTTTCATGTTAATCCATTGTTCCTGAGCAAAACACTGCAAGCACTGTGGAGAGCCCCTTGATCCACACTGAACCATTTCTAGCAGATAGCCCCCCAAAACCTCTGTGAGAACATGGATCACATGAAAGTGTGCTTCTTGAAGCAAGAATAATCTCTGCTCCTTGGTTATTGAAGATTATGGATATATATCTAGATAATCTATCTAAATAATATATATCTAGGAATTAATAAACATCTAGGAATTAACATTAAATGTCAGAAGGAGTATGCTAAAATGTCAATGTCTTTTCTTGTGTGAAGTTTTTTCACTGCAATGAAAAAATGAAAAAGCATAGTTTCCCAAGGATAAAAGAAAAAAAGAGTGGAAATGAAGAAGTGAGGTCATAGTTTCCTCCTCTCTTTAATGTTTGCCTGCTTTCCCCCTCACTCTTACATCAAAGTCCTTTTAAGGCAGGTATGATTATTTTCATCATGTCTCCTCAGAGTTTCAAAGCTCTCTTTGACCTTTCCTGTATACTGGCTGATGGCTTTGCCTGCCACCATTTGGGAAACATCCTTCTCCTGTAGTGTGCATACTGCTCTTGCACCTTGGTGAGGGTAGTTAGCCTTGGAGAAGGCGGGGAATGTGATTCTACATTCAGCTCATGAGGAAGGGGAGAAGAAAGTGAGAAGAACATATCTGCTTTTTGCTCACTGAAGAGCTCCCAGGAAGAAGGATAATGGAAGGAAGCTTCAGGGAACTTTGTGAGTAGCCCCTGCAGTTCAAGAGGGGAGAAAATTGATAAAGGTTATGGAAGAAGCAGGCAGAAGAGAGACCCTGGAGTTATGAAAATCAACCTTTTCATCATCTGAGTTACTTTTTTCTCCAACATCTGGCTCATAAGCTGCTGCCTGGGAGCACAGTTCTGCAGCACTAAAGAGCCAGAAGGTCTCCAGAAAGCATTTTAGCAAGCTCCTACGACCTCTCCAGAGCATCTATGCTTCTGTCAGTCTGCTTTCCAGACCCTCAAATTCCCATCAACCTGCAAGGTGCTCAGTGTTCTGCTGCCAGCTTCGCAGACAACTCCTCTTTCTTTTCTGGTTGGATTTTTTTACTGGACCAGACACTGAACAGAACAATTTTCTGGTCAAATCCTGCACCTGATCATCTATTTGCCAGTGTGATTGTTATCTCTCTATGTCTGACATTTGTGACGCTTCAAGCCAAACTAGCTGGGAGAGCAGGACAAGATTTGTGGACCGGCTACTGGAGACACTTGTGTGTGTGTGTGTGTGTGTGTGACACTAACAAACTTCATGTCAGTCTAGCTGGAGTTTTAGGCTTAGGTTTTTAGGGGTTGGACACTGAAGGGACCATATGTTTCAGACAGATACCAGAGAGGCTCAAATAAAATCTCCTGGTGAACTCTAAATCTCACCAGGCACAAGACAGAGAAGAATTGGGACATTTGTCCTGTTCATTCTTACATGAGTATATACATATTTCTGTATATGTGATGCCTGTACAAGAACTGTAGTCCTGTCTGTGTTTATCTCTAAATGGTTGATCATGCTTTTGCATAACAGAAGACACAGAAAGAGTGCTGCTGGCACAAACCTTGCAGGAATGATTGTAAGATGCAGCTCTGCAGGCATCTTCTGCAAAGACAGAGCTGCATACTCCTCAGGTTTCTCACATTTTCCAGTCCTGGCAAGTCACTTCAAGAGTGTGAAGGAGGATTATTCCTCCAGCCAAAGACCTCTCAAGTGCTCAAGGAACAAATGTGTACCTTCAAAGCATGACATCAAGGACGCTGCCATCATTGTACTGAGTTCTGTGCTGTGTACCTGGAAAAAATCATCTTTCATACACAGAGGTTAACAACCCCTGATACTGCCAAAGGTTCCTTTTCCTAGAATTTTCTGAATGATGAAGTGAATAGTGTGAACATGGCAGAAATATATGGGAAAAAATTAATCATTTTAAATGTTATTAAAAGTTCATCTGAACCTTAAGGTATTCAATGAGATCAGGGGAGAGACAGCAAAATAATGAGTTCAAACAAGAGCAGAAATAAGATCCTCAGAAAGGATGAGAGATGAACGAGAGAGAAGCAACAGAGTCAGAAGAATGAGCTGATGCCTGGCAGCAGAGGACAAGCAGAAAGGCTTTCACAGCCTCTGTTCTTCTATATTGCTTTAGAAATATTCCAGGTTGTTGTGAGCTCAGGAGATCAATCAGGAGCCATCTGCTACTCACTTCAGAGGGTCTTGGGGAGCGTGAGTCACACTGGCTCAGAGTCTTTTGGAGCACAACTCCCACTTTAGTTCCCCATGGAGAGAAATTAGCTCTTTGGCATTAAAACCACCCTGAGGATTCAGCCCTGGCCCCAAGTAAACTCAGCCCTGTCCCCATAGACTGTCAGGGCTTCAAAACCAAGCTGCTGCCCTGAGCCAAGTTGCTAATGAAGGCACAACTTAATGCAGTTTATTCTTTCCCTCTAAACTAGCTGTCACCCTTAAAGAATCAACACATCAACCTATAAAGGAAAACGATAAAACAAAAGCTTACAAGGGCAAGAAGCTGCATGAATATTCCTTCTGTCAGTGATGACTCACAGCAGCACCCTGAGTGAGCAGTGCGTGGGCACCACTGTCCTGCCACACAAAGCAGAGAGGCTCAGCAGAGAGACTTTCTCAATGAGCTTCCAGCCTCCTTACCTTGTCATCAGAGGATGGCTCCATACGTATTTTATGAGTTTGGATGTTGTCATTTCTAAGTAAAAATAGCTTGCACACTCTGATAAGACAATGAAAAAGAAAAAGTGAAATCAATCCCTTTTAAATATATTTTAAATATATTTTCTTGCAGTCATTACTTGAATATTGATTTTTAGTGAGATCTTCCAGAGAAGTACATATCGACATGCCTGTGCTTAACTGCCATGACTGAGATACAGTATGTTTATCTAATTAAATGAGGCATATATGGTTTATAGGATGGGATCTCTTGAAGTTGAAAAAGGCATATATTTAGAAAAAAAATGAGAGGAACTTGCTCTAAATTATATACAATACAACTTAATAATGGACATTATAACTTAACAATATGAATTATTTGAATTTATATAAAAATACTTACATAAAGGTATTTGATATTTCAAGCAGCTTTTAAAGGTCTTTAAAGAATCATAATTTTCTAATCTGGATGCTTGTAAATAGTTTCCAACTTTGAGCTATAACAATTAATTAAATAAATGGTCAGGTTTAAGTGTTTAATGGAAAATTGTAGGACTTGTTTCCTTCAATCACATAAAAGTCCTCACTTTTCATGCCTCAAAACACCTCATCTTTCAGTCACCATTAGAGCAATCTATATGTAATACTCAAGATACCTATGCTTCATTCATCCATTGTTTTTCAAATGCATATTTGTACCTGGAAACGGTTGTCTCTAACAAATGAAAATTAACATTTTAAGTAATTAATTAAATAAATAAATAAATAAGCCAAGCAGAAAGCCAAAAAATTCACGATGCAGTCTAAGGGTAATTTTAATTATACTGTCCAGAAGGAGAAATCAAGAAACTTTTTGAATAAGATGATTAAAAAAAATTAAAATTCAATACAGTCCAAAAAATATTGCTGGCTTCGTTAGGGCTATGATTTTGGTTAGTTGATTAGTGTCTTGGGTCAGATTGATAGACCTCTGCTTAAGGAAACCCTACAGCTGAACTGAATTTCATGTGCTCAGAGAAGCAGGACTTCATAGGTCATTACGTTCTTGAATGCATCCAGAGCAGCAAAGGTGACAAAGCTGGTGCAAGGGCTGAGAACTCTGGGTTTGCCTAATTTGGAGAGAAGAAGGCTAAGGGGGACCTCATTGCTCTCTGCAGCTTCCTGAGGAGGTGATGTGGAGATGCTCATCTCTTCTCCCTGGAATCTCATGACAGGACACATGGGAATGGTTCAAAGCTGCACCAGAGAAATTTTAGACTGGACATTGGAAAGCATTTCTTTACCAAGAGGGTGGTCAAATGCTGGAACACTGTCCCTAGGGAGATGGTCAATGCCTCAAGTGTAAGCTCAGCTTTTACTTTTCTGATCCCACCTCTGCATGCCCTGACAATGCCCTTGGAGTTCTCAATGGGTACTTCCATCTCTGGTGCACTTCTCTTTTGGTTTTGAACAGGCTCAGAAGTACTCACTTGCTCTGGCTACTTCCCTTACCTCTAAAGGGGATGAACTCTTTCTGTATTCTTGAAAAACTCTCTGCATGCACTGGCTCTTTAATTCTCCGTGGAAGTTTCCCCAAGGAATCCCTCCCAGAGCTGAACTTTGTTCTTCTAAAATCTAAAACCTTTTTCTTAGTATACTAACCTCCAGCAGGATCCCAAAGTCCACAATATTTTAATCAATGTATCAAAGGCTATTGAGGTATTAAGGGCTTTAAATATTCAAAAATTTTAAATTCTCTGCTCCTTTTGTGTTATGTATTTGTCTTTATTTATAGAGGTTGCAAATCCTTAGACTGTTCAACCTGAAGAATACAAAGCTCTGGAGAATATGATCAATGAATATAAATATTTGTTGGGAGGAAATGAAGAAGTGGTCATGGTCTTCTGAATGGTGTCTTGTGAGAGCACAAAAGGCAAATGGAATTAATTAAAACTCATGAAAATCCATCTGAAAACAATAAAACACGGTTTTGTTATGAGACTGGTCAAACATGGGATCATGTTGCCTGTCTGGATGTGATGTTGGGGGTTCTGCTCTAGTTGGCTGTGATTGAGCAGGAGGGTGGGACTAGATATAATCAAAAGGCCCCTCCTGATATAGACGATTCTCTGATGCTGTGATTCTGAGATGTATTTCTCTCCTTTGAGAATCTGCTAGTACACTATTTGAGAGAAGGTCTCTACTGTGCTGGTTTTGGCTGGGACAAGGCTGATTTTCTTCACCATGGCTAGTATGGGACTACATTTTGGACAGTTTTGTCTAGGACGTTTTAAAGGATAACTTTCAAATTTTTCATTGTCAGTGAGAACAGTTCAGCCAATAATAAGCACTTTTAAAAAATCAAATTGATTGTATTGACAACTAAACAATTATGAACTGGTTTTTAATGAAAATATATTCAAAATTATTTACAGATTTATAATGATGAAATGACAATTATTCATAACTTCCGTAATTCAACTTGCTGTCAGTTCAAGAGAAAAAGAAAAAGGAAAGCTATAATTTCTTAGTAATAAAAAAAAATTAATATCTGTCAGGGTTTATTTTGTACCATATTCACCCTCAGTTTTCAAGTGTTTGAATGGTTAGTAATTGTAAATGTTCAGAAGCACATTTAAATAGAAAACATAATGCCTCACAGATGTTTAGCTGTTGGCATTTTTCTCTTTTAGTTTTGGGCTGGATTTTTTTCCTTTTTTCTTTTGACTATTCCACTTATTCACTTTTATTCCTTCTTTCCTGAGGTAGCGTAATTCTTATGCATGGTGTACTGAGCATATTGTTTGGTTAAAATTTACTGATAAAGAGTAGAGTTCCAACAACAGCTTTTCTATGATTCCACAGAAACTAAATTTGGTTTTCTATTACAATTCTTACCGTAATACCAGCAGCATGATTAGCATATTCCCAATTGTAATGTTTTTATCACCTAGAAGTGAATCATATATATTCCAGCCTAGTTTAATGCAGTTACTGATTTTCAAGGACTATGAGCTAATCTCTAATTCATTAAAATATTGTAAAGCATGAGGAATAAATGAAATTAATTTGAAGTAGTCATCCATGAATTCTTAATTGCTTTAGCTTATCTAAAGCCTGGCTGGTGTCTAAATGAGCTTAAGAATAGGCTTTCAACAAGATCTATCAGCCAGAGTTAATTTTTGGCTCTCCTCATTCCACAGGTCTCGAAATTTTGCTGGGAGGAACTTGACTCCCTGTCCAACAGCTGATCAGGTGGGTCATGAACCAGGCTGACGTTATCACAAATAGGAGAAAGAGAAAAAGCATCATATGAGCAGTAGAAGCTTACAGCCAAGCAGGGTCTTCCAACAGCAGCCCCTGTTATCTTGAGAAGGTAATTTCTGATATGAAAGGTGCATAGCAGTAGATAAATAAAAAAATGTCCCATGGCTTGGAAAGTTCGTGTTCATGAACGGTAAAATGCAGATTTCCCTTATCAGCTGGAGGGCTTCTGGAATCATACATTGTCGATATGCAGAGAAAAAAAGGGTTTTGATATCAAGTATTCTACTTTGGCATTCTCTTTTTTTCATAGACTATGTGCTTGATTACAGTTCAGAGCAGAAAGCTAAAATAAAATTAAAACAGTAAATCATGGACTAGGTATGAACAGCAGGTTTCTGGGTCCTTGAGATTGTGAGGAGAAAAAAAAAGTTAGAATTGACCAGTAATTAAAGTCATTGTTAAAATCTGAAACCAAAAATAATCTTTATCCCCACCATACTCTACCCCTCCTCCTTGATTCTCTTAGCTTTTATTGCTGAGCATGATGTCGTATGTTATGGAGTATCCCTTTCATCAGTTTGGGCCAGCTGTCCTGGTTATGGCCCCTCCCAGGCTCTTGCTCACCTACTGGCTTTTATGGAGGAGTGTGCCAGCACTGCTCAGAAGTGCCCAAAACATTGGTGTGTTATCAACTTCCATCCAATCACAATTGCAAAGCACTGTGAGAGCAGCTATGGGGAAAATGAACTTGGTCTAAGCAGACCCAATGCACTCGTGTTGCTCCTACTGATTCCTGCAAATACTTTTTTTTGGAAGTTCATTTCTTCTTTTTTAATTTTCCTTATTTTCTGCTATGTTATTTTTAATCTAGAAAATCAGAAAAATCATCTCTCCCAGAAAGAGATAAAACATATGTCTATTGCCTTTGTTGAGAAAATCTTCCCTTAGGAAACAGGACAGGGCTTTTTTCAAAAATAAGTATTGTACTCAACCATTACATGTCAAAACAAAATTGCAGGGTGTTGGGAAAGGTGACAGGAAAACAAACAGAGCTGCAGTCTGCCTACAAGATGTTCTGCAAATATCCTGAATCCTCTAGGGCCTCTGAAATTATATAAAATCAATGTGGCTAAGAGCTGAATTTACTCATTTTTGGAAAGACTTTTCTGACATTGTTTCCAGCTTTTTCCATGTGAGACGTTTGGTAGGAGTTGAAATGTTTCATTGTTGCTGTTGATATAGTTTTCTCATTATTAAATATGTCCATCCTTATTTCTCGTTACTCAAAGCAACTGTCTTCACATTTTGGTAATAGTGGAATATTTCTTAAGAGTATCTGTCATCTGCTCTGAAACAAGCAATCCTTGAAATACGCTTTACCACAATTTCAGTTGAGTTTCTGATGTTCATAATGAAAGAATGTTATTCAGCCTGAAATAGAATTAATATTATACAGACTGAAATATCATTTAAGCACATTTTTAACCATGATCCTGAGGCCTCTTTCTCTTGGTGCTCTGTGCAAATGTAAAATTCTCTTCCTTCAAATTTCTAATACTTATATATTTGCTTGTGTGTTAATTGAGATAGGTACTGCACTAACTTTTTGGTCACTTGGACAACCATCAGTTC
This sequence comes from Hylia prasina, assembly GCA_013397195.1. Taxonomy (NCBI): domain Eukaryota; kingdom Metazoa; phylum Chordata; class Aves; order Passeriformes; family Sylviidae; genus Hylia; species Hylia prasina. Next base: position 56,396 of record VYXD01008208.1, on the reverse strand, counting down.
AGTCAGTGGGTCAGGCAGAGCAGACAACACCTAAGACTACTTTATGTCTCACTGTTGAGTTCACTCTGAGAAAGAAGGCAACAGAAAAAAAAGAAAAGCTGAAAATTTGACAGACACTGCAAATTCAAGATATTCTGTTATCTCTATTTTCTCTTTTCCTCCATAAACACATGAGGCCCCATCAAAGTCTGTCGTACTTCATCTTTTGCATGTTTTTCCTCAAACAATCTTCAGTGCTGACAATAAATTCCAAATGTATTGATGAAAAGCAAACTAGGAACCAAGTAGTAACTGCTTCCCTCAAAGGGCTGTTTTCTTCATTTTATCACACCGCATGGCTCTTTCACTACAGCTTTTTGAGCTATTTCTTTGAATAATGGAAGAATAAAAAGAAAAAAAATCTAAATAGACAGACTTGACAGCAATAAATAGCTACCTTTTCATCTGGTTTTACAAAAAATTGGTTTCAGACAGCATGGAAAGTGCCTTAAAGTTGTTTAAATTCATTCATTTCCTCTTCCAGGTTTTCCTTAAGAAGACAAGAATATTTTTCTTAATTTGAATATTAATTTAGAGAAATACTGATTTAATAAAAGTATAGTGAAGTGAGAATATTGGTAAAGTTACATTTCTTTCTTAAATATATATTATCATTTTCTGGTTACTATTATTGTCTTGGGTTATGGAAGCAAAAAAAATTGTATTCTATTTTCATCTGCTGAAAGCAGTTGGGGAAATGTTTTTTCTTT
>VYXD01008208.1:33603-55636 GCA_013397195.1 Hylia prasina | reverse complement strand
TTGTGTCCCTGACTCTGTCAGGGTTTTCTGGGTTTTTTGTTTGTTTGTTGTTTACTTGTCTTTTTTGTACTATTACATTGGTATTTCTAACATTCCTAGTAAAAGAACTGCTATTCCTATATCTTTGCCTGAAAGGCCTTAATTGCAAAATTATAATAATTCAGGAGGAGGGGGTTTCACATTCTCCATTCTAAGGAAACTCCAGCTTTCCTTAACAGAGAGATACCTGTCTCCTAAACCAAGACAATTATATTTACATGAAATAATTTCTTTGGCAAAAAGAGGATTTCTAGAGTTCTCTATTATTTTGTTCAAGCATTGCTATCACAACTGTTTCCTACTCCTTAAACTTTTATTTAGCATACGTATACTGATTACTTCAAACTCAGCATGGATAACAGGGCTCAAATAGATAGCAGCAATGAGTGAAATTTAGAGGTAAATGTTCCCTTTCAGAATTTTGTTAAGATTTCATTTTGCCCAAAAAACCTGAAAAATTAAATGGTAGATAAAAAGAAATGGTACTAAAGTTTTAGTAGAAAGACTAATTAATTTCTTCAAAATCGTGTTGAACTCATATGACCAATTCTGCTTCCTGCAAAGCCAATGGGAAACACTGTAAAATTCAACAGTAGCAAAATTAGTGTTTATTCATTTTTATGTTTTTCTTCGCCTTTCCTTTCAGTTTGCTTGTGATCAAAAGTAATTATTTCTTCAAGGAAAAAAAATCTGATGTTCCTGAACTGGGTAAGATTTTTTTAATTATAAGATTTGCTGTACCTTCTAGCTGAACAAAAATACATTTCATCTAAATAATTGTTATCAATTTCTTACTATTACTAAATATGCTGAATCCCTCATGGTTTAAAAAATCCATTGTGATAAAATAGTTGTAGACCAAAATTAGATAAGTATTGAGTGATGGAAATGACTAGTGAACTCATTAAAAGATAATAAAGATAAGGGAGATGTTAAGACTATATAAGTTCTGTGGTATTGATTGGGAGATCAACAGTGTTTCTTTTTTCTTTTTTCCTTTAGAATATAAGTGAATTTGGGTTTTTCCTCTGTGTTTATACACCCATAGTCTAAATGCTATGATAGTTTGATAGGGTATTTTACTACTTGAATTATTTCTATTCTGGAGAGGCAGAAGAAGTGACAGTGAAATGGAATAAGTATTTGCACAGCAGGAGCAGAAAATTGCCTGAAGCTCTGCCAGCTCCAGCTGTGAGGAAACGCATCTGCTTGGCTAAGTAGATCAGTATCCAGATATAAATTTTTTAAAGAACAAGACTCAGAAAATTGTGTGGGGTACACACCAACTGAGCTTCAGGGTGATGAATATGTGGTGTTCTCACCTTGGAACTGGCTAACTTTTTTGAAAGATAGCAAATAAATAATGTACACTGTATCAAGTCTCTATTGTACCTGTTGTGTACATGTTGGACTTTTCCATCTACACCTTATGCCACAGAAACTTAGTTTTGGCTGCCTTTTTTTTTTCAGGAAGCAACTCTGATGACCTCCGATCAGTTTTTAAATCTCCGAACAGAAGAAATATTCACAAATTGGTATTAATACAAAGGGGAAAAAAGGGGAAACAAATAATTTGTACTGTAAAATGGTGATTCCTAACACTTAGGCCATACATAAGTGGATGTTGCTTCAACATACATAACTCCTGAAGAATATTAGTGTTTGATATTAGCAGCTATTTCATTTATTAAGTAGTTTAATGTCCATTGTATTCAGAAGAGAAGAGAAAATTCTCTTTAAAAGACTGTTGGAAGGTAGAATTTTTAGTGAAAATTAGCTCTGGGATCGAAGAATCTTTAATAAACTTTTTTTCTCTGTACAGATTGTTGATGTAATTAACATTGATATATTAGAAAGAGCTACTTCTTGAACACATTTCCTATCTGCATGTGGAACACAATTAACCTAGCTCAGGGGCTTAAATCAGTGTAGAAAATCCATACAAAATGCCTTCTAGTCTAGCACTCAGTAAGCTCATACCTGGTAAAATAAATACACAGCACTATGAAGGAAACAATAGCTAACTCCAGAATGGCATGAATGATTGCTTTGTTAGAGGGGACACTCAAATGCAATGACAGCCCACTAAAGATCACAATTGGTTCATTCTGGTTTTGAAAGAGGAAAGTCCAAGTGCAGCAGAGAACTAGTGTGAATGGAAGAATCCAGAAGGACACGCTGGTACACAGAATGAGGGTTGCTGCCTCATACCTGCCCAAAATTAACTTTAAATATGGCAAACAAATGGGAATATAAATATGGGAAAACAAATATAGAAACAACCAGGAAACACATATATTCTAAATAGCAACTGACAACATTAAAATGAAATATGAGTCAAGAGATTTCAGTGGAATAAATGGGAAACCTTTCAAAATGGAAAGAATATGTACTCAAAGTCTTAATAAATGCAAAGTTTTATTTAGTTGAGTTATTTTGTATGATTTTCCAGAAATTAAATTATATCTTTTGAGATTTATTTTAGCCTTGATGATGTATGAAATTTTCATGTCCCTGAAATCCAAACCTCTGCTCCCCCTTCTGTGACTGAAACTCAAATTACTGCTTTTGGGGCTCTCTGATACTGCTCATGGTCTTCATTTCACTTCCCACTTCATTCACTTCACTTTTTTAAAAGAGGGTTTTTTGGTTTTTTTTTTTTAAGAGAGGGAGAAATACTTATCTTTTGTGTGGAGACTAAGCTGTTAGATCTTTTCAGAACTAACGTTCATGTTCAAACAACTCATAACAGGTAGCTAAAAGAAGAATCCCATTTCCCACAAAAATATTAAAAAATATGAAATCATTAGGCCTTGTAAAGTCAGCATTTCTGTTCATGCTGAAATAGCTATATATACATTATAGAAAACCATCTAGGCAAAGATGAAGAGCTAAGATGTATTCCAGATTGAAAAATGGCTGAGTATGAAATTTCAAGATCTTATTATAAGACCTGTTTTCTACTCTGGTCACATTTTAGGAAATTAGTTCTGAAAACTCTCAACTAATCATATAGGTTTTGTTTTTTGGTTGAAAATTTTCTAAAGCTATGCTTTGGTTTATTTTTAGAACTTCTGAAACCTGGTAAATAGCAACTTTTCCTCCCTAAGTCATATTTTTGATGGCACATTTCAGTAATATGTGAAGCTATTTTCTCATACCTACTGTCTTTATTTCTATGCTGTCTCAACATTGCACACACTCTTTTCTTCAAACACTTTCATAACATCATATGGCAAAGAAAATAAGTCCACCTAAAGCACTGCAGTCATTCACTCTGAGATACCACAATTCTCCAGGAAGCAAAGATGATCAGCCTCTGCTATGCAGACCAGAGAGGTAAATAATTTCTATTTCCTGATCCACCACATCAGCTGGGTATCATTGGACACAACTGGTATTACTTGGGCTGTTTCGAATATCAGCCAGACACACAAAGGTGAAGGAAAATCGTTCAGCATTTTAAGAGATGAGCTAAGCAGTTTAAATGAAGTAGCCTCCTTACCCATCATTTCTCTGTGCAGCAATGCCTTTTGCTTCCCACTGTTGAATCAGAGAATCAAACCAAACCCAAAACAAAACAAACAAAAAACCCCACCTCACTCTCTCAGATTCAAATAAATTATATTTTTGAGTTAGCAGTAAGACATTTTAAACTCGGAAGTGCTGAATCCTAAATAACAATTTCTGGGACATTTTACACAATATTGCATGTCCTGAATTAAACCTTTATTGGGGTGATCTAGCTGGTATTTATTTGCAGTGCTTCCCATGTCTAGAGATTGAAAGGAACTCATGATTACATATATTAAATATTTTATTTTTCCCTAGCTATAAATATGTTACTTCAAATATGCATCCCTTCCAAACTTATCTGACTGTGTGAAGGGAATGCCAATTGATTTTCTATAGGAGTGGTGTCTCAAAAACAAAACAGTAACTGACATATTTAAAGCTTCAGCACAAACACAAGAGATTGTATGAACACAGAGATTGATCTTTTCTATCTTCTTTCATTAAACATGTTCCTTCTAGGAAAAATAATGTGGAGACAGCTTTTGATATAAAGTGAATAAATTGAGGATTTTAATCTTCACAGTGATAAATCTGATATAGCTGAAGATCAGTATAATCAACTTTAAAACTTAAAAAATCCTCCCATATATCTTCAGTCAAAGTGTATTTGTATAGCAGGAATGAATAAAAAAAGCTTCAATAACTTTGGTATAGATTTATTCTGTCACTTCTTTGAGAAATTTAGAAGAAAAGCAGCAGTGAGGAGCACACCACCCATTTTATCTTCAGTTACAGATTACAGGTAGTTTTCTTAACCTGGGATTCAAACCAAAACATATTTTCTTGTCAACTAAAGTGAGCTAATAAGACATATATGTAGCCACTTAAAAAATGTTAGGGTTTTTTCTCACCAGCCAGCCCACAAGGTAAATGAGATGTTTAGTCTTGTAGGAGGGCAAAGTGGATATATATATTCTGAATTTTCCTCCAGACAAATACATGGTGTTTTCCTCCAGATTGGCTAAGAAATCATTCTATAATTCCTCTTGCCATTCAGCCTGCTATGTACAGCATGTAAGACTAGGAAAAGACTAGGATATTTTTTAACATATTTCCCTCCTTTAATACTGTTATTTAAAGAAATACTATTGTTGAAGTGCAATAGCCTCAAATCTTCCCCAGCAACTTTATCACCACATACTGTAAACAATATTCCAGAACAAAATTAATTTTACAGATTGATTCTGTTTACATTCTCTGTAATTCAGTTCTACCTGAAATACAGACTATTACATATCCAAATTCAGAATGCTGTTGGCCAGAATCAGCCTTTGTCATAGATTTATGGTTTATCTGCTGCAGTACTATAAATTAAAAAGTAATATAAATTAATTTTAAAATAAAATTATCACTAGACCTAACTGTAGCACCAGACAAAATTGTAATATTATTTTTAGATTTTATTCTCCTCCTCTTCAATGTCAAAACTTTATTCCACATAAGGAAGAGAAAATCCCCTTTTGCCTCAGTCATGAATACCAAACTTGGGTTTTAATTTAGTAGTATCGTAATCACAATCCACTAGATACATAAGCATGCTACTCTCATATTTAATACTAGTTTAAATATGTCTCTGCAGCTAAAAATATAGATAAAAATGTGTACATCCCCTCAGCTCCTGACTTTTCCTGTGAACTTCTTCTGACAGTCTAATATTCTCTTGAAGTCCATGTGAGTGTCTATGTCTATACGTATGATCTCTAACTTTTAAAAAATCCTGAGGTTAGTGTCAAAATAATGTAGTGTAGTACCAATTGGCAAAATTAACTTTCTGTGTGAAAGGGTGACAAAATCCACTCCTACTTGGAAAGGTTCAATCTGAGAGCAGATGTTCCTTTAACCTAGAATGCTTTTCTTCTTTGCATTGCTTGGAAAAGAAAAAAATGTTATTGTTGGGCAGTGCTGCCTGTACTAACTCCCTCTACCTTATGTCCTTGTTTTATCCATCTTCTCTCCTATACGTGGGCAAAACTAAAGAATGTCCAGACATTTTTTAATGACCCCAGATAAAGCTTGTCTCAGAAGCTGTCAGACAACAGAAACTTAACTCTATGCACTTTAAGTAACAAGCTGTCTCCAGCATTTTTTAATTCTGAATAGCTCATCCCAATTAAATGCTATTTTAATCCAAACTATTTTGCATAATCCTGTTGGGTCAGAAACCAGATGTTTCTTGTTCACACAACCAATTAATTAGATGCAGACAACAAAAATTCAAATTCAGAAATAGTCAATGTGTATAGGTAAAAAGCCAGTCCTTACCACTTTCCATCACTGTGATGAGGCTTGAGTTGACTACCTGCTTACAAGGAGACATTCCAACATCAATATTTTTTAAAAGCTATTTATATGCCAAAGGATTTTCAGGCTGAAAAATTACTAGTTGAGTAGATCATTCTTTTTCCCAGAAGTCATCTGCAGATAAATGTACAAAGATGGTGTCTGTTATGAGATATACCCTCTGTTGATGGTCCATAATTCAAAGTTATTGAATCGTGATGACTCAAATGATTCAGTGCTTACACCAATAACAGCAGAATAAGATAAAAATCCCTGTCAAAGGAAAGAGATTTTTAATCTGGTTTTGGTCTGGTTTAATAAGAGAAATATGGTTTTGCTATCATGCTGTCCATCAACAAGCCAGTCATAAAAGTTCAAGCAATTTTGGTCATATTCAGCCAAATTATTCTTTCAAAGATTAACAGTTAGGTGAAGGAAGGATGTTCAATTATCCAAGGTGAGGGTGGCAGAGCTGTCATGCTATGTGCCACCTAAAAGCAGCTGGCCAGACAACCACTGCTGGCATGCTGGTGACAGAGCTCTAAGAAAGCAAAATTGAGCTCCATGTTGTACAGTTAGGGCATCTTAGAAGATGTGTGCAAAATCTTGGGAAAATGGGGCACAGTGGATACATATCTGAAAGAAATGAGGCTTTTTCTGATCCAAAAGTGACTCAATTATCTGGAACAATTAAAATTTCTTCAGCTGAAGTAATCATGGGTATTGAACTAGAAAAACTGAAAAATCTTTCACAGTAAAGTTCCCTTTAGGTCTCTGAACACATGACTGAATTGTTTACATAAGGCTTCTGAGAATTAGGTTATAATAATAAAAAAGAAATACCAGCAGAATTGTTTAAATCATTTTCTAAAGTTTTCTTTAGCATATATTTGGATTAGAGAAAGATACTTGCTAAGCATAGGTATGGTTATTAGTGAGAGAAAAATGTTATTTGGTTTTTATAGCAATAGATTCCCAAAATGTTTTCCCTTCAAACATATTTATATTAAATAATAGTCTGATGACTCCACTGCTGACAAGATATTGCCTCTTCTCTTCACTCTAAATAGGGGAATTTTTGAAATTATTCTGAAAATAACTTCGAATGTAAAAAAAACCTCTAAATGGGATGGTTCTCTCTATCTTGCAGTAAAAATTCCAGCAAATCTTATTCAGGATAACCCAGACAAATAACAATATGCCATGTGACAACTTTAATTAAAATACACAGTAAAATCTAAAGCAAGGATCTGCATATGATGCTCTTATTTTCTTCCCACTGGTGAAACCCAACTTTTTGTGATAGTATGCATCTGCTAATCTTAGTTGCATACAAAGGACAAAAAATGTGTCAGGTAGGTCTCCGCAGTATCATCCCAAGCATGGAAAAGTCATTGAAGTACAACGTGTGTTAGACATTGAATGTGTAAAAGGTCCAAATCATTAAGCAAAACACCGGTTTAGTTTAGGAAAGGTAATACTGGGAGGTGCTTCTGCTCTGAGAATAAAACCCCTCCGTTGGTTTAAAGAAAGATTCCTACACAATCTGCTTTCTCAATTTGATTTAAACTTCCCTAAAACACAGAATAATCAAGCCTTGGAACCCTTCCAGCTGCCTTTAGAAGATTTTTGCTATCCATTTCATATCATAGAAACTCCCCAGCTAAAGGCAAAAGCCCTAATGAGTGTGGGTGTTGCTGTCTTTTGATTTTATAGATATTGAACCCAGAAGGATTTCATTTCTCTCATGCTGCATTCACCAGGCATTTGCAACTACCCATTGCATCCCTCTTCACATCTTTCAGCTGGTAATATAATCCTGAGCTGATGCTAAGCACTTGCATGCCTTTACCCACAGTGCAAAGTCAATTATTTTCATGGATTCTCACAGGGCACATATGCTCTATTACAGTTTTTTGACTTTACTTGCTCATATAAAGCTTAATACAGCAGGTTTTGTGTGTTAAAAAGTTCTGTATAAAATATCCCTGAAGCGTGAGGTTGTTGTTGAGTAGCTGGGTACTAGAACTTGGTAGCTGTTGATGAGTACATGTTTAATGTCAGATGACTTTTAAAGATGCCCTCCAACCCAATCCATCCTACGATTCCATGACTCTATGATATGTGTCAGAAAGTTGATTCAAGATATAAGACACTATCTCAAACACTTTGTCAAGACTGAATCAGAGCTGCTGCCAGTAAAGTGTCTGGATAGAGACAAAACTTGTGCACGGCACACACAGAAGTCTGCTGACCAGCAAGCACAGAGCCCAGCAGCAGCATCAAAGAAGAAATATAGTTAACAAAAAGTTTTGCAGAACTATATTTTCTTAAAAATTTAAACCTACACAGAGCAAGGCTGGAAATCTAATTAAAATTTGCAATCAAATCCTACAATAATTTAGAATGAAAGGGAATTTTAGAAGTTATCAGGTCCAGCCTCCAAGGTGCATATTCTAAGGTCCCAGTTTGTTGCAAGGCCAACCATCATGATTCAACTGCACCATCGGGGCCTCAAGTTTTGAAATGTCTAAGGATACAGTTTTCACAAGTTCTCTGGGCACCTATTCCAGTGTTTTGCTACCTAAACCTGAAAAGCAAAATTCAAAATTTCATCTTTCCAAGCAGAGATTAAGAGATTAATTATTCTATGTCATTGTGCAAATACTCCATAGATTTCTTCTATGTGCTTTTATTCACAGAAGGCACTAATTTCATGGTAGAACTCTGTATCCACATTTTGTTACAAAGTCCTCTTTCTTCTATGAAAATGTAACTTTCTCTACAAATACAAATGAGAAAGCATTTCCCATTATGAAAAGACTTTCTGGAGAAATAAACAGTTATCACTGTTTATTGCTGTTCCATCAAATGGAAATAATATTTCTTTCAGTGGATGCTTAAAGAACTATTTTAAAACATTCACTGTGTCTGGAAAATAACTGCTCTGTAATATTTGATGAAATTTTTTAGGAAAAGTCTGAAACTTGAAGAACAGTACAAACAGCAAAAGGAATTCCTCCTAAATTTCATAGTGTTTTTATAAGGTTAATTATTCAACAAAATTATTACTGATTTGTTATCAAAAAATGGTATTTAAGCAGAAGAAAAAATCAAAGTGGATAGGGATTTCTTAAACTGCTTATGGCCTTTAAAATATGTGTGTATGCCTTTGATTAAGACTAGCTAATGAAAGCATTCCATTTTACACTCAGAAATATCAACAAGAAATTCTTAGCTCTACATGATTCTGTTACTTCAAAGATCAAATAATGGTGGAAGGTTCCTCTGACAGTAATTACATACATTTATGTATTTATTTATTAATAAACAGCACAGAAACTTTAGATACTTCTTAGCACATTTTTATTGCAAAGTGAGTGATATTTAAGCAATTTAATATTCAGCCATTATTTCTCCAACCTCCAAGCTGCCTAGGGAAAATCTTTATGCTAAAGAACTGTGCATAATATGAGGTGGAACAGCTTCCTCACAATAACTATAATCCTTGCTTAGATTTACCAGCTGACACATGAAAATTATTTAAGGACTGAATTATTTCAGATTAGATAATTAATTACAATTGGTGTAATTAGTTACAAAAATTCCGAGGTATTCAAAATTTTAAAGTATGCAAAACTCTACCAGTTATATTTCTATATATTCTTTGCCTTCTAGACATTCTTTGTCTCCCAAAGACATTTGTATCAATTGAAATCAAAGATTCTCTCTACAACTGAAATAATTTTGTGGATTTCAATTCCAACTTTTAGAAATCACAATAAAAATATCTTTTCAGAGGACAGCAAGGGCTAAGATGTGTCAGACACTTGAGAGTTAGGATATTTGTGAGTTCAGGCATTTATTTCTGAATATTTGGAATTGGAAAATATGATTTTGACAGGGTGATAAACATAGAAGTAAAAAATCAATGCTTGCAATTCCTTTGTTACCATGACAACTATATAACTAGCAACAGTGAATTATATCTTTGTAACACCAAGAAACCTTTTAATTGGTAGAGTTGTTTCTAAATTATACACAAGCCATTAAGCAACAAGACAGTGGACAAGGGATCCTATTGCTGATTACTGGACCCTTAGAAGAGGTAATGAGACCTGATATAGCTGAAAAATCAAAACTTGCTGTTCAGTTGCTCCCTGGGGATGACCATGCTGATAGCACTAGTTGGAATGAAAGAGAAGCCTGAGCTAAAACACTCTGTGTGCACAGGGCAGCTGAGTGACCTGAAAGGGGAACAGTAAATGCTTGAGCCACTGTCACAGGAAATGTGTGTTCTTGGGCACAAAAGGTGTTGCCTGCCAAGTAAGATTAGCAAATCACAGAATCATAGAATGGTTTGGGTTGGAAAGAACCTTAAAAATCATCCAGTTCAAACTCCCTGCCATGGGCAGGGACACTTCCCACTAGAGCAGGTTGCTCAAGGCCCCATCTAACCTGGCCTTGAATAACGCCAGGGAATAAATAAAGATAAGTTATGTCTAACTTCAGAACAGATTACTTAATTAAAGCATTATCTAAAAAGAAATAAAACAGTTGCTGTATGTTAGGCAAAATTTTGTCACAGTCACCAGCTGCAAAAGAAAACTCTTTAGCAGTATGATTTCATCTCTGTCATCTCTTATAACCTCTCTTTTTTGTCAGGCCTGACTTGGCACTACATATGACCTCCGTTCAGATCTGTATTCCCTACCTGTTCAATCTTTAGTTTCCTCAGGATTCACTGAATATCAGTACTGCCTTTCTGTAGGAATTTAGGTGGCCATGACTTTTTTTGATTTTGAGGACTAGAAAAGAAGAGGTTCAAAAGTTCAAATGAAGTGAAGCAAAAAGCATGACAGAAGTTCTGAACATTTGGTGTAGTAATTTTTGTGTTTGTAATTTTGTATAAAGTAATAAGAAATCCTAATAGAATATTTACTAAAAAATAAAAACTGGAGTATTTCCCTTTAAATAAAGTCATTATTAAATATTTAAATTTTATTTAAGTACCTAGTAAAAAAGCACTTTTTCAGCTATCTTCAGCTAATGAATAAAAAAATTCCAGAATTTGAAAATAGGACTTCATGGCTTATAATTCTTAAAGCATAACCTGCAGTTTTCTATCTCTTGAAATAAACTCTGTATAAAATAGTATCAATGTGTGCTTATTCTTGTCTATTTCTTGCTAGACAGATCTTAAAGCAAGGAATGAGAACATAGTTTGGTTTGATTCTTTTAAAAGAAAACGAGAAATAGCATCTAAAAGAAATATAATGTATTATAAGAATTGGTAATTTACACCTCTAGAAGAAACCACTGCAAGGGAGGGTTTCTGTATCCAGTTTGAGATAGCATAAAATATTGGTCTGACATAAAAGAAATAATTAAATTTCCTTCACTAGACACTTTATTACATTTTTTTTTGCCTTGAGTGGAATAGCCTAAAAATATGGAATTGAATTAGTTTAGCAAAACCAACACAACTTTAAGGGAAAATAGATCTATATTTAGTTATGTCAAAGAATTCTTTGTTAAGCAGTTAGTTCTGTTCCCTTGTACTGCAGTAGTTCACTTCACAGTCTCTGTCCACTCTTTCCAGTAATCTGAACCACCAATGACTTTGCATCCTGGTTTTTGATACTGGAACATGAAGGGATGACAAAGGATTTGAGAGTTCTTTTACTCAATTTTACTCCTACTTTTACTGTGATAACTATGATAAAAGTTATTCTGTCTTTGAAAAAATCTGATAATAAGTCTCATTTAAATATTCTTGGTTTGGTATTATCAAGCAGATTGCTCAGAACTTTGTTTAATCCTCTGGTAATAAAGCGTTTTTGGCCATTAAAAAAGCTATTAAATAATGAGCATAATCTGTCCTTTGAGACCATTGGAGATATATAAAAGGTATAAATCTTTGTATGCTCTTTTCAGCAGATCATCAACTTCTCTTTGTAAGAGTACTCCGTGGAATGGTTTTTTTGATCTCTGGAAGATGCTTCTGATACCATAAAAACCACCTTCCATTCTACTCCTGACAGGACCTTGGATAAAACTGCATACAAGGGTCATGTAAAAACTCATGATTAGTGTACCATTATTTCCAACATTTAGCAGGAGCAATCTATGTGTGACAAACAGTCAATTGATGCTGAGTTTATTAACAGAGATGCAGAATCTCATTTGAATTGTCTGTAGAAAAAGTCTCAGATAAGTAGTGCTGTAAATGGTGAGGTAAATAAGAAGAAATGCTCTCTTGCTGCAGAGAAGGTAAAGACCATCCTGGGCTGCTTTAGGTAAAGTATTGACAGCAGTGCAGGGAGGTGAGCCTTCTTTTTTTTAGCACTGGCCAGTCCACACCTGGAGCACTATTGCCAGTTCCAAGCTTCTCAGTTCAGGAGAGGCATGGACATGCTGGATAAAGTCCAGAGAAAGGCCACAAAGATGATTAAGGGACTGGAGCACCTGACACATGAGAAAAGGCTCAATGAGCTGAGACTTTTCAACCTGGAGAGGAGAAGGTTCAGGGGACCTTGTTAATGTGGATAAATACCTGGTGGGAGGGAATGAAGAAGGGGGAGGCAGGCTCTTTTAGTGATCCCCAGAGACAAGCCCAGAGATTGTTTCATGGAAATGAAACACAGGAGGGCCCTTTCTGAACATGAGGAAACACTTTTTTACTGTGATGGGGACCAAGATTTGACGCAGGTTGCCCAGAGAGACTGTAGAGTCTCCATCCTTAAAGACAGTAAAAATCCACCTGACATGGTCCCAGGCAATGGGCTGTGCTTGAGCAGCAGTCCTGCTGGAGTAGGGAGGTTTAGCAGGTGACCTCAGAAGTTGCTTCCAACCTCACTCTTTCTGTGACTCTTTGATTCAATGGAAGATTTGGCAAACAGTCTGGAAACCTTCCGTTAAGTAGGTGTCCCAGTAATGAAGTAGGACTCTACTGTCCAAAACTTAATTGTTTTGTCTGTGTTGTCTAATCTGATTTATGAGATGGTATAGTTTTCCTTTTCCTTCTAGTCTACTAATTAATATCTTCAGTAACTCCAGAAATACTTGCATCATGCAATGAATAAATGGGCACACTGACCAAATCTCCTTTATGAACATTTATCTAGGCAACTGCTATCTCCACAGATTGTCATAGTTTACTATGAAGTCATTCTGGCATGACACTGCAAGAACATTTCATCAGTGTGGGATGTAAAATGTAATAGCTCACTCACTCAACCATACGTTATTACATCACTGTGTGGTTTGCAGTAGTTTCAATTTGTTTTAATGGCCAGTTGAAAACTTTGGCTTCATCTCCTTTGGCTTCATCTCCTAGGACAATTTCCATCCACTTCCAGTAGGATATTTCCTCCCAAAATACAGTTAGATATTTTAAAACTTATACTTCTGTGATAGCCTTCCCTGTTTTGATAAAACATGCTGGAGACAGCAAACAAAGGCACTTTCATCCAACACTTCCTCTTGCATGTCATTACCTGATTAGGCAATGTCCTTGCTGGGTTGAAATAAATATATGTCCAATGTATTTTATTCAGGTTATTAAATCTGCTAGGGAGTGTGGGGTGTTTTCCTGTTTGCCTTTTTTGCTGTTGTTGTTGTTGTTGGTTGGTTGGTTGGTTGGTTGTATTTTGTTTCTGTTTTCTTAAAAAATCTGAGGAAGTAGGAGGACACACAGGAAATTCCTACTGGAGAGCTGGAAAAGGAGATACTCCAAGCTATTAATCTATGCAACCTATGTACTTCTGCATAAATTGTTTGTTGATGTACCAAGAACATCATATAGGCATATCTGGGAAAACTGAAATAAATATAACAGTGAGGATGCAAAAGATACGGGGAAAATCTAAAGAGAATTTGATTAAAATCAAAATTATCCAATCAATAATCATCCATCTTGTGAAGTTCTCCAACTGTTTTACACACCAAATATAGCATTTATTGTGTGTAATGGTAATTTTTTTCTTAGCATTGCATTAAAGTGCTGTATCTCCTCCATCACTGCCTCCCTGTGCCAGTAAATTAAATTATTCACATAGTCATGTGCCTTCTCTGAAAAACTAAGGAAATTCTTCAAGTTGACTACATAATATTAATTATATTTAAGATTTATTCATTGTGGTTTGTGTTGTCTTGTCTGTTTTTTTTTTTTTAATTTCTAAAATGCTTTATCAAAATCAAACATGAATTCAGAGCACAAGAGAGATAATGGAGGCTGAAGATTGACCATTCATAATTATGTCTGGGGACTGGAATGACTTCTGAGGAAAGATTATGCACTTAAAGAGATTGTTTTTTATTTTAAGGACTGGCATTTCAGTTCATTTCAAGCCATAAAAATAAAAGATCACTATTAATATAGATGCTAAAATATTTATTCATGTCTTCCACAGTATCTGGGATATAAATATGTAAAATTTACAGCACTATTTTTTCAAGTGAATATAAAAACATACTGTGCTTTTTAGCAGTAAACAGTCACATTAATTTGGCCACTGTAAAATGATACCATATTATGTCGTTCTACATCTTCTTCCATCATTCAATACCAAGCATGTGCTTCAAATATTCAAAAGCCTAAATCACAAGTATTCCTCTACAGTATTATTGAAAGAAAGAAAAACAGATAACATAATCATTTTCTAACAGTATTATTAGAACATTATTATACACAGATTCACCTCAGGTTTGGGTTTTTTTTCCTTATGAAGCTTATATTCTACATATAGGAATAGAAATCCCTAGTAGAACGGACATGGCCTTCTCAGGATCATTAATTCCTGAAGTCATCTTCCACAAGGCTCCCAATACAGTTTTGTCATGCAACCAAATCCCTACCTGCTCCATAAACCCCTTTTTAATGTGGAAATACAAGGATAAACATTGCCACGGCATAATGGATACAGGTTGGAAAAGACCACAGTGGATCATCCGGTGCAAGCTCCCTGCTCAAGCAGGGTCATCCCAGAGGCCACAACACAGGATTGTGTCCAGACAGTTCTTGAGTATCTTCACAAAGGGACACTCCACAGCCTCTTTGGGCAACCTGTTCCAATGTGTGGTCACAGGCACAATAAATAAATAAAAGTAAAGATGTTCTTCCTCATATTCAGATGGAGCTTCCTCTTTATCAATTTCTGCCTGTTGTCTCTTGTCCTATTGCTGGGCACCACCAAAAGGAGCCTGGATTCATCCTCTTGACACCCTTCCTTCAGATACTTACAGACATTGATAAGGTATCATCTAAGTTGTCTCTTCTTAGGAGTGAACAGGCCCAGTTCCCTCAGTCTTTCCTCATAAGAAAGATGCTCCACTCCATCATCTTTGCATCCCTTCTTTGGACCTGCTTCAAGGGCTGCATGTTTCTTTCATCCTGAGGAGCCCAGAACTGGACACAGCTCTCCAGGTGAGGCCTCACCAGGGCTGAGCAGAGCAGCAGGATCACCTCCCTCAACCTACTGCCAATGCTATTCCTAATGCAGCCCAGGACACCTTCGGCCTTCTTGGCCACACACTGCTGGCTCATGGACAGCTTGTTGTCCACCAGGACCTCCAGATCCTTCTCTGCAGAGCTGCTTCCCAGCAGGTCAGTCCCCAGCCTGTCCTGGTGCCTGGGGTAATTCCTCCCCAGGGACAGGGCACTGCATTTGCCTGTTTTGAACTTAAGAATTTTCCTCTCTGATCCCCTCTCCATCCTGTCAAGGTCCTCCTGAAGGGCTGCACAGCCCTCTGGGCTATTGACTACTCCTCCCAGCTTTGTGTCAAACTTGCTAAGCAGGCACCCTGTGCCTTCACCTAAGTCAATGATAAGTTAAATATTACTAGGCCCAGTATTGAACCTTGGGTGATACCACTAATGATAGGCCTCCAGCCAGGCACTGTGCCACTGATTACGACCATCTGGGATCATCCAGCTCTCAATCCACTTCACTGTCCATTCATCCAGTTCATACTTCTTGAGTTTGTCTATGGGGACATCGTGACAGTGTTGAAAGTCTTGCTGAAGTCGAGGTAGACAATATCCACTGCTCTCCCCTTATCCATCCAGGTAGTTGTTTCGTCATAGAAGGCCACCAGGTTGGTCAAGCATGATTTATCTTTATTGAATCCTTGCTAACTACTGCTGATCACCTTCTTGTCAGCCATGTGCACAGAGATTGCATCCAGAATGAGGTCCTCCATCAGTTTCCAGGGACTGAGGTGAGGCTGACTGGCTTGTAGTTCCATGGGTCCTCCTTCTTGCCCTGTTGAAGTCTAAGAGGACATTTGCTTTATTCCAGTCCTCAAGTACCTCTCCTGATACCACAACCTTTCAAAAATGATCATGAGTAGCCTCGCTATGGTGTCTGCCAAGTCTCCAGCACTCATGGATACGTCCCATTAGGGACTTGTGGATGTCAAGTTTGCCTGGGTGCTCTCTAACCTAGTCCTCCTTTACCAAGGGGAAGTCTGCATTCAGCATTCCTTTACCTTGGTCTACTGGGTGGGAGATTCCTGAGGGCTGGTCTTGTCAGCTTGGACAAGTGCAAAAAAGACTTTCAGTAACTCTGCCTCCTCCATGTCCTGTGTGACCAGGGTCCCTCCTCCATTTAGCAATGGGCCCATATTTTCTTTGTTTTCCTTTTGTTATTGATATATTTGAATAATACTCAATGAAATGGGCTGGTGGAGATCACTAGACCAATAGTTTCATTCTGCTCGCAAACTCCAGTGTTGGAGGAACAGTCCTTCTTCTCAGTAACATTTTATACCTTCCGCTGTCTATAGTTTTTTTCTGCCCTCACATGGCTCTTCAACAGATGTCATTTTTACAATGCCTTGTGCTGGAATAAAAAAATCCAAGAAATATGAAAATAATAAAGCTTGCTTTCTTTTCATTAAGTTTATCTACAATGTGCAGGTATCATTTGAATTTTGAAAACAAATTATCTTGCATAAGGTTAAATTATACTTCCAAACTTTGTTTGCTTTTAGGATCACAGAATTTATTTCATGTTTAAAGCTGCTAGAGGACCTCTATTTTTATTTAGGGTGCTTTTTGGACAGTTGACTTTCTTGTATTACTTCTAAAGAAATGATTGTCATCTCTTCATTCTATAAAACTGTAATCACCTTTTAAAACCATAATAGAGTTATGTTATTTATTGTTATCACTCTGTTTCTAAAAAAAAAAAAAAAAAGGTCTTGCTTTGAGGAAAATGTAAACATATTAATTTTTTGGTCAATGTAACAAAGGATTCGATTTGCAAAATCAAATACTCCGTCAGCCCAAAGGAAAGTTTACTCTACTTCAGTTCTTCTCTCTGAAGCCAGTTACAAAGATGACTGAAATAATGAGTCTGTTAAAGGTATGCCAGAGGTTCTCCTTCAGTTTTTGCAACTACTGGTATATATGGTTTCTCATGATACTTTGGAAGTGATTTTACATACTTGTTCTTCTTTACATTTTACTTCATCCCAATAACAAGACTAACAGGTAAATGACAATAAATTTAAATTACAACCTCTCAGTTTCAACCATTGAGAATTAATCTACTCTATTTAATGCTGCAATCATATCTTTGACTATAACTTTATTTATTTTGCAATATTATCCTGGCAAATGAAAAGTTTCAACAGTTGTCAATCTAATTCTTTTGATGTGCAAAGTAATTATTATTGATTTCTTATTTGCAGAGCACTATCAGTGTAGAGCTAAATTCCTTTAGACTAGCAATTTGCTGCTAATAATCTTAAGAAGATAAAACTTTCAGGAAATGAGCTAGAAATTAGTCTAGCATATTCTTCATTTAGATGTTTTGTGTCTCTTCAGATAATGACAGCATTGTAGAACCAGCTCTGTGAGGTGGATAAAAAATTTAGTGCTACTTACAATTGTTACCCAGGATTGATCTCTTCAAAACAGTCTTGATTAGTTTAGTCCAAGGTGGAATGAAAAATTACAATCCACATATGCTTTATGGAAGTGTATGCAAAATAAATTTGTGTTATAATCTGTATTAACCCAAGGTTTTTATCTTTCAAACATCTTTCGATACCTTAAGCTTTATCTTTTACTTTACAAAAGCTTTTCCTTCTTTTTTTTATGCATTTAGTATAAGACAGCTAGGGCAATCTGATCTTCACAATTTTATTACTAATACATTTTTTATACCAGAGCTAGAACCAAAACAAGATGAATTTTCCTTCCATTCTTAAGCTACAGGTAGGAGTGAAGGAATGCAAAATAGGAACATTTTTCTCGAACACTTGTTATTTGAGGCAACTGGGTTTGAATCATGGGTATTGTTTCCTCTACCAAAACCAGGAGTTCTACTTTTTGACTTTTTACTCCATAAAATATTAGAATAGTCTCTGGCTTTTAGACATCTGTAAGCAAAGCTCCTACTCATTACAGGAAGGCTAGTGCATTCCATTTCCAGTTCTTTCCTGAAGATTTTTCCTCTACCTATATCGGGCTTTCACTGAGACAGGATGATTTTCATCTACGTTTTTATTTGGTTTTCTGATGATGGACAGTAAACGTTTTCAATGCTCATTACTGCTGTACCATGGTTCACAACTGTAACACTTACAAACCTAAAAATGATCCCAGGTTTCATCTTCTTTGTCTCCTTTTCACTATCAGGTTATATCCTATTTGAATATTTGACAAAGGCTATCGTGCAAAAACAATAAGCTGTATGACTCTGTTGCTATCAAGAAATAAGATTCTTCCAAAGGGGTCATTCCTACTAATAGATATAGACTTTCATCATATAATAACTAGGATGTGAGACTAGGTAAACAAATTAAATCAATGATTTTTTTCAAAGACCCATCATTATATCACTGACTTTCAGATATTTGACCCTGTCAGCTCATCTGGGTTCTTGGCACCACCAGGATCTCCCATGAATACATAAGACCTGTGAGAGTCCTTAGAAGATGGTCTTTTGAGCCAAGCAAACTTGCTGGGATGCTTCAGGTAAGCCAAGGAGTTTTGGTGGAAATTCTTCACCTGACATAACTTTTGTTACAAGTAATTTTTATCTATGTTCCAGCACAGGATAATGTTTTCTGTCCAAAACACGGACTTTGAAAGGACTACATATCATAAAGATTTTGAACAGACACTGGACTGGGAGAAATAGATAATTGGGGAAATATTGATAATCCAAGTACATTCCCATTTTTTGCTGTTTCCTTAGTGTGGAACTGGGACTTAGAAGTGAAGCTTTCTCCAGTTTTGTGAATCACAAAACCTATTTCTGGGTGAAAGGCCTGAAGTTTCTGAATACTCTCAGCTTCTGCACTCCTTGATTGACTCAACAGGAAGCATACAGAGATAAGCAAAATGTTCAGAAGCTGGAATCCAAACCAAAATATTTCAGAGCAGTTTCTGTGCAATAAAATTTATTTTTCCACAGATTTTTTTTCCTAAATTATTATTCCTAATTTACTAACACATCCCTTCAAGTTCAACCATGCATGTAAATGTTCTGCACAATATTGGAATCTCCTTCAGAGGAAAATTAACATTAATAACTGAGCTTGAGAGCTATCTAGGATATAGAATATTACAATGTCATTGTGTGGCCAATCAATAAACTGACTCCTTATTCCTAAATAGGAGGCAATGGCAATTGACACTTTTAAGAAGACAGGCAAATCTAAATCAGAGTTTTTTTCTGAGCTTAGCAGAAATTTTTCAAGATAGTTTTTGAAATGAAAATTGGATGATGAGTTTTGTGTGTTCACCTTGTGCTGCTAAAATGCAGTTGATATTGCTGAATTCATCTGCACCTTTTAATTCAAACACTTGTACTGCAGGTTTGAACTGTTACATCTGATTGTCTAAACAGTAAAGATAGATGAAAGGTTTCATGGAAACTTTTCTGTATCAGCAAAGGTAATCATCAATATAAAGAACAGACCAGAATAGTATCCTAGTCTTCATTCAGCTCTTTAATTCATTAATTTCTCTCCTAAATAATACCTACTGGCTAAATAGAGAAATACAACAAAAACAATGATAAAAAGGAACAGAGTATGTATTCAGGCAGCTTAAATACTAATAATTTTGGCTTTGGCAAGCTAGCACTAAAGGCAAAAAATAAAGACAATAAATCTTAAACAGCAGGTGTCCAAGCACTTATGGGTAAAGAAGCTTTAATCTTGAGAGATGCGCAAGATACACATGTCCACAGTTCCTTCAATCACATACCTCTTTCTTAAATTTTTAAATACACAGAGACAGAAAATATTCTTAGTAGACAGGGTTAAGAGAGAAATTTGATTACAGTTTATTCAGTCAAATGCACAAGAAATTATCATCATAACAGATTATGCTGTCATTGGATGTGAAACTGTTACAATGAAAATGTAAAGATCATTCAAATACAGAAGAAATCTATCCATTACATGTAGCTAAAGAAAACAGTACAGCATTTTGTCACCAGAAGTTAGTACCAGAATTCAAAACCAGTGCACTGAGATCAATAATCTGTCACCTTTCCCTGGAAGATATATGCACAAAAGTTCCCATACACCTTTGTCTGAATTGACAAATTGGTCTGATATTTAGCAAAGTAATAGAGACAGGGAAGTGAAGAATTAGTACAGCCTCAAAACAAAATGAATTTGACTGCTAGTCCATTCATCACAACAAGGTCCAAAAAAACAATTCAGGAAAATGTTAGGGCTAAGCAGAAAGCAGCCCAGATCCCACAGTTCAACATGTGCTGTTGGACCTCCCGTAGTGATATTGCAGGCTTTAATTTCCAAACCTAAAATATAGAATAACAAAAATGAAAAATGTGGTTAATGAAATGCAGTTATGTCTCCCCTTCTAAATTTCTGATAATGCAGGTATTAGCAATGGCTTAAAACTCAGAGTTGTGTAAGCAAAAATCCTGTACACACCATAGTGTTTCACTGACTGCAATTTCAAGAAAAAGAAGAGAAAAATCAGTAGGTTGCTTTAAAGACACATTTAGGGTGAGAGTCATATGTCCTAAGATTTAGTAACTGAACTTTCATTCTGTCTAGTCCTACAAAAGTAGCACCTTTGATATAACTCACCTCCTGGTCAGTACCTATTTCTCTAGCTTAGCTATGAACTCGAGTGATTGCCTTATAATTTGACATTATTCTTTAATTAATTTCTATAATGCATTGAAAGCTTTCTGGCTTGATCAACCTATTCTTCAAAATTCATTTTAGCAAAAAAAATATACAATGATACAAAGAAGGAAAAAACATGGTCAGTTAGAGAATGCTCAATCACAATTGACATATCTATATTTTCCAAAGCAGATATTCATCATCACTCTGCCGCATTTTATAGGGAGCAGAAGTCCTCCATCTTCATAAATTTCTCGCAAAATGGAAGCCATGACTGATTTCCTAAACCCTCTGAGACAGGAGAACTACTTTTTAAATTAAAAATAATAGGAAACAATACATGAAACATGTACATCTGGAGTCATCCTTATATCATCTGTTTTCTTGGTAGCATGAATGTAATGTAGAAAAAGGAGGGTTTTTATATCCACTCACCCACATTTGTGTTTCAAACAGTTGTTAAACAATTGCTAAACTATGAAATTTTTAAAATACCTTCTCTAGCATTAAAATTACACCATTCTAATTTCTGCATATTGCCACTATCTTCATTAGAAAGGGTTGTTTAATTACTTACTGGTCTTCCAACAGCATTGCCACAAATAGATGCACAATTTCATTACTAGGAATACTAGCTCATGGGATTCATGAGCTTATGAAGGATGCTGTTTCCTCAGAACTGCATGTAAAATGGATCAACAATAAAAGGGACCTCTGAGGTCATCTCTGACTATAACCATGTTGGCGTTAAACTTAGCATGCCATATTGGTGTTGCATGTAGTCATTTCATAAAATTAAACAAATTTCTACTAAAATACATTTCTAGTCTCACAGATTTTTTCCTAAATAATAATAAAAAAATAATAATTTTTTCTTTTCAGTAAGATTCTCACTTATTTCTCTTTCTATCGGCACTGTATTTTCATCACCTTTCATCTTTTTAGCTTTTACAGATGTATCACTCTGTGCTTAGCCCTACTGATCATTTTTTCCTCTGAAAACTGGTAAATC
>VYXD01008208.1:17209-29785 GCA_013397195.1 Hylia prasina | reverse complement strand
AGGAAGGAAGGAAGGAAGGAAGGAAGGAAGGAAGGAAGGAAGGAAACTATAGAAACTAGAAGATTCTAGACTGAAACTAAGCTTTGTCTAATTTTCTAAAAAATCTCTGGCTCCTATGATAGGCTCAGACTATGCCTAGATATCTCTCTCAAGCTATTGAAATGCTCCACAATAGTTGCAATTTGTGCAAGATGAGGGTTTTATTTGCAATTTCAGACAGTCCATTCTCATGTTCTAAAATATTTGCATTTTACCAATTACCATTTGATGCTCACATCATAGTGATCGGTGTTACAAAACATTTCCAGACTAAGGATGGTTGTAGGTGGTTGTAGGATTATAAAATTAGCAAAACACCCCATGAATCTCTTATTTCAATACATGGAAATGTATTTCCCATTAGTGGGTCTACAAATTATGACAAAGTATTCTGAAGCATAAACATCTGACTAGCTGTATTTATTCTAAGGTTTGGGGTTTTTTTTTATTTTGCTTTCTGGTTATTTACATCTTTTCCCAGTTTTCCTGGGCTCTGTGAGTTCTTAACAATAATCACCAGGCAGAAGTCTGAAGACTTGTTCAACCAATTCTCCTCCAAATATTTTAAAAATAACTAACCTACTGAAATAGTCTCAAATAATCTCCTATTTTTATGCCTATATCTGAGATTTTGTTTCTAGTATTGTAGGGATTTTTTGTTCCTTTCTCACTCTTATTAATTATAATTCTGTCATTGATTAGAGAAAACTATTTTTCACGTCATATTTTGGGAACCAAAGAAAAACAAAAACAGGAACAGTCAAAAAACAAACACCCCCAAAAAAACAAACAAACAAAAATAAACAAACAATCAAAACCAAAATCCTATTGGAAAATACAGTGCTAGTCAATTAAATAAACTCGTAATGTTTATGGAAGCCTTTGTACATTTCTGGAGCATTTTTTCACCGTGATGGCTGCCAGCACACAATGTTTTGTTTTGCATTATTTCTCCACAATTATCACTCCATTCCAGGACAATGATATCAAAATACCTCATGTCTGCTACTATTCTGAACACAATTTTAATGTAAATGTCTCCTTTTATGACTGTGGTGTATCAGAAACACACCTTGGGTTGTTTGTTTTTTATTTTTCCCCATAAATTTGTTGTTTAGGGAAGGTATAGATTTTATACAGGTTAGACAGTTTTCTTCTGTCCAACAGACCTGAGTAGCAAGACAAAGAACCTACAGGAAGCTGGTACTCCAAGGAGACATGCTTCCTTCCACACATTCTCTTTTCAGAGTTGTAAATGCTGTCCTCAGGTTTTTTTTAACCAGAATGAATGATAACCAAAAAATGTATTACAACACTCAGAAGCAGATATGTGGCTTTGCAACTTTTGTAGAAGAAACGTAAAACAGAGCAATTCCACAGCCTCACTGCCAGGAATGAGATCTGGGTTTATTTTTGTATTTCTTGTTTTCTTTGACCTGAAATTGAGTCATCTTAGCTGGGATTTGTATTTTGTATGATCCTCATGAGGCTTCATTGCCGGATTCAATAAATCAGAACTGTCACAAAGCAGTTTTAGCATTACTGCCCCACACAACTGCATTTCTGGTATTTTATCACAGCTGGCAGTCAATCAATGGTTCTTATCAGACATTTTGGTCATTACATTGAAAGATTAAAGTGAGAAAATGTATTTTCTAATCCATTTGTATACTTGAGATTCTTTACTCTAGGGTATCAAATCAAATTAAAGTGGATATAAAACAGATGTCTTTTGTATGCAATAATCTGTGTGACAAGCCAACTGGTCTATAGAATCATAGTACTGATTACTCCCTTTCATTCTTGCACGCTTCTTTGTGCATTTTTTGAACTGAATTCCCAGCTGGAAAAACAATATTGATTTTTAACATTTTGATTCAGGATGCTAACAGCAATCTGTTAGCTACAGAATTTATGTGAAGAAGCCTGTAAGGACCTGTGTTAACTCATTGTTACAGAGCTCAAAAATCGTGAAATCACAGGTCCCAAGCTAAAAAATAAGATCTGAACAAGAAAAACTGAAGACTTCCTTGCCATTGGATCACTGCAAGGTCAACCAAATCAATCATTCTGCCAAGTATGGAGATATTGAGAAGCATTTTTAAGCTGCTTCTTAAAGACCCTCATTGCAAGACATGCTACAGTCTCCTCACATGAACTGTGGTTGTGCTTTAGTCACTAGCATCACATAATTAGTTCTACACCTTGGATGAACTTCCTTTCCTTTGGTGTGATTAAGATACCTTAGAAAAGTGAGCAGTCACTTTTCATCCACCTAAAGACTGTAATCAGATCATCTTAATTTAATTTCCTCTTCCTTCTGCTTAAGTGTCAGTTGGCTCATTCTCTATGGGTTATTTCAACACCATACGCCAAGCTCCAAAGAATCAAAGAAAATTTTTACTTAAAGTAGCAGTCACTTTGAACAATCTGGACTTCTACATCTCCATAAAAAATCAAGGCTTCGGAAAAGCTGTCTTTATGTTTGTTTGTACAATAATCCTATGCAGTTGGCTTAGAGCA
This sequence comes from Hylia prasina, assembly GCA_013397195.1. Lineage (NCBI taxonomy): Eukaryota > Metazoa > Chordata > Aves > Passeriformes > Sylviidae > Hylia > Hylia prasina. The sequence continues at coordinate 27,223 of VYXD01008208.1, read as the reverse complement.
ACCTGACACAAGCACCAGATCAATATTCTGTTCTGTATGTCATGAACCTGATGAAAAAAACCCTACATTAATCCTTTGAGAAAGATGGGCAGTACACTTTGGCCCCTTTGGAGCTAACACTTCAGTAAATTTCCAAAACTATCAAGCAAGACCTTCAAATTTGTAGAAGTGTTTCCAGATGGAAATTCACTTTACAGTTTCCAAGCCATTCAGTCTTGGTTTGTATCCATCCCATGGGGCCTCCATGGCATCAGTACATCTCAGCTGCAGTTACAAGCATCCAAAATAAACCCTAGCTAAAAACCATGCTTTCCCCTCCTGAAATACTCCAGGTGACACAAAGGGCACAACATTACTGAAGCTTAGCTCCACAATTCAGAAAGTATTGTATTGAGTAATTAGATGTTATAACTAAACCAGCAGTATGCTTTTTGGAATTAAAGGAAACTGATGAACCTAAGAGAAGTACATATCTCTCTCCATTTCTTTGTGTTACAAATCCTGCATTGCAGCTATCCCTTTAGTTTCAGACACCGTAAATCTACAGTGTGGTATTGAAATTCCCTTCACAAAGTCAATAAACAGCAATTTATGTTCTCAAGAAGTGTGAGCATTTATCTGAATAGATAAATTAATCCCTGATACTGCAATCTGTGATAGAGATGGATACATAAAATCTTCTGGATGCATTTTATTGGCTTACAGTTTTTTCTTTTAAATATATGGATTTTTTTTTTAATCTGTGATATCTTTCAGTTAAGACTGAACTAAAACCATTAGCAGAAAATTAATTATAATACAAGTTTTACCTAGTAAATAGAATACCTTTCTGGCTACAGGTCTAGTGTATACAGATATAAATCCGAACCCACAATTCATCATTTATTTAATTAGTTTCAAATGTTATGAGACTGCTCCAAAACTTTTTTCCTCTACATACACATTAAGAAGATGAGATTGTTGGCCAATAAATACTGATAGCTTCTCTCTAGATGTTTCAGGAAGGTTTAAACCCTATTGTGGCAGCTTTCAGCTGAGGACACCAGCAGACTCAAGAAGGAAGTATGGAGTTTGGTTTTGCCCTTTCTTTTTTTTTTCTTTCCAGTCAAAAAATGTCCTGGTTCTAAAAGAAGACAACCTCCAGAATAGTTGCTTAAAGTATGCAGAAATTTTTGTGAACATTAGTTCTGGGTTTTTTTGAGGTTTTTAAAGACAAAAATGACAATTCTTGTAGGAAGTTGTCCCCACCACAGCAAGACTGAACTTCATTTCACGCTGGCAAGCATTCAGGATCAATAACATCAAAATATTCTAAACCAAGTACTCTGATTTGAAGTCAAGATATAGTTTAGGTATACAGGTTTCATTATGTTGCGCTGAGATATAAGATTACTCAACATTAGTTTGTGGAACACTAGAACTCCACCTTACTTTTTATCATTTTCCTGAGTGAAAGCCAAACAGAACAATTTCACCAGCCAGATCGTGAATCAGAATAAATGATATTCCCTGAAACAATACATTTTCATCTTGGTGAAATTAACTCTGAGTATTCCCAAGGTCCTTTATTTTGGTAGCAACTATCACTTTACCTTAATTAACACGATCTATCCAGACTGATTATCAGTCCCACAAATATGGAAATCATTCCTAATAACCAATATATAAATAGATAGGCTTTCTTTATTCTACAACAACAAATTTTTTTTCAATTAACAAAATAGTATGATAGATTTTCAACATTTGTGCAAATCCTTTTGATAAAAAATTGTGGTTAAAATCTTTCATCTCTAATAGAGTTTTATGCTGTCTCTAATCACCCTAATGGGTTTTTGTCTTCCACATAAGTAATCCTTGGAGAAGGATACAATTTCTTCCACTAACCTCATTTCAAAAAAAGGCTTCAAATATGTTTAATTGTACTTAAGTCATCTTGAACCTTATAAGTGAGTTTTAAAATTGTATGCATTTAAACACATGAAATTTTCAGTGACTTTTCCAATTTATGAATTAAAACAGGGTTGGTTTTTTGTCATTTATTTCAGTATTCTATCCAGCGGGATATGTAACTAAGAGCACTTTATTGAGCTGTGTTTTTTTATTTCCAGAATCTTGTCCTACAACCAGCTTAATTTCCTGAATACTATGAAATTTGTAATTTTTACTGCATTCATAGTGGAGACTCTTCACACTCTGCCTGCATCATACCTGCAGATTCATTGAACTGTCACACTTTAATCAAAGTTGTTTACAAAGACTCCTGTATAAATTAAAATCACTAAACCCTTTTGAAGTCTTCCTAATTCTTTTTGTTAAGGTGAATCACACTTCTGGTCAAACTCTGCAACTGCTACTGGTCAGGTTTCATGAAAGCCTCTGGTCTTCCTGAGGTTTCTGAAAAGTGCTCTTGGCAAGCATATGAATCCTCCTCTCTGAACCCATATACAATTGATGACTGAATAAACAAAATTGAAGAAGTTCCATTAGCTGCCAATGTTGGGTTAGTTTGGTTTGGTGGTTTGTTTTGCTGCTTTTTTTTCTGTAAGAACTTGAAAGGAACTGAAAACTTACTCCTCTATAAGTAATTATCAGATCTTCTGCTGTTTCAATCAGAAAGATTTTCTATTCTTTGGAAACTTTGAAGTCAGTTCACTAGTGATGTCAGTGGACTAACGGGAAAGAAATGGAGAAAAAGTTTTCATAACGCCAGTCCCAAAGAACTTAACAATATATACCCACATGAAGTATCTTGATGTTAACTTATTGCAATAGTTAACCAAGTTGGTATTATTTAATAAACAGGTTAAATGGTAGAAGCATAATGAGCTTTTTTCCTGTTTCAGAAGAAAGCTGAAGATCTGAGACATCTTTCAGTCACATTTATGTGTTGGAGGTAGAGATTGAGAGTGGGACATAAATTCACCTGGGCAGGATGGTAGAAGATATGGCAAATCAAAGAGACCTTTAGTAGAAAACAGCCATTGACATAAAAATCAGGCCTCAGGTAACTCATCAATCATCATTCCAAAAAATTGGAAGGCTGGAGTGAAGTATGGGAATACAGGAAAATTCCAAGCAGAAGCAGCTTGGCTTGAGTCTGAAGAGCAGATACCCAGATTGCTTGGGATTGCCAGGAGTTTACAGACTAGTTTGCTGTTGTATGTCTTTGAGGAAGCAGGGTCTAATGGAAAGATCAAGTGAATGATTTACAATGATGTTAGAGTGGCAGGGTGTTGTAAAGATAAAAAGGAGAAATTATATCAGAACTGGAAGGAGATATGGCTGAATATGAAATGCTAAAGGCTGGGTCTTGCAATACCTTCTGCTGCCAATTTTTTGTACTGTACTTGTCTTCTGTTGTACTGACACTATGAAGGATTTTTTTCATATTTCACCAGACAATTATTTTAGGCCAGTGTCTGTACCACACTGTGTCCTGAAGGAGACACAGCAGGCAAGGAGAAGCTGAATCAATATTGCCACAGCTCTCTGCCTGGTTTGTCCCAGCAGTTGCACTCTCAGACAAAAGTCCATGTATTTGAAGCGTTCATCAAAAGGGGAAGCATTTTGTCTCTGTCATGTCTGAAATGTATTTTAACACACTGAAAAGACAAAATGTTGTTTAAAACCTAATGTTTTTGCTACCTGGCATGCAAAACTACATATTGCTGTATAGTGCCACCAGCTAATTTACTAGGTGATAGCTGTGTTAGCCAGCTCAAAGCTCTCTACAGTAAATTATGCTGGGCAGTCAGTAAATGTAGCATAAATAATGTTATGCTACATTTTTTTATCATACTTTTATCCCCACCAGGCCACAAATAGCCATGTTTGCCTTTTCTGAATCCTTTCTGATTTGAGTACAAAAGCAGAGTTAGAAATGACGGTAGGAAAATTTGCTCTGACTGTTTTTCCAGCCCATTTTTTAAATATCAAAAAGTCACTATTGCTTTCTGCATACTAGAAAGATCTCCAGGAACAGTGATGCAGTTGAAAATGAACACAGAGCAACAGTTTCATGGACTATCATTCATCACAGCCTGAAGAATACCAAATGCTCAACTAATGGGTCGATGAACCTCTACTTTTCACACTGATGGATGACTCCAAACTATGAAACAGGTCATGAATAAGTAACCAATGGAAAATGGCTGGCCTTGGAGACAGCTCGAACCTATACAGACATTAAGTTTTACATTCCAATTAGTTTTTACACTGAAAAAAGTTTTTATTGTCTTGATACAGCCTCCACTCTATGTTCTGCATACATCTCCTAGGAAGCTAAGTCGTATCAATTTTCCCTCTTTTTCTGCTGGTGTGGTCTTGTAAGTCAAGTCTTAGATAAGTATCCAGAGAGAGAGAGAGTGTGACAACCTCCTACCAGAATAATTTCCTGATGGAAAATAAAATCTTTAATAAATGTTCTTTTCCTTCAAAACAGGGAAACTTTAAATTTTAAACTGATTTTTAATTCCTTCAGGAAGAATATAAATGAAAGGCAAATTAAAAAGAAACAAAAGCAACACATACATAAAGGAAATAGAATTTATGAATGGCTTGGAGTAAGTTTTAAGGAAATGAAAATACTATGTTATATAACAGCACTCTACAATTCAGCCTTGTAATGTAAATCATGGTTTTTGGGATCTCTGTCACACAGAAACAACTGTCAGATCCAGTCAGACTTACAGATAAAAGCAAGAAGGGTTACCTACTGGAGTAAACAGCCAGAAAAAGGAAACTATGTCAGATAAATATCTTACTTCTCCCGGAAAATATGAAAGATGCTTGTTTACTTTGCAAACAGAGTTTCTTTAATTGAAATTAATAATTTCTAATTGTCTTTCTATAATACTTAACACTTTCTAGCGAGGTCCAAGCTTTGAGCTTGATCCAATCCCAATTACACACATTTCAGCTTGTTAATGAACATACTCTTTAAGACCATGAGCAGTATAGCTCTAAAAATGAATGTCTGCAAAATTTTCCATCTTCTCAGTTTGTAGTTTATGGAATAATATCTCAGAACATCTGATTTCTTAACAATTCCCCTTTCCTAAGAATATGAATTCATTTTACTTCCCCCAAAGGAATTAAACTCAGGTACAATATTGTAGATGGGTGTGTGATCCACAGCCTATATATTTAACCAAACTAGGAAGGAGGATGCAATTTGTCTGACATATTTATTTCCTATTAGGCATTTGCAAACACCAGCTTCAATACACCCTCTCTTTTTGAGAGTGAAATATGAAGTCAATGGGACTGCTTAGGTATAAGAATCTTTTCTGAATAAAAGTGCTATTAGGGTCCATTTCTCTTTTGTCATTGCTATTAAATTAACTAATAAATTCACAAATATAAATTTCAACAATCAATTTTGCAACAGCAACACATTAAATGTCTTTAGATAGAAGTGAAACTTGTAAGTTAATGAGTCATTTTAAAATGAGCTCCCATTCACATTGATTTTGTGTCTCACTGCCATAGAAATAAGTTTTGCCAAGATATATCTGTTTGGACCAGCTGTCTCATTGCATACAAAACACGTGTTCCATTAAAAAGCAGATTTTTGATGAGCCCATTCAAATATGCACTTCAAAGTTGGTCCTAGAATTGTTGTACTCCCTGTTGGTTTACCAAAGGAGCAGATGAGAGACTGTGAGTTTATTTCTTCCCTATTTTCTACTGAAGAGATTATTTTGGTCAAAGAGTAAAATTCGCCTCTATGAATCTCAGATCAGGAACCAGCTCAGAAATTAGTTCTTGACCTTGCACAAGGCCCCTGCAGAGATAGTTGTGCTGTATTGATGCTATGGCTGCTTTCCTCTGTTCTGATCACCCCAAAAGGTCTCCCACCAAGAAACAGACCCTTACAGAAAAAAAAAAAAGAGTAGCGAGACAACAGAAAAATAGATTAGAAGATTAGAAGTGGATGAAGTGCAGTGATGGTCTGGAGACCACTTTCCTATCAGATTAGTGCTATAAGAACAGATTTCTCTTTGGATGACAGTGGAAGTTGCTGATAATTCTGAACTATTGTATGTAAGTAAACATTTCAGAAGATGAAACACTCAAATTCAAACAGAAACTCTCAGCATTACCTGAAACTATAGTTTTACAGTCCCAGATGCCTGTTGTTGAGAGACAAAGCATCCTACTATCCACAGGCTTAAATTACATCTAGATTATATATATACGAGTAAATTACATTTACTAATCATATTGTAGTATCATATAATGCTTTGGGTTGGGACCTTAAATACCATCTGGTTCCAGCCTCCCTGTCACAGGGACACTTTCCTTTAGACCATGTTGCTCAGAGCCCCATCTAACCTGGCACTGAGCATTTCCAGGGTTGGAGCGCCCACAGCTTCTCTGGGCAACGTGTTCTAGTGCCTCACCACCATCACAGTAAAGAATTTCTTCCAAATATCTAATCTACACCTACTCATTTTCAGTGTCAAGCCATTCCCTCTTGTCCCATTACTACATGCCCTTGTAAAAAGTCCCTCTCCAGCACTTTTGCAGCCCCTCTTTAAGTACTGGAAGGTGTTCTCCACAGCCTTCTCTTCTCCAGGCTGAACAAGCCCAGTTCTCTCAGCCTGTCTCCATTGGAGAGGTGCTCCAGCCCTCTGAGTATCTTTGTGGCCCTTCTCTGGGCTCATCCAACAGTGAATGTCATGGAGATCTGAAGTGGAATTAACAAACTGGAATTATTTAATAAACACACTTACAAATCAGAGTGATAAAAACACAGCTTTTTAAATTTGACACTCAAATGTCATCACTTAGAATATTAAATTTTCTTTGTCTGAATTCAGAATAAGTTTTCTGCCCTGGAATATATTAGTGCAGCTATTTACTTTAGATTTTTTCCATGCTGCACTACAGCTAAATATATATTGTCATTGAGTACTCTATTCTGCCAAATGGAGCAGAGCAAAAAAAACCCTCACTACAGCTAAGATAATTGTGATTTTTTTATTATTTAGTATGTATCCAGAATAGTTTATAGTGGGCTACAAAAAATGTATAGGGTAATAAACCTGTTTTTAAAAGTCACTGCTTTTTAACTAATAACATTATTAATTGAGAACATTAATAGGCCATTGTCGCAAGACTCTCAAGAGCCAGGAAGTCAAGGAAAATTATTCATTTAGTTGTTGCACTGATTTAGTTAATTAGATTTTCTTTTCTCTACTTAATTTGTTTCTAAAAAAGATTTTCTTTCTGGTTAAATTAATTCCTTACATCAATATGTGATAGTGAGGGCAGAAAAAAAATCATTTTCCATTAGAAATTCATATCCAGTGTTAAAGAAAATGTCTTTTTTATTTGAAGAATAAAATATATTACTTTACCATCATGATCTTACAAATAAGTGGGTTGTGAAAAAATTATCTATTCAATAAAAATAAAATGAGCAGTCTCTTTTTTTCTGCTTTATAGTGGTATGTGATTAGCCTAGTAATATATTAAGCTCATTTTTGTTATGGAAAAATTGAACAAAACCCCAAATATTTATCAGTTCATGTTTGTGCTGAGCTTCTGAGCTTCTGAGAGAGTTGCTCTGGCCATGCCCTCTGTGAAGATGCCCACTTGGATAACTGAGATTGGTTTATTTTTGTGCTTTTACCAAGAAATCCCTTGAAAAGCCAATCTTATCCAGAGGTTTTCCATCACAGTTATATGCAGAGCAAATTACTCATAGAAAACTGATCAAGATTGATTTTCTGTAGTGACTTTTTGAAACATTTTAAGAGAAAAAGACAAGATTTTATTTTGTGACCCATTATAGTGTCATTTCTTTACTTGCTGTTTATTTTTCCATGTTATTTCCATCTAGCAATTATGGATGCAAATCAATTAGCAGAGACCTTTGCTTGGGAATATTACTGGATGCTCAGACTGCGTGGGAAAGAATGTCTCAACCATATGTGCATATGTGCTCGTGAAGAGGCTCTTCCTCCTGTCTGTTATCAAAAGCCATACAGGGCACAACTTTTGTGTGAAAGAAAACTTAGCAAAAAAAAAAAAAAATGCAAAGAGAGACCTTCATGTCTCTCAAAAAAGTTAAATTTAGGCATTTCACCTAATGGAATCAGTGAAGAAAAAAATTGTGTTGCCACATTGTCAACGCAATGGCCATCACTGTCTTTCACAGCAAAAGTCAAAAAACAAAGTTGCCGTCTCTGTGGAATTCACTTTGTTTATTCCAAGGAGAAGGAAGTGTGACATCTTACCCCAGAGAGTGGGGTGGAAATGTAGACTGCTGAAAGATGTGGTCATCCTGTCATCCTCCTGAGGTAATTTGGCCAGGAGCAAAAATGCTTCACTTGTTTTCTTATAATATTTCGATTTAGAATGTTCACAAAATATTCTTTTTAAAGGATGAATGATGGTTTCAAATATTTGATATTACTGAATTAACAGGCAATGAACATTATTAAAGCTTGCTTTTTTAACAAATACAGTTATTATTTAGAATCTCTTGCCTTAGTGTTCTTATTGAAAAAAATGAAGGATAGAGGTTTGCTTTATGTCCCCTGCCCCCTTTTTCTCTTAAGGGTCAAACCACAGTTTTAAGGGTTTCATATGCATTGTTAGTATGAAGGAATTTAATGGGACATTTGAAGCTATAGCAATTGCTTTTAACACAAAGGGAAAGTTTTTTTATTGAAAAAGAAATACTAAAATCAATATAAAAGAAATAAGCAGTTGAAAATAAATTAAAACAGATATTTGTAGGTTGGAGACAAATGAAGGAATTGGTTTCTAACACAATTTAAAAGAGAGAAAAAAAGAGGTATATGAAAAAATGTTTTAAAGTATATCAGAAGACAAAAACCACTGACTTGGAAGAATGATTTCTGGAAAAAGAATATGAAATAATATAACTATCTAAAAACAGATAGCAAATCTTTTCACCTGGACTCACGCTGACTATAAAAAGTACACTGAACCCATTTCTACTGTGAGTCTGGAAAAAGCAGATAGAAAACAAGAACATATAATCCAACAATAAGAAAAAATGAAAAAAACTCCAATACTCAAGCAGTGTGAGAACATTTATCAAAAGTATGAAAACTTATATACTTCTGCACAAATCAGAAAAAATATTTTCAATTTGCTTTTCCAGGTTCTACTGTCCAAATATAAAAGAGAAATTGTATCTGTAATGACAATGCTATAAAAAACTATGAGCAAAATATGCTGTCTTGTAAGAAATTCAAACGAGGATATAAAGTGCATAGATTTTTACATTACAAGAGGCCTGAGACTCTTAGACTCTCTGCAATAGAAAAATTGAAATATGTAATGATCTGTATCAAATATTTTATACAGAGAATGACTTACCTAGTAATAACAACAGTAGGCAGTCATATAAATTTGTCACCTGGAATGTGACATGTCTGAGTGTGGAAACAATTAGATCAAATCTTTCAGGATTTAATCTTTACTTTTAGGTAAAACTTAGAAGTTAGAAATATAAAAGGGCAAGTATGACCATTCAAATAGGGGTTAAAATGGTGAAGACTGTACCTTCAGCCTTCTCTATAAACAGATACACAACACAGTGTCTTATAAATTGCTCAAATTAAAAAAATAAAAGGAAATATGAATTCTTTTGGTTGATTGATTGGTTGGTTTGTTTGAGCTTTTAAAAATACCAGAGAAAATTTATCTTCTCTAGATTCAAACAAAAACATTTACTTATCCAAGGATTTTCCAACAGACATATAATTCCAAAAATGTATTATATTCTATGCTAGTCTTCTCCAAGCACTATCTGAATCTTTACATATTTCTGGCTCCTCTTATGCCTCTCTGAAAAATGTCATACTGTCAAAATAAAAGTGAAAAGAAGGTTGTCTGATTATAATGTCTCATGCATATTCTTCTTTGTAGTGTGTAAATAAAAGCTAATTTTTAGGAAGACAAGTTCTGTTCTTGTTTAACCTTAATTTTAGCATTTCTGCAAAATGGAATTTCATAAGGATGAAACACTAT
>VYXD01008208.1:0-17118 GCA_013397195.1 Hylia prasina | reverse complement strand
TTTTTTCTTATTGTTGGATTATATGTTCTTGTTTTCTATCTGCTTTTTCCAGCAGTGAAATGTGTAATTCTAAAAGCTATATATATTTATTGTCAAAGTGAATCACTTAACTATAGATATGTTTGTCACATGAACTATTAAGTGTAATAGATGCTAATCACAAATTGCACAGTAGGGTCTAGTAGCAACAATACATATTTTATGTTACAATATTGACAAAACTGGGCTCCAGCTGGGTGCCTTGGGAGAAATCAAGAACAAGTAAATCCATGACATGGATAATCCATTGATGGTTAATGGAGAATTAACAGCATTTTATGGGGTAAGCGTGCAGCACCTTGCTATTTCAGGACTCAACCTTTAAATTACAATTGCTGGCTTCTAGCTGTTTGTTTCTAATATTTGGGCACTAGTAAATTTAAAGTTGCTGCTTAGCTGCTTATTGGTGCCACCATTAATACTAGCTGTTCTGGTTTATTTCCACCTCTTATTTCCGAGTAACTGGGTAAGTAGACCTCATCCCTTCAGAATAATGTTAGAGGTTCACATGATTAAACAGCCAGTTCAGAATCAGATCCTCTCCTTATACCAAGGGATTTTAAAGGATTTTTCATATAAGAGATGAACTGGGAAAATAAAATAATACAGGCTTCAAAGACAATAGAGATTTGTCCAAAACAGACCAGAAAAGGTAAGATGTAGTAAACTGAGGTAAATGCCACATCCTAATGTTTTTGACCATCACTGGCCTTACATTAGACTAAAAGAGTTCCATTATTTTCTCCATTAAAGTGGCACATTGAGTAATTCCAGTGAAAAGGTTGCATGCTTTCTAATGAGATAAGGTAGAATTGTTATCTCCTCAGCTTTGTTTTGAGAATGTACAAGTATGCACCACATTTTTTAGACTGAAACACAAATTTCTTATTCTTATGCATAAATTAGCACATATTTCAACAACATCTGGCTTTACTTTTCTTTAAATGGGTTAAGACATTTTAAGACTAGCTGTATTCTCTTCTTCCTTGTATTCACCAGAAGTTTCTCTGGGACATCTTCATTTATTTAATGAAATTATTTCTTGCTAGTTCTGACAATTCATCATCCAGAGCAACTTCCTGCAGATGATTTAATGGAATGGCTTTTTAAAATTTAGTAATAGACTCTGCATACATTATTGATATGTAGTTAGATATACTCCTAAACCCACAGTCATGCAGAGAAAACACTGAAAATTTGGATAGATATTAATGTTTTATATCAATTCCTTCAATTTTTGTCCATTGCCTCATTGCAGAGTGCCAAATTTTTACCTCACCAGAATTTCAAGCTAGCAAAACTGTCAAGAATTTGGTTTGAATGAATCCAACAAAATTCCTGTGGTCTCAGTCAAACAGAACCATTGTAGAGCAGCACTTGTGGGGCAACCCTTAAGGTTAAAGGGGGAGCACATTTATTATACAACTGTCTTCCCACCTGTGCTCTGAAAAACAGAATGTGTCAGGCAATCAGTGCAAAAGTGACCTATTCTTTTGTTCCTTTCTAAAAGCTGTCATTTCCTCTGTAGTGGCAGACCAATTGCAAAAACAGCCCTGGGAAATTATGTACTGATACTTTCTTGTTCTGCATGGTTGGAGCTGCTTTTACCCTTATGGTTTTCCTTGTGGGTCCAACAAGTGCAGTTATGTTACGGAATGAGTTCTGTCCATGGGAGCAGTGGTCCCTGTGCTCTCTGTCAGACCCAACAACATTCTTTTGCACACAGTGAAGCCCACGGGCTTTTAGCAGCTGGCACTACAGAATCTCATGTAATGGAAGATACAACAGTCCCATGCTTCTGTTCAGTGCCACACTCTTTCACTTGCAATACAAATGGGGAAAAAAAAAATGATGACAAGATACTTAAATCTATGTTAAACACCATCTATCTTTAATGCTCTTCTCTAAGGTAAACAAAAAATAAGCAACATAAAGGTAATAAAAATATTCTTGTGCCAGAGTGTAGAGTCATCATATACTACACATAGATTTAGCTTATATAAGTTTGTAAGGTTTTATTTAGATAAAAGTGAATTTCATAACCCAGTAAACACAACAACCAGCAAGATAACATGAAAAAGAAGGGAACTAGAAAGCAGCTTAATTGTGAGCCAGTTGTTTCTTTCAAAATCACATTTTGTGTTCATATACGATTTCCAAAACATATTTTTGAATAGTGAGGAATTTGATAAATATTTTCTGTCAAGTCAAAACCAATATTTAATAGCATTTTTTCAGTGTCTCTAATGTACTCATTTTCTTTAAAAGCTCATGTGAAATATAGGGAGCCATTTGAATTCCAAACCTCGTTCTAATCTGTAGCCCAGTCAATTTTTAATATATCTTTTTATCCAATAGCTCTCTTTCACCAAGTATCCAATATCCATCATTTGTTGTGATAAAAAACAACAGATGTTTAAAACCCTGCAGCAAATGTTTAAACTTCCAAATGAGAACTAAAAATAAAGGCAATTAAAACACTTTAGAGGATTTAAATTATACATAAAATATAAATCCAAGGCTCATGGTCATGCAGACTAAACAGGCCCTTTATATTCTGCGTCTGTAGATGCAGATAGTTTACAGAGCCTTTTGCAAGCACAACAGATTTCAGAAAGAGAATCACAGTGTGAAACTAAATTGAACATCCTTATTAGATATTACTGTGCTGAAGGCAAGTTACCTGGAAGATCAAAATATCTCAATGCATAAAAAGAGCTTGTATATTCTAATGATAAATATACTGTGTGTTCATCCCTGATTTTATATCACTCTTCATAGCTACTCTTCAAAACACTTCAATTTAGTCGTCATGAGAGAAAGTGGCAAAACCCCCATCTCTTACTAATATTTGTATTTGCACATCCATTGATGTACGTCTCAGTCTACCTAAGGGCTGTATATGCGTAACCAAGGTTAAGAGGACAGCATTTGTAAAAAATTTCAGGATGAAGGACTTTTATTTGGTAGACTGCCAGAAATTTCTTTTTGGATCTGTAGCTCCAATACAGAAATAGAGAAAACTACCTATTCTCGAAAGGGCAGTAGACTAGGATCCTTCTCAGATGTATATGTGGCTGCTGTGCAGAAGAAATATATGTGTATCATAAACACTGATTTTTAAGGGAGATATTTGTACAGTTTATAGCACTCCTACATTTTCTCATCATGTCCCTCAGCTATGTGTGAGGTTTTTTTCCTCTGTTATTTGGAAAAGTAGGAATAAATATTCTCTCTACTGAAGATTTAGAGGGTGAAATGCATAAATTGATTTTTAAGATTCTAAAAGTGATTTTTAGGCTTGTCAATTCCATGCTTAAGTGTCAAGGGTATCTCAACAGTGCTACTTGAGAGACAGTAATTTTGACACAAACAGTCCATTTCAGGAAACCCAGGTAATTATATCATGATAGGACATACTTCATGAGTCTGCTGAATAGTACTTTAATAGCATGAAGGAAATTTTGTGAGATAAAATAAAAAATGGTTGCCATATTAGCATAAAGGTAAGGATTATTTATGAGTACCTGCCATGGATAGAAACAGATATCCTTTGTACTTTACAAGGGAATATGCATTTCTGGGTATAGAAATTCAATAGCATAAGGTTTTTTTCAGAGTGGTATCTCTTACCTACCCACATGAGGAAGGGAGATTATTAAGCTGAGGGTTTTTCTTTACAGCTGGTAGAATAAGCCAGAACACTGCGCACAGTGTGTTAATGAGAGGCTTTTTGCATATATTTCCAAAGAAGAGAAGTACAGGGAAAATATCATCCAACAAGTCCTTGGATTGTGTTAGGAACAAGGTTTTGACTGACTCATTTCCCAAAGCCATTGTGAAACTGAGCTCGATAGGTCCAGACTGTCAGAGAGAACTCTAAATCAGTGACTTGAGAAAAGTGCATGGACCAGGAAGATACATGCACTATGAACAGCACATCTCAAAGATCCTGCAGTAAGAAAAGAGTTTGTTCCTTATGCTTACAGCATTACAGCAAGTTAGAAGAGCTATATTACCATTTACAGAAGTACTACTGCATTATGGATTTAATTCCCCTGTGGACAGAGGTATCCCACAGAGAGGCATTTGCTCACAGAGTATGTTCTTCCATTCTCACCTGTGAAGTTCATACTAGAGGCCACATACTTAGGGTTGGGATCTTTTGTTTTGTATGTTATTCTTTTCTTTTCCTAGTGTTTTGCCAAAGAGTTGTGCTCCTACTAATACAAAGTACTAGATGGCAGCAAAATGCTTTTAAATACCTGGTGGACTGTCATCATAGCCTGTATCCATTTATCACAGCCTGTGTTCCCACTTTCAAAAGAGCATATTACTCTTACTGGTGTATTCTTGGCTCCCTGTTTGGTGACCTCTCTCTCCTCCTGCATCATTCCTACAGCTGTCAGAGGATCACAGACAGAGTTTGAATCATAAGGATCACGGTGCTGAAAAAGTCACGCATTGTGTGAGACTTCTAAAGTGATCTTTCTATGCCACCACATTAGGTCAGCTCCAGCTGCCAGTTTCAGATCCTGCATTTCAAGACAAGGTGTGAGGCAGCAGGAAATATAAATCTAGAAATCAGTGCATCTGACCAAAGTACATGAACTTAGGGGCAACACTGAAGGCATTAAGTGGGCCAGCATGACCTGCAAAGGACAAGTACATAAAAAGTAACTAGAAAAAGGCAAGGAAAACACTTTCTTATCTACTCTGGATAGAACAGGAACCAATGGGATTACAGTGCAGCAGAGCTGAAAACAGGGAAAGCGTTTTCTTGAAAGGCATTTCAGTCATGGTTTACTCATTTAATACATTTGTTGCCTTGAATAATCACAAAATATTTATTTCCAGAAAACTGGGAAGGGATGAAGTGGACAGCCCTGGAAGAGAATACGAGGAAGGTCTGGGAAGGACAGACTGGGAACCTCCCCTGTCTGCTGTCCCAGTGCAGCTGTAACAGATGCCCTGCTGAAGGTTTATCTGCACCCCATTAACTCCTGTAGAGAATTAGGTAACAAGAGACACAGAAAAGAAAACTAAGAGAAGCAACAAGAGAGTCTCTGAGGACAGAAAATAGACAAAAAATTAAAGGACACAAGCTGTATCAATCATCATGTCCCGTTTCAGAGAAGATGGGAGTGCGAACTTCTCACCAAGTTCAGAGAATGTAAATGTATGTTTTTTTCACTCTTCATAAGTAGCAATTCCAATAAGCCAAATTAATACAAAGGAAAAAATCAGTTTGAAACAGCTAAAAGTAATAATTACAAGTAGCTAAAGCTTTGAAAATATTAATCATTGAAAATACAGATTTTGAACTGGACTATTAAATGACAAATCCTTCTTCATACCCTAAAATTCGAAGATCATTGTTCTTAACCCAAATTCAGTTCCATTTTTTGCAGGCCATGTTCAAAAATAAAAGAAATTATTAAATTTTGTTTGTTTAAAAATAAAAGAAATAGTTCTGCAGTGCCTGCTGGATTTTTTATTATTTTGTCCAATTGCCCCTGAAATTCAGACAAGATATAAGTAATTTCACCAGCTGCTTTTCAGCTGACAAACTTACTTACCTACTTTCGCACATCTTATTTGGAGATCCTTCACAGTTTAGGAACTCAGAATCAACTACTTGGTATTACTCCATCAACGCATATTTTACTACAGTTATTGGCACTGAGGCTGAATTTGTACTTGGCATGAATTCTGAAATGCAAATGCAGGTAAATATCAGAAACCTTTTAATTATCTAAAGACCTATAATTATTCCTTGTCCAGGCCTATCTGTGCCATGAAAAGAGGTCCATTTTGGTGAAAAAGTTTTCTCCAGGGATAATCTGTGCCTTAAGAATTAGTCCATTCAGAAGCTCAGTTCATTCACTGTGTTATGTTACTTACCAGAGGGAAAAGTAATTTTATTGTCTTCCCAAGATGCAATCACTTCATTCCCCAAACTGTCTTTATTCTTGTCACCAGATTTTGAAACTCAGATGCTGTTCTTGTCTTCAGCTCAGCCATTAGAGTCTACAGGAATGCAGTAAAGATTGCTTCCTGCCTTCAGCTCTTACGGGGTTTGTGGCAGCATAGCTTGGACAGCATATTGAACATTTACAGCAGACCTTTTTTTTCTGCTGGATTAAGTTTTTATCATTGTTATATGTCTTTGGTCTTCTATGCTATGTTGAAACATCAAAACAAATAAAGAACTTTATTGATTTCCCATGAGGTAATTCTAAATTCATGATGCCCACATGCTAGAGTTGATCATTTTACAGCCCACAGATTATTGAAAGAAATCAAGGTGTTTTTGAAACTGCATGCTCAAGAGATGTTATATTCAAGCCAAACACTATAAGAAATGCTCTTTTCTTGATTCATTATGGTCCTGCTTTTCAGCTTTTCATGCTGGTAGTTATGGCAAAGACAATCATATGCAGATTTAAAAATTATAAAAGTCTTATTCTGTGTACCTTTACTTAAATCAGCTGGTGCTTCCATCTTCCTATATGTGAAATAAATGGCTTTACACCTACTTCTCTAGGAAAGAAAAAATATAGCAACCATAAAATTCTACCAACCTGAGTTGTTAAGCTAGAAAAACAAACCTTCTTTCATCATTTAACATGTACTACATTATTTTGTCCACCAGGACTCCGAGTTTCTTTTTCAGCCTCAAGAGAGTACTGCCTTAGAAAAAAAAAAATTCATGCCTGAGCATAAAATCAGTATGAATTTACTAGAGCTCTGAGCCACATAATTCCCCATTTTCCCCGAGATGGGGCTACATCTTGCATGGTTACCATGTCCCCATCAACAAGGAGAGCTGGTGATAGGTGCATAGAGTGTCTGGAGAGGAAGAGAGGCAAGGATTCCCATTAGAGACAGAAATGGAAAGGAGCAGGAACAGCAGACTCTGTAGTTCTGCAGACTACAAAAATCTTTAGCTGTAAAAATTATATATCTGTTTTTATATTAATATCCATAGCAACAATTAAAAAGATAGTAACTTTAATTTTTAGACTATAAAATAATCCCTCTTTTTGCATTTCATTTATTTTGGGCCATAAGCAGTCTTACTTTATTTTTAGCTTCTGGTTGTTTCATCTCTCTAGTCAATATTTCTATGGTGAATTTATGTTGGAAATCATAATTCCAAAACAAATAGCAAACAAAAATGCCTTATTGTGTAAAAACAGTGTACCCTACTTTCTCTTCTGGTTTGCTGTCAATTCTGAACCAACAGAATTTAAGAACAGAACTTCTGCCAGGGTGTTATAAAATATGGAATTCAACTTTTCTTTTTAAAAAAGTCTTTGAAAGATGTCATTCTCACCCCCCAATAAAACTAAACCAAACAACAAAAGAATGGTAGGAATGAAATTATGAAAATAAGATTTACATCTGCTTTTTTTAATATCTAATCTAATATTCTAAAATAACGTCTTTATTCGTATATGCTTTTCTTAATTAAATAATAATGTATGTTTCTTTAATAGAGAAAACCCTGCATTCTACCTTATTTTCTGGTAGAATTTAATCAGATTAAGTTGAATTATTGAACAACTTCCCTATTCTCTATTTCAAATTGTCATTTAATTTCTGCTGCGCCAGAAGATTCTGGCTCCACTGAATCATTGAGAATAATAGCTTCCAAAACCTTTCAATTTATCCTAACTACAATTCTGTGGATTTACAAGAAAGTACATGGATCAAAGACCTAGGAATACCTCTGTGTATTGTTTATAGACTTTTATATGTCTTTGCAAATTAGATGGTATATAGCAGATAATTGAATATCTCTACATAGAGATAAAGGAAATAATTTCTTTTGGGAGTTCATTTAAAATATTGAGAAAAGGTTAGCTAAAGATTGATTGCAAAGTAAGACAATGTAAATCAATATTCTGTATTTAAATCTAGGAATAGCTCCAACATAATTATTTAATTTGCTACTTTATCTCAGTGAAAGCATCAAAGCATATGTATCTATTTTAAAGGATCTAAATTAAGATTAAAATAAAGTTTCATTTTTCTGACCAGGTTGTGTTTGAGGCATGATATTATGAGACTAAGAAAAAATTTACACCTTTAGAAACAGATTAAAATATTATAACCTAGTATTTCAAAACACAGCTAAAGACAGATATTTATTGTAAACTAGACAATTCTTGGCTATTTTACAAAAAGAAAATAGTTGCAGCACAGATCTTTGTCACTGTTTTATAATGAACATTTATCAAAAGCAGCATCACTTTGGATTCATATAATATTAAATTGAAGTTGAATAGTTATTAAAAGGAATTTTACAGTTATGCTTAGTAGAATGAGAACATGAGTTATAGGTTCAGTTTAAGGATTTCTGACACATATTTTTGTCACTGAAACCAGGCTTTATCCTTTCACAGTCTGAAACAGCCTGCATTGAACCAAAGTTTAAAAGAAATAAATGCATGCAGGCCTTGTGCAAATTCCCAAGACTCAGCCATTCAACCAGACACAACAACTCCAATACAATTTCTTTCCAAACTAGGATTACTCCAGCCAAACAAATAATTTCTCTGCTGGAATTGTATCCTGTAAGCTCAATTTGAGAGTAAAAGTATTTTTGTGGAATAACATTTTTCTACAACATTATTAGGATGGTTACTATGAAAGAGTTATTCATGAAGTGCAATTATCTTGACATGAGCTCAGGCCTACCACATGGAGATGTTTTTTTTCTGAATTGAAGGCTGGGTTACATCTAGTGGTATCTGCTTTTAACCCAAGTTGTATACTCTGACATATACTCCACGTCAAGCTCTCTCTTTCAACCAAGCAGGAGCAGAACAAATATACTTTAAACTCAGGAACTGTCTCTGAGTTGCAGCAGAAATAATGGAATGGGCTCATAACTCTTCAAACTAATAATAAATAAAAAGTTATCTCCTCCACTCTTGCAAAAGCAGCCATTCTCAGGTGTGACTTTACTGCTGGTAACTTAAAACTTACCTACTGTGGAAGACAAGTACTTATCACTGTAAAGGTCAGTAGCATTGCAAAGTTGAGCAGCATCTGCCATTTTGGCCAGGAAGGGAAGGTGGAGGGTTGTTTTATGGTTTTTGTTTTAACACAGTCACCCAAAGCACAAGGACAGAATTTTATCCTTTGAAAAAAAAAAACTGGACAAAATGGCATTCTGCACTCCAATCCTTTGCCATGAGAAACTGTGCTAGTTTAAAATTCTGTTTTGTCTAACACATTTCTCCCCTGATCTGTGCATACATACACATTAATTCTGAACTGAAATTTTCCCTTTAACAAGCTGATTGATTAAGGCTCCAGTCAGAAGGAGGATTTATGAGTTATTCTATTAAAATATAACCCAAACTAAGAAAATACATTTGAAAGGCTCAAGAGTGCTAGCTAAAGTAACATTGATTGTAAAATAGTCTCTTTTTGAAAAGCTGAAAAGCCACCTGAAAAATTCTCAGTGGTCTAGGTCTACCTCTGTGTATATTTATTACAAAATCTCAATTGTTAAATCTCCCACGCTAAATTTTAATTATTCACACAATTTTCTGAGAAAAAGAGAGAAGGTTGGAAGGAATAAACACTTTCACACTGATAATATTGGCAACTGAAATAGTTTTTGAAAATTTTTTTGGTTAGAGAAGACACATTTGTTATGTCTAATGCTCCTCATGTTTCTCTGGCAATAAAATAACACTATCATATCCCAAAATATATTACAGGAGTAAAACCACAGGACACAAAGGAAATAATTTCAAAAATTATCTATACTTCAAATGTAGACTTTCTTCTTGGTAAAGAAGGCAATGGAGATGGGAAAAAATGTTTACAAATATTTTTGCCACTATTTCTAACTCAAGAGCTTGGAAAAATATGCATTTTTACTACAAACACAATTTAAGAATAAGCATGCAGTCAGTCACTAATTTCTCTCTTTTTAAGTGATTGTATTTATGGGTATCACTGCTGATTTTCATGCCATCATATAGTCATGCTCATTGGCTTTCTGAGCAAACTTAAAAAGTTTTTTCAATTATTTTGGTTTTGTCTCCTTCCTTCAAAACAGCTCATTTTTTTCTCAATTAACCACCACTTGCATTCCAAAGAAAGCAATAGAAAGTACATGATGATACCACTCCACAAGACTTTACAAATTGAAGCTCAATATAGACCTCTTAGCTGGAAGTAGTATGGAAGAAGGGATTCTTTGAAAAACAACCAGATTACCATGACATAAAGTGGCATATTGTAATTGTAGCCTTTATCTACAAAAATTAACTTGAATAATAGCATTTATAAACATGAGAGTGAATAAATGAGTAAGAAATTGTTTTACATCTTGGGTTTTTTATTACTACCAGATAGATGTGTTCTCACTGCATGTAGGGATTAATTTGAGTGGCATCTATTTCTAAAAACCTTCAAAGAATTTAGGAATAGAAGCAGTACATGGATTCTTCTAGTATACCCCTCCACAAAATCTAACTTCTTGTACAATGAAGGGAGTATTTTATGTCACAGGGAACACAGAAAGAGGCTTCTTATAAAAGTTATGATTCCATATCCTCTTATTGCTGTAACATACCCTGCACTGCTTTCAGTTCTTACCTCATATTGCCCCATGACAGGAAAGGAGCTGCGAGTGAGAGCAGCAACCTAGATGTCTTTTGGATGGCAGTGGCCAAATCACTAGGCCACAATTTGTGTGTTTGTGTGTGTGATTACACTGAGAGTAAATTGTCCTTTCCCATCTATTTTCAATCAATAAATAATTAAACAAACAAAAATTAGTTGGTTGTCCCCATTTGCTATTCAGCGATTCTAGCAGAAAGCATTTTGAGTAAAGGGACTAAGAGAACTGAAAACAATTAGCACTGCAATTGATAGTATAACAGAGGGGTTGGGCAATAATTAAGCAGGTGTCCTCAGAGAAGTAGACATAGGCAGAAGCAGTAGCATCTCAGAGCATCAAGTTCCTGTTTTGGCCAGCAAACCGCAGTGAAACAAACAGCATTTTAAAATAAAGCAATATAAGAGGTGAATAAAAGCAAAGCTGCAAAGCATTGTCTCTTTTGTACCTGCTTAGACGACTTAGCAGCCATCAGCATTCCTGTGAAAAGTGCACCCAGACCTAAGGCAGTTATGCCTGTGCCAACTTCAGAACCAGACACAGAAACAAGAAGAGCTTAGGTAATGAATTATACCCAATTTACAGGGCTGTGACAGGTTTCCTGTGACTTCTGGGATTTTTGAGTAAATCCACCTACCCTGTTACATTCAATAACATGCCAGTGAGGTGTACCATGTGGGAGGTTTGTCTCATTTCCTACAGTTTTAAGTAAGAAATGTCTAGCTGTTGTCCATTTGCCTGAATTTATGCCTAATTTGTACCAAGTGAAATGCAAAATATAGATGAAGACATTTAGTCATAACATGCAAAACAGGCAACACTGAAAGCAAGTATTTGTACAAGAGGAACAACAAAGGGACATGCAAACTACCTTTCCTAATCCCACCTAGATAGCAGTGCAAGAAAAGATCAGACTCGGTGGGCCTTTATCAGAAAGACATTCTAGTACTTCACCTTCAATTTGCCATTCCCTGTGTTATGTCTCCAAGCAGTAAAAAACAGTTGGTTAGTGGTGCATCTACTTTTATACAAGCTAATGGTTTCTTATAAAATCAAGTGTTGACACATTAAAACTGAGGCCAAGTTTATAGGCTGTAAATCCAAAGGAGAAGGCACAGGCGAGCAAAGTCTAGATGATGGGGTTTGCAATTGCACAGAGCTCCCTTAGCAGATTGGCTCAGTTTCAAAATTAACAGAAGACCTAGAGGATTAGAGAGAAGGTGTAAAGCTTCATGGGAAGACAGATACTGCTCCAAGGAGTGTGGTCTTTAAGGGAGGTGAGGATGCCCTAAGCCCCTTTTCAAGACTGAGCCCCTTTTAATGACAAGTTTATTTAGCATTAGCTAGAAAAGGCAGGGAGCTACTCTGCTAAAATCTTCCCATTCTACAAGGTGATGGAGTTTGAAGACCGTGTTGGTGAGGGTGCTGGTGCTCTCCACCACTTTCACTTGTAAGCACTTTATTTAGTTACATATTTCTACTCTGTTTAGCTGTAGTCTAAACATCTGCAGAGCATTTTATTTGACTTCCACTGTGATTGATGTTCCTGCAAATGATTTTCCTCTTGCTCCAGTCTTTAAAATTCTGTTACTTATTCTTTCTAAAACTTTTGAGAACTTAGAGATGACACTGTTTCTTACAATGTGAATAGCTGATGGGGTCAAACTAATTTTTGTTTGTTTAATTATACCTTCCCTTTTTAGCATATAAATTTCAGAGAATTTTTTCCTTTATTCTGGAATGTTTTCCACCTTTGTTTTTTAATATTTCCAAATGTTTTATATACTTAAGTACCAAAGTACCTTGCTTGATCCAGATGGTTTCACAAGCTTGTTATTTAAATTTATTCAGGTTGTTCTTCCAAAATGTAAACGTTAATTTAAAATCTAGTTATGCTTGCTGCTTTAATTAAAATAAACATTCTTGTGGTGGTGTTTTTCCAAGGTTATTTTATATCATCAATCCTCTGTAATTTCTTCATTTTTTCAAAGCTAGAATACAAATATTGTCATGTCTTCTGATTGATGTGGGGACTATCTGATACACAAAACTTACACATTTAAGAATTACTGCCTACCAGCACTTCTGTTGTCATTCATTTATCAAGATATATCTGGGAAGTGAATATGTCACAGAATAATACTGTCCCTGATCTCATAAACTTAATTATCCACTACACTTCTATGCACCTATAGAGTTACAGAATTAAACCTAAGGTTCATGGGAAGGCCAGCTATTTTCATCCTCTGAAATGTTTTTGCTCCAAACAGATTTTTTTTATTCCATGCTTTTGGTTTTGTTCCTTTCTTTGCCATTCTTTATATCATTCATGTATAATGGCACATTCACTTTCTTATAATTCCCCTTTCCAGGCAGAAATGGCATATAATCTTCAACACTTTAATTCAAGGCATGGTTTTCAATCAGCTCAGCTCTAGAAAATTTGGACACATGGAAGCCCTTGACAGACCACACTAGACATTTACTGTCACATGACAACTCAGGTAATAATTTACTAATTAATGCAAACAAAGAAATTATTTACTCCAGATCTGTCACTGTACACGATTTCATCTAGATCAGGGGAGAAAGATTGTGCAGAGGATGTTTGTGTTTTTCCTCCAAATGAAAGCTACAGTCTTGTCAATAAAATCAAGACATGGAATCTAATAAAATTATTCCATGAGACTGTATAAATAACATAAATTATGGAGTAGTTTGGGCTGGGAAGGATCTTACAGAATCACCTGGTTCCAGCACCCCTGCCTTGGTCAAGGACACTTTCCACTAGAAAGTGTCAAAACCAAAATATTTTACACGGTCTAAGCTCTCTGCAAAAATTGAAGGATCATATATTTACCTTTGGTCATCACTAGTTGTACAGAATTTAATGTAGCCCCTTCAGGAAACTCCCTGTTGATCAAGATAGCCAGATTATCTGTTCAAGTTCTTTGAAGAGAAATATAGAACTGGAGGAGATGGGAGAAATAAATATAAAAAAGTAAATCTTCCCTAAGCATTTTAATGTATATTTCTGATCATTCAATCAGTATATTCAATTTCATGAATGATGTTCTTATGGAAATATTTTGTCTGTTGTTTCTTAAGATCACAGTGTTTCCAGCACTACTACAGTGTCAGATTTTAATCATACCAGCAATCAATAATTATTGGATTTTGTCATTTTTGCTCACTGCAAAAAGGTTTTCAGTTTGCAGTTTGGTATTTATGGATACAATTCTGGTTTGGGTTTTAAATAATTTTTAATCTTCTTACCACTTTTGTTGTTTCCCAAAGCACAACAGATACCTATGGATCAGCAAGGTTATCTATTAATTTTTTCTTGAAAATACTTTGATTGATTGTTCTACGGATTTCTCGTGTTTGAAAAAGCAGTTGTTTACAAGATTCAGTGACTTAGTTTCCATCACTGGCTTTCAGTTTGGCTGTAATAGTCTTTCAAGCGACTCACCAAAATTTACAGTGACACTATAAATGAATTTACCTTAACTTCATTGGTTATGGCTGAATATTAGAAAATAGCACTGCGTTTTTCCCAACCTGTTGAAATATATCATGCCAAGTTTGGGTAAAATGTTTTGGTGGTGTTGCGTTGTGGGTTTTTTGGTTTTTTTGGTTTTGTTTTTTTTTTTTTTAAATGTTGGAACTTTAAAAGGGATAAAAGTAGTTTAAAAAATTGGTCACATATCTCAATGGACCTTTACAGAAACCTATGATATAATTCAGTTTTACACCCAAATCAAACCTGCTTGCAGGTTGTTTGGCTTTCTATGATGGTAGCTAAAGTTTCAGCAGTGGCCAGGTCTGTAAAACAGGAGTGGTTTGTTTGGGTTTTTTAAATTTTCTTCAGCAGTCCATAATTTTCCAACTGATTCATCTTCTATAGTTGCACATCAATTTTGAATTTTATTAATATGTTACAGGTTTTTTTGTAATTTAGAGTAAAGCACCTTATATAAAAGCATTTACATAGATAAGTTTCCTATAGGACCAATTTGTAGGCAACTTTCACAGAGCACAAATCTTCCTTTTTATACAAAAGTAAATTTTAGCTGTGGAGTGGGTAGAAATATCTAGAAAATAATTGGGTCTCACAAGCTTGTAAATGGCTTTATATGTAGTGGTATTTTTCAGGATACTTCTGCACACATCTCATTTCACATGCAAGTGAAGTAAGAACTGGAGGATTATGTTCTACCTACAGTTGTTAGCATAGTTGCCTTCAGTAAATCAGATTATTTGCTTGTTTCTCAAAGGAATACCTGTTATCCAAATATTTTTAATAAATGGTAAGACATGTCACTGCTAAAATAAGGTCCAAAGGAAAGAAAAAGAAACCCCAGCAACAAAACACTCAACTAACCATCACACTGAGAGTGACAAAGTCCAGGATGTATATTCAAATGTCATTTAACACACCTCCAGTACTATTAAAACTACTTTAAAAGACACTCATCTCTGATGCTTCAGCAACATACAATTCTACAGATGTTTTTGTCCAGAAATAGACAAACTAGTGGTTGGCTGAACTTGTGAAGGGAGAGCAGTAAAAGAACATGTTAGAAAGTATTTGACCTAAATACTAGGCTAAAATTACAGACCTGTGACATCCGAGGGAGTCGTATTTGGAAAATACAGGCTGTGTTACATGTTTAAAGTAAGGCTCGTTAAACAGGCGGTAGCTAGGATTTGAAGGCTATTGTTGGTTGAGATATTTTATTACCATGTTGTTCTCCTGTACTGTGACAAAAAAAACCCCAAACAGTATATATTTACATGACCTAAATTTGTTCATGACTAATTATCAAATCTGAAATACAAAAGAGTAGGAAAAAAAAGAGGAAATGCATATGCATATAGAAAAAATACATAACTTTTTCAAGAAGCTACTAAATAAAAACTCCAGAAATCTGTCCACTTGGATCAGATTACCGATATCAAGACAAGAGCAAGAGATATCAGTTACGATTTTGGTTCAGAATTATTTTTCATCTGAAAGAAAACTCCGTCCAGGGTGATATTCTGGGTGCTAAATATTTGATTTTTTTTAATTTATTTTTCAAATAGTGGTGAGATCGTTTCCTTTGCAGTATTCTACTGAGGCTATTAATCCCAATATGATTAGAACGTAAGAGTCTACTTAAAGTTGTGTTGCAAATCTTAACTAATTTATTAGCTTATCTCAGTTTATGTAAGTGGGCTGAGTAGTAACGTATTAAAAATATCTTCAAATAAAAATCAGTGGAGAAACAACTCTATGATATTCAATACCAGACATTAAGTCATGAGTCATGTGATAAGTAGACTACATATAATTGTAAAGTCTTAAAGAACTTTTGTCTTAATTTTGCATAGCAAAACAATTTCTCTTTCATCAGTATTAGTAAACTTAAGGTGTTACTCTTGTATATCTCTTTCCAGATGATCAGTTACTGATGATCATTTTGTCAGTTCACTCTTGGCTGGAGCATGAGCCTTTTTCAGTTTGTTTTCTTAGTCAGTAGGTCACACAGAAGTAACCAAGGTTCAACCAGGCCTTCCAGGCACTGCTTCCAGAAATAAAGAACACCTGAATGTTCACCTCCAACATAAGAATTTACATAAGTTAACTATGGCAATAATAAGTTTTCATCTTTAGAAACCCTGTATGAATTCATGGTTAAAAACAAAAAAAAAACAACAAAAAAAAAACCCAAAAAAAAAAAAAACCAAAAAAAAAAAAAAACAAAAAAAAAACAACAACAACAAAAAAAAAACCACACTTTTACAGTTATAAATAATGTATCTAAGAAAAGGGTAATAGTTTGTACTGCCTTACAGAGATGTTCCATTGCAGAGCTAACAAAAGAAAAAGTTCATTCATTGTATGAGAAAACTGGATGTAATTCCTCCTTATACTTCAAATGAAGAAAGGTCAAGTGTTTAAATGCAATATCATGTATTACTTCAGATAAAATTGAAATGCCTAAAGTGAATAAAACAAGTCTTCCCCTTATGGGCAGGAAGAAACTATCAGATATTGTTGCTGTAAAAATGCAATGCATGACTAAAATACTTTGTTCAATTTATACAGTGGTTAGATTTCCTTTTCTATTCCCTCAAAGCAAAACTCTGTCATTCTTATCCATGTGTCTCCTCTCATTTAGGCCAAGGTTCTATATGTAAAGTAACTGGACTTAAGAAGATGTCTCTAATTTCATTGGCTTTTTTGTGACAGGGAGGAAGTTTGATAGCGAGTGTAAGCCCTTGTGAAACTCAACATGAATCTTGTATTCTTCACACCCCATCCACTCTTACAGTCTGTCTACCCTTTAGCATGATTTTTTCCTTTGACTTCTTAACTGAAGCTCCAACCGTTGCAGGAGGTTGTCAAAACGCAAAATTACAGATCTGTAAGAAGTTCTGTGTTT
>VYXD01008203.1:577683-645342 GCA_013397195.1 Hylia prasina | reverse complement strand
CTGTCCTGGTGTCCTCCCCCTTCCCTTTGGTCTGGGGATTCCCTGCACTTTTTCTTATGACACGCNAATGTCAGGATAGGATATGAGTTGTAACGTAAGGTGGCTGCTTGAGGCCAGATTTGGGATTCTGGGTATGCAAAAGTCTGTTCTGCAAAAATTAAGTTGATGCCGAAGATGGTCCAGAAGACACACTGCTGTTAGTGATAAAAAAAGCTGATTAAACCCTCTGGATTAGTAGGGACTATGTTTTGGGTTTTCTTTTCCCTTTATTTTGTAGAGCAGAAGATCTGGGATTTTTTTCTTTACGTAAGAAAACATTATCTTCTCCTGATGAATATTTCAGGCATAACCTCATATAGTAGCCATTGCTTCCCACTTAAATATTCCAGGTTCATCTATCCACTGCATCTCAGTGTGCTGAGTACATGCACTCGATGCAATGCGGAATGTTCCAGGTGGTGTGGAGTGATTGAATGTCCTACTTTTCTTTTGGTGTTTGTCCTACTTTTTTAGAGGATTTAGGTGGTATGGCAAACTGCTAACAGCAATGATAACCACAGAATTAGTACTCTCATCCTCTTCTTCATTTATGAAAAGATTGTGTGCTGATAAATGCTTTTCAAATTCATAATTCTCATGTGGTGTCACAAATAATTTACAAACATCTATAACTTCCTATTTTGCAACCAAGTCTACCAACTAGTTATGTTCATTAACGATGTTTCCAAAACAAGCTTGAATTTTTAAAATAAAGCCTCTTTAGTATTCTAATACATGTTCAGAGCAATCAGAAAAAAATGCTTAAATGTATGAAAGGTCTGAGTATCTCTAAAATGGTTGAATGGCAATTTTCCTGTGTTCATAACCATGAAAACACATCAGAATTAGTATAAGTGAGAAATTTTACCTCAGTTGCTAGTTGTCTTCATCATCCCTAGCAGAGGGACTTGACCCTGCTTTGGGCAGGGTGGTTGGACAGGGTGAGGTCCAGAGGTCCCATCCCATCTCCCCTACTGGGACTGTATGACACTATCTGAGATTTTGGGTTGGTGATTTTTGATGTAGGGTTTTTTGAAGAGATCTGCCTTTAGAAGAAAGAGACAGTGCAGACAGCAACGACAGACTGTGCACTGGTCTTTTTATTTGGCTTTACATAGCATCCATTCTGAAATTCCTCCTGGCAAACACGTATGTCCTAGTTTTTGGCTGTGGCTGTCTGATCACCCTCAAGGCAGATCGCACCTGCCATGCTGCTGCATGTACCAGGTACTTCTCTTTTAGCTGTCCTAGTTTTGTGCATGTCAGATCAATAGAAGCAGGTATTAGAGTGTGTGCAATGGAAAAGGAGAGGATAAAGGACTGATCTTGAGCATCCGCTAGATTATGTGCTGTAGTAATTTTTTAGGCCAAGTAAAATTCCTGTTCTCTTTTTCATAACACTGTTCAGAGGAGGCTGGAATGTGTGATTTTGTTTTCTTATGATTGCTAGATGTTTTTTGTAAAAAACAGACTAATTCAAAAAGCTGCTCTGTAACTCTTAATACTTCACTGGGGACATGTCACTTAAAATTATCTCACAAGTTGTATATGAAGACAGGTGAACACCTTATCCTGGTTACTCTTGTCTGACCCTTTTATGATGACTAATTTTTTATCATCCTGTCTCTACCATCAGTTCCAAGCCTATTAACAGGAGAAGCTTCAGATACGTGATCATGCTTCAGGCACGTACTTATCTGTTACTTTGCAAAAGTCACATCCTCAGTCATCTCAGTGATCAGCCACAGAATGTAAAGGAGCCAGTAGAGAGGTTTTTGTCTACTGCCTGGCAATGCCCTACAATTGAAAAGGACAGAAAATCATTTAGTCTCCATTTCTGTCCAACACAATCTGTGCCTATGTTTGCATTAAAAAAGGGACCTCCCCAGTCCAGTGTAGTCCTTCTGTCATCCTTACAGCAATGGAGAATTGGGACCCCTCAGCTTGCTGGTTATTCTGGTATTTGAGATTTGTTTATTGATGGTCTGAGGGTATGGAACAGCAGTGCTGTCAGCACATCCCGTGCCATCATGGTAATTCTGTCTCTTCAGGTGCTTTCATACAAGTAAAATGCAAATAGCTACTTGTGTTGCAAAGAGACCAAATTTACTGCTCTGCAGGAGCTGTGTGTTTACTGCAGCGATGCAAGTCCGTGTTCCTGCCAGACCGAGGCAGCCTTGTCTGTCAGAGTCTGCCTCCGTCCCCCCGTTTTTCACATGATTAATTTCCCCGTGCCCAGTGACAGGGAAGAGCATCCTCACACAACCTTCCCGCTTTTGTGCAGCTGATGAGGAGAAAAATGGAATCTCAATGTTTCCATGTCTCTCATCCAGCAAGGGAGATCATAAATTGTTTTGTTTTAATTCTATAACACCTGAACACGAAGCATGGTTTAAATTGAGGGAGAGCCCTTTTCCTTGGTGGATGTGAGCAGCACTAACTGGATACCTCTCCAGATCAGGCCGTGGGATGGGAGCTCCAGC
This sequence comes from Hylia prasina, assembly GCA_013397195.1. Lineage (NCBI taxonomy): Eukaryota > Metazoa > Chordata > Aves > Passeriformes > Sylviidae > Hylia > Hylia prasina. The sequence goes on along the minus strand of VYXD01008203.1, from coordinate 642,820 downwards.
CTTCAAGGCGCATCCATCTCTGACATTTCTTAACCGCAAGCCACAGGCATAGGCTTGGTTGCAGACACAGCTCTTTCCCTTCCTGTCCAGGAGGGTCCCTGGGCTAGCTGAAATGTCTGCTGGACTTCCCAGACTGTGTATCTCTACTTCTGTTCTCCTGGTTTTGTGTCCAGAGCCTGAAGCTCCTCCTCCACAGTGTATCCCAGGTCCCTCTCTATTCCACCCTGGCTGATGATTTATGTAAGGGAGAGGAGCACTGCAGCCACTGAAACCAATCAGAGAAAGTTCCTGCCTGTGAGAGCAGAGAAAGTTCATGATGGATTCTCTTGCCCTCATTTCCAGCTCTGCCTGGAGGTGTGATTCCCTGGGGCAGTCGTGTCTGCAGTCAGTGCCTGCTCCACTGGTTTGGAGAAAGCACTGAATCACATTGGCAGGGTTTTTGGTTGGGTAACTCAGAGAAACTCTACACAAGAATAATCCCTCCCTTCTTCCCCCTCCTTGCTCTTCCTTGGTTCTTCTGTAAGCAGAACATAACCTGAGCTTCACCCTCCCTAGAAGGAAATTCAGGAGCGTGCCTAGCGTATTTATACGGCAACACCCACTACCTTTACACCCTGCCCCCTCTTCCCACATCCAAGCTATTACACAGAAATATTCCTTGATTCTTTGAGTTTATTAATCTTTTTTCCAAGGGGATGCATAAAGATATTCACAGCTTTTGAGCAGCAGCAGAAACCCATTAAGCTTCTCTGTGGCAATCTTGTCAGGAACTTGTTCCTTTAGCAGAGACACATTTCAGAAGGCTCTACTCTCACTCCCAAACCATTTGGAGTCAGTAAATGCAGGTGCCACTGAGGCATTAGCATGAGGAGGCCTGGACCCTAAGCTTTGAGTGTAGTTAGATCTCTTCTGGGTCCACTTCAAATCGGGGAACAAGGCCAGTGCCCTGGGACCGGGCATCCATTCACGCAGCAGCAGAAGCCCCTGCACAGAAACGTCTAGCAGCTCCTGCACTAATTCTACACTCCACTTCTCAGTGAAGGTCTCAGTGAGAGCTACATCAAAGACATCAATTTTGTTGCTGGTACAGGTTCCTACCCTCAAGAAAGTCCTGCTGACTGAGGCGGAGGTCACCCGTCTCTGAGCTCATGCTGTTACTATGGTATTGCTACATATTAGAGGACTCAGCATAGAAAATAGTAGGATAGCAGGAGGGAGAGAGAAGGAGAGCCCAAATGCACAGTGCAAACCTGCCTGCAGGATGTGCATTCCCCTCTAAGCAGTGCTTATTTGGAAGGGATGTAGCTTCCCCCCAGCAGGCTGGCAGCACCAAACCTCTCATGGCCTTACATCTGCAGGCAGGAATTGTTACTTCTGCACTGAATCTGAGTGAGGGATGATGATACTCCTCACTCAGGCATTTTGCTTTTGGCAGAGATTAATGTTCATTGTTTAACAAAAAGAAATAAGTAATATTCTCTCCATTTGTCCCCATTGTACAGCTGGATGAGAGAGGAGGAAATTAAGCTTTTTACACTGTTCCTTGATTTCAGTGCATCCACAAATATTACACATACTTACTTATATTCACACTGAGATACTGCCTACCCAAAAATCCAGCTGCTGCTATATACCATCCTGGTTATATCCCATAGCCAGATGATCTCGTATTCAGAAGAGCTCCTGAAAACTACTAATATATCTGCAGCAATGGTTCATTTTTCACAGAGGCAGTGACATCCTAATCTATGGACCAGATGGAGTGGGGCCTTGGGCAATTGTAATCAAAGAGCAACAGCCATAGTTTGAAGGAAAGAGATTCCCTGTTGGTTTTCTATTAAATGCTTCTATTTTCATTTTCTTTTGACTCAATTGTGTGCATCACCATGGCCCACTGAGCACATCTGGCTGACATCTTAGATCACATACCCAGCACATTACTGTGTTTGCTCAAAGTTTCACTCCTTCCAAAGTCAGTGGCAAGGCTCTGTGACAATGGCTTGTTTTATCCTTGTCCTTAGGTGGAGTTTGGGGATCAACAGAAGCAGTTGCAGTCAAAGGCAGGAGAAAATCCATCACTGTAATGATGAACCACTCCCATTCCTTTTCACCAACCAAATACCTTTGCTGCTGTAGAAGGTAGAAGATTAATTTGTCTTGGATGCTGGAGCACAAAATATGACCACTTAGAAAAAAGTGTAATCCCACTGAGTTACTATAAATTGGTCTAGTTCAGTCCCTGCCAAAAGATGCATTCTGCATTTTATACTGACAAGGATCTTTGCTCACAAATTGTAACTGCCCACTTCATCAGTCTGTGAAGTAGAGGTCTTAATGTCTTCAGGTGTTGATGAACACATAATTGTATTTTGTCTTTTTCTTTTCTCTCAGCAAACCAGTTAAATTAGAATAAAATCTGACATTCTGCTTTCTCGTAGCTTTCAACTATTTAGAGGTAATCACTTTTCCTGTGAGAAAAAAGTTGTTGGAGTTACAGATCGTCACATATATACTGCTTCCTTAGGTTTGGGAAGACATTAGAGAGTTCTTCCAAACATTTTCTTTACAAACTCTGTAGCATTTTCAGGAAATGTACTTCAGCAAGCTCTGTGGCTAGTTTGGTTTTGAACAGTTTCACATTGCAGTTATCTTCCAGAAAGTTACTAAGTGATATGGTTTTATAAACTGGTTTTGTTGTTTTCATGTTGTTAATTGACATGCTAATTATGACTGACACAGGCATTGCTTTTAAATCTCATGTTGATTTTTTTCCCTGCATACAGTGCTTATTCTTTGAATTCCTATCACATTGTGATCTGGTGTCAGTTCAAAGACGGGCTTTGCTTTTCAAGCTGTTTAGACATTCTTTTCACTTAATACACTGCTTTAAGGATCTATGATAAGATGTTGCTGAGGGCTGTGTGAGACTCTGGGACTTGACTAGGCTAGATTAGAGCAGCCATGTATTTTACATTAAATGAAAGTGCTTTGAACCACAGTAACGAGCCAATACTTGTTATCCACGCCCTCCAAATGCACAGGCATTATTGACTCCATTTATATGACATCTTTGCTTGCTTTGTTTTCTTGCTTTCCCTAGCCAAGAACAGATGGGAAGAGTAATTTAAATACCGAGTACCATAAGGTACCTGGAGTAAAGTAAATTAAGGAAATACCATAAGTGAGAGAACGAAGTGTTAAACCGCTAACAGGAGATTTACAATTAAGAATTAACAGAGAAGATAAGCTTTGCCAAGAAACAGCAATCACTTCACAGAGTGAATCTTGCAGGGGATGGGCAGGGCTGTGCCATTACAAATACCTGGAGGATCCCAGGTCATAGAAAAGAGGAGACTCAAGATGTCAAACGTGAAACAGTGGATGGATTTATGCACACTGTAGCAAGCAACACAAGTTGGGATAATGTCCATTCCATGATGAAAGAGGCAAGGAATACCAGACTTGACTTTGCTTCACAAAAACCTGTGAATACCAACAGAAGAAATATATAGGATGGGTAATGAAAACAAGGACAGCAGCACATGCTTAGATGAAAATTATACATAGTGAAAATGTACAACATAGCAGCCAAAGATGAAATTATCTAACTGGAAATAAATAAGACATTTATTTTTTAACTGTTATACAGAAGCATATGTGTTGCCAGAAATACTTTTGGAAGATACTTGTAGGAGAGTCACATGTAGCAGAAAGTAAATATGGAAACAGAATGGACAGTGATAAGCTTATTAAGCACAAAGAAGATTGTGAACAAAACTGGAAAATAAATGGGCAATATCCTGGAAAAAGCATAATTTGTTATATTGACCCAGAAAAGACCTCAACTCCCTCAGCATCATGCTATGTGCTCCCTGCAGTTCTTATCTTTAGAAAAGATACTCTTAAATCAGAGGCAAAGAGGGGACGTTGGTAGGACCACTGAATGGAGGATGTTAGAACCATCACATTAATTTTTGTAGGAACAAAGCACAGCTTCTTCCAGCACCAGGACAAAGCTAAGCAAACAAAACAGAAAATTCTAGGTAATGCAAATAATGCTGGAATAAATAACATAACATAAAACCTGCAACGTGTATGTCACGGGTGAGATGACGAGTGAGAGCCTGTCCACATAGATGAGGAAAATATGTAAAGATTCATTGGGAAGGCTGCTAACATTTGCCCCTAATCTGGCTGCTTGCAGCAACCACCTGGAGCACTGCTGCTTGCTGATGTTTAATGGATGTGCAGTGTCAATATTAATACAGAGTCTGAGAAACTGAAGTTTATTAGGGGACTCTATTCCAATGGTTCACAGCACAAGAGTTTAGCTATGCATTCATTTCTCCAAGGACACTATTAGTGGTCCTGCAAAGCTTTGCTCAAAGCTGCAAAACAATGGCTTCTGTGCCACAGATGCCAATGAAATGTGATATTGGTGTGTTGTAGTAAATAAAGAGATTTGGGGTTTTTTAACAAAAAACAGTGTCTGCTGAAATTGGCCATGTCACACTACTGAGATTGCCAAGCCAGTTCATCCTGGGAATTTCTACTTGCAGTTAAATACACAGCTGGCAGGCATTCTGGGGGCCTAGAGCTACTCCCAGCTAACTGTGTGAAAATGAAGTAGGTACAGCTTAGAATTATATATGGTGTGTAATGATCTGACAGTGAAAAACAGCAAACCTACTATCCAAAGTTTTGCCAAACCTTGAACAGAAGACAGACTGAGATTGCCAGAGATATGACTGGGAGAGAAACTCTAGAGAAAATACATGTTATTAGCAGAATTGCTGTTAAAATTCTGTAGAAACCCTCATTAATTAGGACCAAAATGGATCCATGAAAGTCCTTAAGAGACTGAAAAATTTAAGTGAAGAGCCAGGAAAATACTCCACAGACCATTAAAGACACTAAGGAAGCTGGTGAAATTCACTAAATATACCAAAACAAGCAAGAGATTTAGATGGTTCATCTCGATGTTGGAAGACAAGCTGCAGAGCTGTGCATCCACTTGTGTGTGTGCTCTGTCGTTCCCATCACTTTACTAAAACAGTGGGACACAAGCAGCTGTGTACTCGGTGCAGTGTGTCACCTGGAGTACACAGGTAGTTGTGTGAACACACTTAGATCCCAGAAGGGAGGGAGAAAGGGGATGGTGAGCCTGTTGTTTCAGCCAGAATGGCTGGGCAGCCTCAGGATCTGCAGGTTTATGGATATGTGGATGCTTTGTCCCCAGTCAGCCTTGCAGATCCAAGAAGCAGCAGATTCCTTGCACTAATACTGATCCTGAAATGTCACTAAGCATCGATTTCTAAAGGAACACCTTTAAGGTTACACCTTTAAGGCTTTAAGGTTACAGCTTTGATGTCCAAGCATCCCTGTCACTGCTGTGCTGTCAGGCTTTTGTGGCCATCACACACAAGTAACGGGAGCTAGGTGAGAAGTTGGGCACAGCTCTTGAAAGCCAGGCACACTCTGATCACTTGGACCCAACGTGTTCATGGCAGGTCTGCTGGCTCCCACCTCAGCCACCACATCCTGGGCTGTGGGGAACCATAGCTGCTTGTCCATTCACACCCTGGGCAAGGCTCTGTCCTAACAGCTTCACGAGTGGATGGGAGAGCCTGGAGCTACCATCAGCCACCTGCAATCTCACTGTAACGAAATGTGTATCCTGGTAATTTGGGAATAATTGCATTTTAGGTAAATAGCCATAGATATCTTCCCTCACCAAGTTTATTTACTTCATGACATAGTTACTGTGTCTTAAACAGAAATCACCCTCAAGGTATCATCTAATTATCTTCTCATCATTCTGCAAATCTGTTTCATATTACCAATAATCTTATTACTACAACTGCAACATTCATTAAGCAAATGGAGAACAATAAAAATACATACAGTAATAGCAATCAAATTAGGTTTGAATCTCACAGTGAGTGATGGATAATTCTGGATCAGATTGTTCTGCTAGAATTTTCCCTATTATTTTTTAAAAAGGTTTAAATGTCTCAAAACAATTCAATAACAAGGTTCTCTTCTAGAATCTGGCCATTTTATGTGACCTGGTAACCACAAAATGGCACAGCCAGGACCAGAATTCATTGCAGAAGCTTCCCCTTGTGAGCAGGGAGACCTCTCAGCAGACACAACATTGCTGGGTTCCCATGGCAAGCACCAGTCCCTGCACAGGCCAAGTGAACTGTGTGACAGTGATCCAACACCTTTTGGGTATGTCAGATGCTTCCAGATGACATCCTGAATGGGCTTGCGTGGGACTGGGAAGCCAGCCATCACTTTCTTCTCGACACGTAGTGGCTCCTGATGTTGCACTGAGCAAAGCAAAACCACAGATTTGTTCTGAGTCATCCATATTTAAAAGATTTGGGGCTTGCTCCTCAGCTCAGGGGAGTAAATGGAAATGCATTCATGAAGTGCAGGTGGGTAGATTTTCAAGCTGTTCTTGCCTATCAGCTGTGCCAGTTTATATTTAGGTCTGTTACACCTGCATGGAGCCACTTGAACATGTATCAAAACAATTCCTGTCCCTAGCTGTGATCTGTACTCTCTAGTCCAACAACAGATCATCATTTGTCTCACTGGTAAAATAACAGCTGAGGAATATAAGTGATTTTTTTCCATCTGCAAATGCACAAAAATATATTTGGAACATTTTATGGGTACATTGCACACCTGATGGAAACATTTATGACTGCTTCTTCTGGGTACATCAAAAATATCCTCAGCCAACTTCACTGTTTTTATCAACTCTACTCTTTTATTTTATGTTCATTCTGGCCGGGATTTTTTTCTTTTTTTTTTTCCTGAGCATCACAGATGAGTTTGTGACCACTTTGGTATACTCTGCCAAATGGTGATAGAAGAAATCCAGCCTCTGAAGTACAGTATGTCCAATTAAATCAATGAGGGGATAGTGTGATATATGCTTATGTGCATGTGCAAATTGCTGTGTGGGAGAGGGCCAAGGCAGAGAGAGGTGCCTGGATTTGGTTTGGACTCAGGAGAGGGTACTGGTCATTGCCTTTTTGTGCTGGCCCAATGCCTTCCTGGTTTGTATTCCTCCAAATAATTAAAATCCTTTTTTGTTTCAATATGCAGGTTTGCATTTACCTCAATAATTCAGTATCACTACTACAAATATAATAGAAATACAGCTATGCCCAAGTACATTTTTTTAGCAAAATGGGCAAAGTGATAATAAATAAGAGTTTTTAAAACATAAAACTTTCCTGGATCCATAAAGAAAGAATAAAATGGGAAGTTGGAGGACAATATCCCACCCCTGATGATATGACAGCCTGTAAATCTCTTGTCCTTTTCCCACTTATGTTGTGTGACCCTCCTATCTGGGCTGTACTCGCCTATGATTGTGCTCCTGTAGAGAAGTACATCCCAGATGATGTATGCAGCCAGTTTTAGCAGGAATGAGGCAGGTCCCAGAGGCTCCCACTATGCTGTTCAAAGAGGCACAGGTCTTGTGGTGTGTAAAGAGGAACAAGAGGTCAAAGGGAATAAGTTCTCTGACCAGTTCCCCCATAACTCACATCCTATACACACACTGCCAGTGTTTGTTCTGCTGCAATCCTATCTGGGCTCAGTCAGGAAATGCAAAAATCCAGTCAACTTTAAGGAAAAAAGTGAAGCATGCCCCTGGTTTAGTGTTTGCTACCTGTTGGGAGCCATCTGACAGCCCAGTACTCTGCCTGGCTGGATGTTCCACTGAGGACCCTGTTGCATCCTTCTCCTGTCTCCTCTGGAGCTGCTGAGGAAGGGGCTTCTGATCTCCAGTACCCTCACACAGTTTAATGTGGGCTCCCCAGGATGCAGAATTTGTAGGAGATCCCCTTCCAGCCAGCCTTCCTGGGGCTGCAGAAGGGAGCCAGGACAGAGCAATACTTTTGTCAGCTCTCACTGTGGTTTGCAAATTCGGAAATGACTCATGAGGAACTGGAAATCAGTAACGCGGTTGCTCCTGGCCGTTCTCTTGGTGGATGGAAGCTGGGCTGTAGACCTTGGGAACTGAGTTTGCCCTCAACCTCCTTGGATCTCTGCAAGCAGAGGGCGTGTGTTTTCCGAGCTGGCAGGAGTGAATGTGACAGCAAAGGAGAAATGAGAGAGGAAGGAGAACAAAGGACTCTGCACAGAGGTGACACCCTTGAGGGCAGAGCTGGCAAGCTGAGACCTTGGTCTATTTGCACCAGCATTGCTATTTGTGGCTGCATGCAGACAACAGTGAGGCAGTAAAATGCCTTTTATTTAAGGTGCTGACACCTCAGGAGAAAATGAGAAAAAGAGAGGTGCTAAAAGAAAAATACATTGCTTTTCATTCTTCTGTCCTTTCACTTCTTTCTTAAATTTTATGGGATGAACTCGCTCAATTTAAGTACTTGTCAGCAAAGGTCTGACAGGACAATCAAGAGCCATCCACTGTGCCAGCTGGGAACACTTCCAGGGGCCAGGTGATGGCAGGTACCTCAGCACTGCCTGAAGGGAGAGCACTGCTTCCCTCCTCCCCACAGGCAGCACAACCTCCTGAATTCCCATAGCAAGTCCTGCGAGTCCATGGGCTGCAGGAGCACATTCTGTGTTAGGAATGTGCTCCTAATAAATGTGCAGCTTGAATCTAGCTCTGCAGAGAAGTTGTGGGGCTGGTGAAAATTAATTTGTTACTGGCAAAATAGCAAAAAAAGGGACTGTTTTATACAGGTTGGGACTATGCCACCTGACATTTGAGCAGCACTACCTCAGTAGATTTCACAATAAGCTCTTGCAGATGTTAGCATCCATCCCTGCTTACTCGTGGGCAAAGCAAGGCTGGCAGGTGGGCTGCAAGGTTTCCTGCAAGGCCATTCTGGATGGTGCTGTTACAGCTGGAGCAGGGAGGAAAGACCTGTCTGACTGCCTGTCCTGAGATGCAGCTTCCCTCAGGGCATCTTTCCATCTCTGCAGATGTGTTTCAGCTCGGGAGCATTCAGATCCTGACTTAGGCAAGGTGGATCTCCATTCCAACTGTGAGTATTCCCGTACCATCCTCCCTGGTGGGCTCCTCTTTGGGACTCAGCCCCGAGCAGAGATCTCAACAATGACGGAGCCTCCCAGATGAAAGGAAGAGCTGATGTGATGCACCTTTGGCAGTAACAGCAGTAACAGCTGCTATGAGCAAAGGTGTCACCCAGGACACAGAGCTGCTGCTGCCACCTGCGTCCCCTGACCTGGCTGGGCCTCCAGGGAAGCTGCGCAACTTTACGGAAAAAGCTGAGCTCTGAACATAATATTTTTAGACTGATTTCCTACGGAAATGAAGGTTCTGTCGCTTCATGTCTGCCCATCTGTCCTCATCAAACTTTGGATCCACTGGTTATTTGCAAACAAGTTTGGTGGAGCATAAGAAGTTTCAAAAATATTTAGGTTTCTATTTGTGAAAATCGGTAGCCAGGAAGAGACAAGAAGTGCAAGGTAATGCATGAATCTCTATCTGACAGAGGGGAAGGAAGAGAGGACTCAGCAGTCACCTGTTCTGTCTGAAAGCTCTTTACAAACCTCAGCACATGGTATTTCTTGCTGCAGATACGGTGGGTAGAGAATTCCCAAATGGAATGAGCTAGGTTAAATGAAGCAGAAACTGCAGCCTGTCAGAAACACCCCAAATGTGAAACTGAGAACTTGAAGCTTTGTTTAATGCACAGGGCAACGTGTTTCACTCAGCCTCCTTTGCTCTGACAGGTTTGCAGGAAGCTTGTAAGAAAACCTAACAGAAAAGAAGGAAATCTGCATCACTGTGAGCATCACTGTGAGCATCACTGTGAAGGTGAATATTTGGGGTTGTTTCATGTTTCATGTTTTACCTGCTGAGGGCCTTGTGTACCTGTGTGTGTGTGCTCACTTTATTTGGTCATTAGAAGGCATTGAAGTACCAAGTGGCTTTCTGTACATAGTGGTCTCAAATATATATGGCCAGTTCCAAGTGCCAACTGCTGCTATGAAGACTTTGCCTTTGTGTTTTATTCCTTCTCTCACCCTCTGCCTGCCTCTGCTTTTCCAAATCGCATGCTCCTTATGGCAGGGTTTATTATTTCTCCCTTTATGTTCCTGGCATGCATTTGGAGTATTGCTGTGAACAGTTAGCAAAAGCCAAAGCAGGATACCTAATGCCTTCAGGTCTCCTGTTTAATACCTCCTGAAATACCCACCACCACCTCTGACTGAAAGGGTTGTCTCTGGGGAACTGAGCAGGGAAGAGATGATGGCGCAAAGCTTGGACTCTGTGACCTCTCTCCAGCTGTATCTGCTGGCAGTGGAGCTCTCCTGCTGCTGGGCATGCCCTTGGGCCACCAGTTCATTTCCTGGTACAGAGCTGAGCTCTGTGAGAGGGCTTTGCTATCACAGGCAGTGCAGGCTTCACCCTGAGCAGCCTGCTCTCAGTGAGGTCTGCTTTGAATTTCAGAGCTGAGAAGGCCAAGGGTTTATCTCAGGATGGGAAGAAATAGCAGGGAATTAAACAGTCAAAGGAAAAGTGCTGTTTCTTACAAAGAAGCGATCTGTGGTCAGTCTTTGCAAGTCTATAGCAGATGCAGGGTAGCAGAGACACTGTGTTTGAGGCATGCTGGGGATGTTGGGGCAAGTCAGGGCTCTGCATGGTGAGCTCTGGGATGGCAGCAGCCTCTGTCACTCCTGGCTGGCCACAGGCTCACTGCTTTGCTTGGCCTGGGTTAGCAGGCTGATAAAAATCAGAGCTGAGCTGGCATACTTCTTCCATTTCTATCTCATGCAAATGAACAAGACCACACTCCCTCTGAGCAGGGAGGAAGCAAAAATTTTAGTAAATGTATCTTGTTAGGTGGTCTGGGTTTGGTCTCTGCAGGAAAAGAGCTCAGCCGTGACTCTTTAGAGGGCCCCTGGGGAAGAGCCCGGAAATGTAACAGAATAATGAGTGTCGAGCTATGAAAGCATTTCATTACCAGCATCCTCACCCCATGCAGCCCCAGTCTGCTGCAGTTATCATGTGTGTCTGACAAGAAAGGTCACAGTGAGATTATCCTGCCTCTGAAACAGAGTGCTTGCATTCCAGTGAGGGGGTCCTCACTCCTGGGTGGGCACAAAACATTAGCAGATACTCAAAGCAAAGGGAAACCTGAACTTTGGGGTCCTCCTCAGGGACACAGCAGGTGATTTCTCTGCTCTGAAGAACTGGAGTTGTTGTTGCCTGTCCCTCTGTTCAATCTGCTGAGGCCCCACTGTGTTGCAGATGAAACTGACAAGTGATTTCTTTCTTCTAAACCTAATTCCCAAAATTTGCATTATTTTCCTTCCTAATTCAGCAGTTCTTTCCCTTCACGACTGGCTGGAATCTGGACTAGATGGTGCTCATTTGAAACAGGAGCTGGACCACAAGAGATGAGCAGTCCTGCTACACTTCCCAAACTGGGCTGTCAAGTCCAGGCACCCAGAATTGTGGGGAAGCAGCGTCTGCTGACACAGCCAGCCTCAGTGCTGGCCTTCCTGGATGAGACAAGGGCACAGCTTGTCTCTTCTATGGGTATCTTGTGTGATTTTGGGTTATTGACATCCCTCCGTTCATTTGCTCTGTGCTGAACTACAGTTAATGAGTTTTCCCTTCTCTTGCTGTCTGCTTTGTCTAGCTGCATTGCAGGTTTCTGTGTGACCCTGTGGCTCTCCTGTATCCTCTCGTGCCAGAGAGCTGGACCCCAAGACATGAGCAGCAGCCTGGAAAGCAGCACAGAGCTGGCAGCAGCAGGGCTGGGCAGCTCAGGCAATGCAGGGAGCAACAACAAAAGGTGGGCTTAAAATTCAGCTCTCACGTGGCTAATGCAAACCTGGACTTTCATGCATAAATCTTTCTTGAAGTCAGGCCACTTTCTTTCTGAAATGCAAGCCCTTCCATGACAGCATCTCTAGCTCAGCCTTCAAGGACCAGCTGGCTTTTTAAGCTCATGTTCTTCTTCCCCCTTCCCCGCACAAGCGCTGAGCAGCTGAGCCCTCTGCCCCTGCGGCCTCGCCCCTGAGGATTTCCGTGCCGTCGCTGCCACAGGAGAGAGCACCTGCTTCCTCCCTTGCCACAAAGCAGGCTCTGCAGACTTCCATTTTTAGCACGGATGAATCACGTTTCCCCTGCTGATGGCAGAGGGCAAAGACCCGAGCAGCCCCGACCACTGGCTGCTAAACGTGAGCGGTGTCACTGAGCAGATGAGGACGGCGGGGCGGGCGGCTGTGCTTGGTGGCACGGGCAGGGGTGGACAAGGCCAGGAGATGCTTCATCCAAAAGGTTTTCACAGCCTGTGGCGCTGGATATGCCATTGTAACACCTCTGTTCCCTTCATTTGCTTTGGGGGGGTTGCCAGCTTCTGCACCCCCACCCCTCTTCCCTGCTCCCACTCTCTGCTTTGCCCCATAGGCAATACAAGTGGGTTCTCTTAAAACGTGGCAAAAATAAGCACATTCTTGGAGTTCTGTGGTTAGGATATCACCACGATTTCTCCCTTCCTCAGCCATTACTCCTCAGGGAAGAGGTCAAGAAATTTATGCCAGTAATAGGGTTTTTGACAGAGAATTGTATTTACACTTCTCCATTCTGATTCTTCATTTGGTTCCTTACTACTGCTGGTGTTTTAGACAGGACCTTTGGGGACAGGAGGGACTCCATCCTGAAAACTGCAGGAGACTCTTTGTTTTGCTACAATCCATAGTCTGTTAGGAGAAAAACAGTCAGCTTGAGAAGAACCATCAGCTGCCCCCTTATTTTTGACTGTCAGGTCTTTATAGGTACAATGCCTAAATCGGGCAAAAAAGTTAACACAAACAATTTTGATATTTAACACCATAACCAACAAAATAATCATGTTTTAAAATACCCTACCATCATTTTTAAAAATAGTTTAATTCTAGAATAATTCATTTAAAACTTGGTAATTAAAAAAAATATTTGTGCTTTTCTCTTTGATCCACTCTTTTGCTTTTCTTCTGCTAGGACAGTTGCAAGCACTTTTGTCTATTTCTTTTAATTTCTTTTTTACACATTTGAGGTAGTTTTGATACCTTTCCATTTGTTACAAATACCCTGAACTTATAGCCTGGGACACCTGCAGCCCGACTGGCTGCACACTCCAAGCCCTGCAGAAAATGTGTGTGTGATGCATGATTGTCTGTCTGCTGCATGACTGTCTGCTGCATTGTTGTCAGCCTGAGGACACAAGTGCAGTGAGGAAGCAGTAATATCAGTGCAGTGTTTCCTGAAGCCCTTACAGCTGAGCACTGGAAACCCAACAGGCTCCAATCCATAATCAGTTTTAGTTGTTTATTTGCTGGGGGAAGGTGGGAGCTAAACTACTCTGATGTCTCTATACATTTCAATCAAATCACAGACTTCAACACATTAAGTAGCTCCAAAAAGAGATTAATGGTGTTAGAGTACATGCAGTACTCCAACATCAAGGTTCAGCAGGAATCAATCCCTTCTATGACAGACAGATCTCCTCATAAACAGTCACGTTGAGATCCCACTTGTGTTTGTAACATTTTGTACAGTGATTCTCATCAGAAGGCATCTAATCTTTATTATTGTTAGTTTTCAAAGAGCATTTCCAGTACCCCATAACTCAGAGACCACCCACAGCCCAGTTTTGCTCTTCATCCTCCATCCTTCTGTGGGGATGGGGATGATGAGAGGTGTTCAGTCCCACTCCTGACACAAGCAGACGCAACCTCTTAAAACACACAACATGATTTTTTTTATTTGTTTAATCAGTTTACATTCCACAACTGACAGTTTACTTATTTATTTTTTAATTTTCCATGAACAAGTTGTTTAGTTAGTTACCAGACAAGATTTTAATCAATGGAAATACAGTATTCTGTGCCAATCTGAAGAAAACCAAAACCAGAACAAATCAAAACAAAAGGGAAATTGTAAGATGTAGCCAGCTTTCTGGCAAAGTCCTGTGATGCTTTCTGCAGCTCCTGTCTTTCAAAGTTATAGGGGTTTGTTCATTCTCCCTATTAGTTCCCTGATCTCAACTCTGCCACTAAAATGTTGCTTCAGGGCCACAGTCCTGCAAACACTTATGCATGGACACAAACACCTGTGTGTCTGCAGATTAGCACCTTGGATTAACAGAACAAGAAATGTGGGGGTGTTTCATGTTTAAACAAATTTTGTTCACCTCTGCTGCAACAGATTACAGGAAGAAATGGAAAAGTACAATACACTTGATGTCACATTACTTGTGAAATTAGCCACCATACTCACATCTCACCAGAACAACCTAACAAAATAGTCAGTGGTTGTTGATGTATTGTTAGCACCGATGGCCACAGGAGCCACTTCACCTCTAACAGCAGCACAGAGGTCCCAACCTCACAGGACATGTCATTCTCTATCACTTCTGACAACTGGATGTTACTACCCAAAAGTCATAAAACTCTGTGTGTATTGGCTAAAAAGTGCTCCACTTAGTTGAGCAGCTGCATACACAGTTCAAATATCCTTTATAATGTCCAAATCTCAATCAGAAATGGACATGGTTTTGGACTTTTCAAAATATGTTAAAGTTTTAAATATTTCAATGTAATTCCTGGTCTAGCAAAGCACTTAGGCATGTGCCTAGCTTTAAGCATGAATGTAGCATCCTTAATGGGAAATTAATGCTTGAAATTAGGCAAGTGCTTTGAGGGACCAAAGCTCTGTAGCAGTGCTCTGAAGAAATCAGGATCCTGAGTGTCCTAATCCTGGCTTTCACATTTACAGCCACCGCAGATTTGAGTAAACCCAGCTACAGTCTGGATTTTCAAAAGTGCTGAAAAAGAGAAGGCTCCACCTGCAGCTGGTAGAACTTGTGAGGGGGCATCAAACCACTAAATGGAAGGTCTTTTCCCCAGGCTTTTGGCTTCCCATCTCCAAAATGGCTATAATACCTACCTGCCTCAAACAGGTCTGATGGGACTCATACTTGTAAAATTTTCTATAGAGAAAATATGCCAGATAAATGTGATGTATTGCTGCATTTCTCTGAATATGCCTGAGTATTGTGGCATTCTACATCTTTCTTAATCCAGCTTTGATGTGTGTGTACTGCACTTAGAGGAAACATAAACAGCTGGCCAAGATGTACTCGCATGACAAATGTCCTGTACTAGTCATATTATTTTACTTGGGAATGTCCTAGGAAAGTGCTGACATAGCTCAATTTGCAGGCATTTAAGTGAATTATTATCCTAAGCTTCCCAAACTGTCAATTAGAAACAGTGATGACTGCAACTTTCATCATCATCAAAGGATGATTATGGGAATTGTTTCATTTCTTCTGAGCAGGGAAAAAAATTATAAGGAAAAAAACACCAATGAGAAAGTCAAGAAAGGGAAACCCTCCCAAAAACTTTTAGCCAGTGTGGTAGCGTGTGGTTAGGCTGAATATTACTTGGGGCAGGAGAAATCCTGAAGAGCAAATATCTTCATGAGATACACCTACAGTGGATGGTGGGGAGTCCAGTGTGTCTGTTTCTCCCTGTCCCTTGTACCCAACACTCATGCCTTCACACAGGAGTGTTTTGCACACCCACACACATTTCCCATGGGCACAAGTGGGAGAGTGAGTCAGACCCACCTACTGAACTGGCTGAGAGGTTCATGAGCAGCAGGGGAGCTTGCAGGAGAAGGTGACACTGGAGCTCTGGTGGCCTGAGAGCTCCACCCATTCTCCTTCCACAGCCCCAGGATTGCCCCAGTGCCAGGCATTGCTGTGTCCTGTGGAGCCTGGCCATTTGCCCCCTGTGGCAGGGTCACAGGAGTGGTTATGGCTTTCATTAGGAGGTCAGATGGGGTTTTTTGAGAGAAAGTGGAAAGTTATCCAAGAAGACAATCCAAGTATGTCATGGGGGTGGGAGGTTAGGCAGGCCCTCCTTGGCAAGTCACATTGTTGGCAAAGTGAACTGAGCAGGGAGGAGAATGTGCATGGCTGGATGGACTGTTGTAAAGAATGGGAATCAAAGATAAACTGGTATGGAGTCACCCCTTAGGACCTCCTCCCAGGTGATGTTTTGCATTGACTTTATCACCTTTAAAAGGAGGTTTTCTTTGACACTAAAACTAAAAACCTGCAAAATCCTTGTGGGACACAGCAAGTCAACAGTTTAAAGAGCAACCTTTGAGAGTTCCACATCCCAGCACCTTCCTCATCCCTCTCACAGAGAGGGAGGGTAGAAGAGTGATGATGAAAATTTAGGAACATTCTGAAAACTCTTGCAGAAAATGGTGCTGCATCCTTAAATTTGATATATTCTCAAGCTCCTCCTCATTTCCAGAGTTCACTCTTAAAGCCTTTATTTCTTTTTCACAGACATCTCAAATAACAAAACAGTCACATATGCAAGAGCTGGTATGGAATGAAATTTAGAGAAAAATGTCTTTACAGGAAGCATGTCTGTATTCTCACACACAGGGAGGAAAAGGAAGAGAGGGAGACAGAGATATATATCTTACTCCTTAAAAAAGGGGAAGGGAGAACAGGAGAAGAATGTCAGGATGATACACTACAGCTTGGGCAAGGTAGTACCATGCTGAAAAATAACATTTGATCCCTGGAACTCAGCTTAATCTTCAGCTTTCTAACTAAAGTCTTTCCTTAAGTACTAGTACACAATATTGAATCTTCATTTTACAGTTCCGTGCAGGTCAGCTGAAGTCCCTCTTGTCAAAACCTTAACAGCATTTTTAAAAATAAAGTTGTTCTGAGAGATGGGTGAAGATTGTCAAGTCACTGACTTAAATTTAGCTGTAGAAACAAACAGTAGTGACAATACATTGGCATGAGATCCAAAGTTCACTTAACCTTAGAGTTTTCTGAAATCAGTTTAATTTTCCTACTCCTCTGTGTTTATTTTATTCAGGTAATTTTTGGGACTATACAAGAGTTCCAAAATTCTAATACTAGATTAAATTGCCGGTCCTTCTAGATAAACTCACTATCAATATACAATTCCAAATTTTGGCTCTGAGAGACTGTCACCATAAGATGGAGATGTACATTCAGCCTTGTCAGAGCAGCTTTCTGAATAATACAGCCACAGTTCATCCTCTTGTTGAGTCCTCAGTTTGGTTTTTCTGAGGGCAACTATAATCCCAACAATAAGGGATGAAATTGCAATCTCTTTAATCTCCATGTAAGCTGTTTGTAAAGCAGTTATTAACATTGAAAAAAATAATATGAAACTACCCACACTCTATCTTGGAGGAGAATTTTTTGATTATCACTACCAGCTAGTTGACTTTTTCAGGCCAGTTTGGGGACAAAGGAAGAAAAGTAACCTTTGAACAGCTCAGCTGTTCCAACATTTAAGATGTAAAGTCACTCTTTGAACTGCTTCAGCAATGCCCAGGACTGGCAGAGAAAGGTGAAGAATTCAGACCTCTGACTTCCAGTACGGTGACCACCCAGTCATCTGTGCCTGGAGGCCACCACAAGGCACTCACCTCAAATGCTATTTCCAGGGGTTGGGACAAGCCCTATCCTTTGTAGTTATGTTGCAGTTTGGGAGGGGAAGGCTGTTGTGAACATCTTTTGTTCCAACGGGCTTTCACAATTAAAACTGTGTTTTACAGGTGAGCCCAGGCCATGCACCCCAAGCACACAGACATGGCTGATCTCCATATGGATGCTCTTCTGCACTTGGTACCTGATTCACTTCACCAGGATTTAAGATCTTTTAAGATCTTGGGATCACCCAAGGTAAGTGAGTGGTCACTGCATGAAGCAAGAAGGAGCTCCTAAAGCTTAGATGTCAGTTTTGCTAGGTCACCACCTGTAAGCAACTGTCTCTCTTCACTACCTGTACAAGAAGCCAAGGGAGATGAGCCCATTAACATCATGAACTCAATTAATTGTCTAGGGTTAATGGGGACAAAGGCAGGTCAGAAAATCCTGGCCTTTCAGTGGCTCAGTGTCATCCACAAAGGTGCTCCTCCCAAACATACACCTAAAGAGAAGAACAGCATCTGTACAAAGGGCCTCCTAAGAAGGGACAAGAGAATCAATTGAGAGAGCTAATGCTGAACAGAAATTCTACCATTGCTTTTTCAGTCCATTCCTTTTCCTTTAAAAAGCCCTTGAAACCCAGTCCTTTGACTGGATGTACGTGTGTGGACGTGTGTGCCACTGACTTAAGTGTGGTACCCCTCCTCAACTGGTGCAATGGCAAAATGAGGATTTTCCTGGGAAATAGTACTTTTTAGTTTGTTTTGGTTTAAATCTGAGATATCTGAGGATTGTGAAAAGAAACAGTCCTTTGCCTGAAATTCTGTACATCAACCTCAGGTCATTTCAGGCAATCATGAAGATACAGACATTTTTCATAAATTTACAAATATATATACAAATATACACATATATACAAGTATATGTGTGTCAGCCTATGGACTAGATTTAATAATGCTTCATTCCAGCCACACACAAGTATAATGGTTGTTTTTTACAAAAAGAGATTGGTAGAAAGTTAGAGTGACTTAGCAGTGACTTTTCCTACACCTATGCAAAAGATCCTTAAGTGGGCTGACATGGAAGTGCAGCCCCCTTACCTAAGTCCCCTCATCACATGTACACAATAACAGGACCCAGTCTTCCATCTGCTAATGAAAGACATTTCTCCTTGATCCCAATGACCTGTAGTCAAAGAGAATTTTACTTGAGAAAGGACTGGAAGTTCAAGCCCATTTTACATACAGTTTACAGTTTTGAAAGTTGTAAAGTCTGTCGTACTAAGCCTCAAAATGCTTTAAAATAATTAAAGTTACTGCAGAAAAATATCTTCAAAAGTTCCCAAATATGTTTTTCTGTGTAAGTAGGGGAAATTGTGTCTCACAAAAGATCAAACCGCAAATACATAGATATAAACACTCTAAGTGATGGTAATTGCCAAGTAAAAATAGTAACAGTTTAAATTAGATATCTGTGATTGCTGTTGGTGCCCAGGAGTTATAAATAATTCAGTACACTCTGACTGAACAGTATAAGGTTGTACTTTTGTTGTTCTGATTACTCAAACCTTTTTCTTATGATCTATATTGTTAATGAATAACTCTTTGTATAAAAAATACAGCCTTATGCTCTACAGCCAGAAGAAAACTCTTCTGGAGATAATCATGAAAGCTTAAGCAAATTAGGAGCATGTAAGTTTTTTTAAAAAATATGTAGGCACCAGAAGCATTTAGTGTTTAACTCACTGTCTAAAGAGGAATTGGATGCTGAAGCTGGTGTATCGGGACACAGGAGACTAAGGGTATGATAGATTCACACTCCTTGGATTCTACATAATTTTGAAACTGGGGCAAAACCCACAGGTTTTTGAAGGCTTTACTTTTTATCTCACCTACTGCAGAATTGCTGTTGCTGCTTAAGTATTTCTGACCCGTTGGCATAGTGACAAGACCACTTGAAGGAATTGCCTTTACAGAGATATTCCTGTGTCCTGCTGCCCCAGGTAGGGCTCAGACCCATGGGATGTGAAGCTCCCTGCTGTGCCCAGCAGCTTTAACCACAGTCTCCATGCTGCCAACAGCCCACACAAGCCCTCTGCAGACTCAGGAGTGTCCTGCCATGGCACTGCCTCTTGGCACAGTGGGATTGTTACACCAGGGGATCACAAACATTTCTGATTTGGAGGGGATACACTGACATCTCTTCCTTAAATATCCAAATACTTTTTGATGGAAAATACCAAATTTATCCCAATTGTGTTTTGCTTCCTCATGCATCTCCAGCAGAGAGTTTGCCTGTGATCTGCATGCACAGCCTAACAGGGACACAGACAGCATGTGAATTGCATTGCAACTCCTGAGTTAAGCATAAAAGAACAGAGAATAATTATGCTGCATTTTGCTATGTATTTTCTCTGTATGTAGGATGCAGGTTTTACAGGTTCCTGGGACCCACATCATGTGGGATGTGCATATGTGCATGTTTAAGGAAAGAAGGGAGGGAGGGTGCCCATGTGTACACACCCTATGCAAGAAAACTGTGGAAGTCACTTTTTGCCACTGTGCAGAAGTGTTAATCAATGATGGAAGAATACAAAAGTGCAGTCCAGAAAGGCTCTGACAATTCCTGCTGCTGATGCTGAGGGTAACATTGGATAGTCCTCAAAGAATTCTACCAATTTTGAAGCAGCTGCTGTTGGGTCTCCTTTTTTACACTCTCCCACTTTCGCTTGAAGATAACTTATCTGAGACTGATATTTTCATTGAAAGTCTTCCCTGAGCAAGGGAAGGTCAATTGATCTGTGACTCTGAAGTGCTTTACTAGAGGTGACCAGAATTTCATTTCCCTCTTGTGGCCTATATTGAGGCAGTTGTCCAGACTTTTTTTTTCAAGTTAAAATCCTAAACTTCTGCAAGGCATACTGCAATTAAATTGACAGCACTGTATCAGGCTCCAGTTCTCCAACTGATGTCAACATGGAGCTTGTCAGAGACCCCTGGCACCAGCAGCATTTGTTGTCAAAACATTGCAATCTATAATTACGGCTCTGAAGAAGGCTGTATGATTGGGGTGTTAATGGAGCATACAGGATGGAAACCCTAAGTTGAACTGGGGGGATAGCGAGGAGGGAGGGGAGGTAGCATCTGATGACTTTCTTTCTAAAGCCAAAAAATAGATATTGTCAGTGTGTAAGCACACATTTCATTTCCAGTGTTAGCCAAGACAGCACTAAAATATTTTCTAAGGCATCTGAGCTTTCTATGAACCTAACAGTCTATGGAATAGTTGCATTATATTCCTGGCTATGACTGGAAACAGTGGACTATAAGTTTTGAGCCAAACCCTGGGTTTTGAGTTTTCACCTTAAATTGGCAGAATCAAGATTTTATGGATCTGACCTGGGGTTAGCAATCAAACTTTAGGCTTTTTTGAACTTCAGTTCCTGACCTTGGAAATTCATCTGTAACTAATCTTTACATACTGTTTGTGTTCATGCCTGCTTTTTTACTTTTTGTCTGTCGTTGGTACCTGGCAATTATTTAGAGCTGTCTGTTTTTCACCTTGAGTCTTCCCTTGCTGGCTGGATGAGCACAGTGGTGTGGACCATGAAGGAGTGGGAAACCTGGAGGCAAGAAAATGCAGTGGTGGTTCATGTGAACGTGCCTGAGCACTCCTGTAGCCCTTCTAGGCCTATGTAGAGACACACAGAATAAAGAGCCCGAATGATGCATGTCTTTATTTGAGCTATACTTGGTAACATATGATTTTCCCTTCATTTTGCTGCTGGAAGTTAGCGTGGTGCTCAAGAATTAAGGACAGATTACAGTGATTTTCTTCTGAGCTCTGCTTATCAGTGGGGCTCCAGGGATGAGCCTGACTCGGAGGTGCTGAACGGTGGGTAAATGGACAGCCATGGAGACACAGTCTTCCAGGAATGCTTGGGAATCTGAGAAAGCTCCTGCATATCAATCCCCTCCTTCACCAACTTTGCTTTATTCACCATCCATTGAACTGCACAGCTAACATGCCATAGCTAAAAATGGTCCCAAATGAGTTGCATCCACAGGAAATCAGAATACCTGAACTCTCACAATTCACTCCTGGGAGGATGAGGATCCTCTGTTTAGAGGACTCTGAGGATGCCTTTTCTTCCCTTTCATTTATTATTGCAGCTAGAATAACATTTTTAAAAGTAATGACAATTTTTCAAAAGCAGTATTTCAAAGAAATTGCTCTGGTCACTGGTGGCTCGTGATCCACTTGTGACTGTCCCTGGGGTAGAAGAAAAAAAGCCCAACTAGAAAAAGAACTGGAGAGTCTGTACTATTTAGATGAGGAAAGATCTGTTGTGTGTTTGCAGAGAGGAAGAAGGGATTGATGATATATACAAGCGGCTAATATGGGTCAGGAAATTTAACACACAAACAGCTTTAGGTTGAAGAAGGAGGTATCCTATAGGGTACACAGGATACAGGGCAGGTGTGCTGCTGCCACATAGCCCCTTTCACATGTACAGTGTCCCAGCAGGGATGGACAGCAGAGCCCCTGCAGCTGGCTCCTTACAGTCACAGTGCAGCACAGCTCAGTCACTACACACAAAACCTCAGCCTGCAGATTGCACTGGGTTGAACCAGTTCATCCCGCATCCTTAGGATGGGCATTTTAGGATATCTGTGTTCACTGCCCTCCAGTGGCTCTGTGGTCTTTGGAGCATAGAGATGTGTTGTTCCAGAAGTGCAATGTGAAAGGGTGCATGTAGGAAAGAGCCTGCCAAAAATGGATCCTGCATTTCCACCTCACGGAAAGGGAGACCAAGAACATACTGGTTGCTCAGGCTAGGACAGAGTGTTACCTTATCTACAGAGGAAGGACAGGAAAAGAGCATGGGCTGGACTCTGCAGGAAGCTGAATATCATCCAGGAAAGCACATTCTTGACTTTAAGCATATGAATAGTCAACCAAAGTTAAGGGGATTAGTCACATGTTCCAAGTAAAGCACATGCTTAGGCACTTGGCCAGAGCAGATCTCAGGGACAGGGTCAAGCCCCTTAATGCTACGATCACTGAAAACAGATTTCTAATTAGCTGCTCCTCCAACTAAGAAACCACACACTAGTCAAAAAGCTTCAATCTCTGTTCAGAAAGAAACTTCAAAGCCTCCCCCAAAATGCAGAAACACAGAGCAGCTGTGAGTGTGCTTCAGCTCAGGAGAGATGGAGACACCAACCACCACAAATTTGCCTGTGGATGTATTCTGGATCAAGCCTGCTCTAAAGACAAGTCTGAGCACACAGAAGGTGTGGTGGGGCTGTGACCCTTATTCAGGGGCATGGAAGCACATGGGACTCCTCCCAGTTCTTTGAGAAGCATGGAGGGAAATTCACAATCTCCCAAGGGGGTTCTGCCCTTACTTAAAGCAATGATGAGAGAACTGGTGTATGGACAAATGGTCTTTTCGAGGATCCTGCTGGAGACTAAGGTGACATGATCACCTGCTCCTTCAGACATTCCCATAGCTTTTAAGGTGCTTCACAGCCACACAGGCTTTACAGACTCTATGCTAGAGCAAGTGGAAAATCACAGAACTGGCCCAAAGATTCAGTGTGAACACTTTTCTGTTGTAAATAAAAATAACCATAACCCTCTTCCACCATTGCCACACACAGCCAGACACAGAGGTTTATATACAGCTTGTAAACCAACCCCATCAGAGAATACTTCATCAAGGCAAACCTGGTTTTATGCCAGCTGCAGAAAAAAAGGAAACCTTTGAAAATCCATCAAACAGCAAAATTACTTCCATTTCTTTAAATCTTACTGCTATACCTCTTTCAAAACTCTATCTGTAGAATACCCTGTGAACACATGGACCAGACAAGGATACATCATCACAGCAGCTGCTGTACTGCTGTGCCTGCCACAGACCCTGATGTAGACTCCAGGTAGGTACCTCTGTGACTCTGGTTTACCTGTGTCACTCCAGATATCTGTATTTACATACCTTTCTTATCACATTCAGCACTGCAGAGAGGAAGAAAGTTTGCATTCAAAGCTGTTTTAATTAAACAGCTGTAATTTTCCTAATAATTTCTTACCAAGAAGTTGGGGTTTTTTTCAAAATTTTTCATGCTTTGAAGAAATGAACAATTTTTATAGGTCTTTTTTGGTTTCCAGTCATTGGCTTTCTGCATTCAGCTCTCCAAGGCTGTTTTTGTTTTAAATTTCCTTCTTCTGTTCAATGGTAATTCATCAACCTCCTTACCAAGTAGGCACTTGCACAGTCAAATTATTTCAAAACTTTTCAAAACCACTCTATTTGAAAACCTTCCCAGAAAAAAATAAATAAACCAATCTGTTTAAAAAGGAAGTTTCTTCAAAAGGCTTGTATTTTCAACTTGAATAAATAAGTAATTTCTCTGGTCACATCTAATGGAAAATGAAATTGTGAAACTCCAGTTGACGGGATGGCACTTCAGTGGAAACACACTGACTAGGCAGCTGGCATTGACATGTTTGGGGAATCTGTAGACAACAGAAAACAAAAGCTAGGTAGTTGAGCAAGAATGGAAGAAACCCAAATCTACTCTACTCCAACATGCCCTCCAGAAACTTCACTTCTTTGAGCACTGTTAATACAACTACATGTGTAGGAAATATTTGTTAGTTCGATATTTTTAAACCCAAGCAATACTGTTTCTTGCCAGCTGTGCAAATGGCATGACCTGGAAATTAATGCCTGCATTTCTGTGCAGCAGGCATAGGCTCCTTCTCCTGGTGAGATATTTTAGATGGAGAGGATGACTTCTTATTGACTAATGAGGACTGATATCATGCAGCTATCATGTAAGAAAGGATTACTGGTACTATCCCTGAATTAAGAGCATGTTGGGTTGGATTGATTTTGGGGAGACTTTTTTTCTTTGCCCTGTCTCCCTTTGCCTGCATATTTGTCAGTGATACCCTCACTCTTGCACATGGCAATTCAGTCATCCTTCTTCAGAGTCCCTTTGGCTACACCCTTGGCCCTTCTTCCTCACCTTCCCCTCAGCCACTGGTACCCTGCAAGGACCCACTGTCCTCACAGCCAAAATGCTTTTCGTCCTCTAATGGCATTCACCCACCTCTCCAGACTTAGCTGTTCATTTAGATCAGGGACCTATGACCTGAATGATGGGAAGAGCAGAGGGAAGGAAAAAGGAGACAACAGGAAGAGGAATAGCAGGAAAAAGAGAAAGACAAAAAAAAGAGAGAGAGTTCCATTTGCAGATTCACAGTTATATCATACAATGATTAAGCTCACAGGAAATGGATCTCTGTACTCTGCATCTGACCCTTTCACATCCATCTGTACACAGTTCTCCCAGATGGAGAGAGGAGATGTCCAGTGAACCGGGGCAGTTTCCAAAGACAAGATGTGGGAAGGTCTTATTTGGCATACATGAACACAATGAGAGGCATCTCTTACTTCTCTTCTACAGAAATTAGCTCCCTTTTCCTCCTCCACAATGGCTTTTGCCCAATTGTCTCAAACATCCAAACTGGAAACTTGATGAAATCCCATTCCAGCAAATCCCTGGGAAGAACAGCTACCCAGTCTCCCCCCACCTCCCTTCTCCATGGTCAGTCTTCCCCTGGATCCATCATCCTGAACTCTCAGAAGCTCCATGAAAAAAAAACCTTCTGAAATCCACCAGAGAAGATGTGCTGTCTCAGACCTGATGGCTTTCCTCACGCTTCTGCTGCTGCAGTGCCTCAGTCTTGGGCCACAAACACAGCGTGGATGGTTTAGTGGACAATCACATTGCAATGTTTTAAANATATATATATATGTCTTGGTGTGTGTATTTGTTTGCTGTTTGTTTTAGCACACTGTCCCATTCTCAGGTCTAGATTTGGGGCAGTTGGTCCTGGGGACAGGTTGGACAGAAGGGGCCAGAGTGCAGAAGAAGCCAGAGATGAGAGTGAGGCCCAGGCCCCCCCACNAAAAAAAAATAAATAAAGTAAGAGGGAAGAAAAAGTTATACACACATGTATCACAGCATTTTCAAAAGGCCTTCTGCTGCATTTACATTAGCAGTTCAGCCTCAGTTGTAAGCCTGGATGTAAGGCAGCTGGAAGATTAAAACCGCATTGTTGAAAAGTCCGCTGAGATGTCCTCTTGGAGATTTTTATTGTTTTCTGGTTTTATTTTCTTAGATGCTTTTTATTATTAATAATTATTATTATTTTCACTTGTTTGCTTCTCTCTAAAGTTTGGCAAGCAAAGAGAAAATGCTTTTCTATTTTTCCTCACACATTCTGTCCATTTTGTTTTCTGCATTTTAAGGAGGGAAAAAACCCAACAAAACCCCAAAACCAATGAACGACAGGCTTCTGTCATTTTGTTTTAAGAAAGAAAAAGAACGTGGGTGGGTTTCTGATAATGGCCTTGAGGAGGTACGTTGTTGAAGTGGCTCAAATACTTCATTTGTTCCTTTGCTTGCTGATTGCATTTTCCTTTCTGGCTGCAATGGACATGCTTTTTGTGTCACTCCCCCACGCCTCTGCCCCCACCATGTCTTGTACAGATTCTGGTTCCAGATTCCCCACATGGATCCCCTGTTCCCCCTCCCAAATGGCAGTAGGTAGGTGCAACTGTAAGTTCATTTGACCTCTAAGGTATGATGCTGAAGTTAAGAGTTGGATGGAAGAGCCACGTGAGAGAAAAGCTTTCCCATCACTGTGAGAAAGAATGAAGCAACACAGAGTCCAGTGGAGATGTGAGTGCCATGTTGGACTCAGCTCTACCTTGGCACTGGCATTANGAACATGGACCAGCCATAGCCATGGCTGATGTCGTCGGGAAGTCCGTACAGGTAGCGGGGGTAGCGGGAGAGCTCAAAGTTGATTCCAGCCACGCACGTGCACAGTGAAATGATGCAGAAGGTTCCTGGAGGAGAACGGGAAGGGGAGAAGGAGGGAGGAAAAAACAAAGAGAAGTTAGAAGAGTGATAGACAAACCCCTTTCCAAGCTGCCTGAGAAGAGGTGGTGCAAGCAATAAGGAAATGCCTAAGGGGACATGTTTGTATAGAGAGTGGCTTAGTCTGGAGGTTCCATGGGGAAAGAACTGAGTGCCACCAGAGCCTTGAATATTGATCTCCTGCTGAACAGAGCTGTGTGAAGAAACCTCAACAAGAACACTTTTTCATTATGAGCACTCCCTTGGGAACCAGAATGCTCCATGGAACCATTGATTTTTCTGTAACTTTTCTTTAGACAAATACAGAGTGAATAATCTTGTTTTGACATTTTTGGGAGGGAAAATAACCTTGAATTTTTTGTCTCATTCCAATTTTTCAGTGATAGACTTTATAGAATATTACAATATACTTGACACATTCTGGCTCTGTTGAAATGTACATTTGAATTGACGTGGGAGATTTTTTTTCATGCTTTTCTTATATCAAAATATAGAATTTTCCATTATACAGTCTCCTTCTGAATATCACTTTAAAAGTCTTTAAATCCTTCACAAAACTCAGATTCTGCCCTCTGCATGACTCCAGTTTCAATCTAGATGCCCTCTGCCATGTTGCTGAAATCTTCAAAATATCCTGCTCTTGTTTTCCAACTCTGCAGCAATACTTCATTTGTTATTTCTTATAAGAGCACTGTGAGGACAAACTTCCTAACTCTGTCAGGTGGTGTTATGAAAAGACATGGAATTTGGTTCAGAAACTGGGTGCATTTGCAGGAACATACACACATCACCAAAATGTGGCAACTTTCCACTATACCCACCTCCTTTATTTAGTAGGAACCTCACAAAGGCATTAAATCTACAAATCTCTATCACGGTCCTGCTAATAACAGATCACTGTTATTATGATCCTCTCTCTGTTCCCTCTTCTGATCGCTGCTGTGCCCGTTTGGATGGTCTTTTCTCCACTATGTTTTGGAAAGTCACTTGTAGATAGTCTTTTCTGTAAAGATCAGGTGCCTCCCACAATCCATTGTTAAAAATCAGGTTGGTTGATTAGAAACCGCATGTTCTTTTCATGTTTTACTATGTTATGTAGGTTATTCAGTAATATGAAGATGTATGACAAAAATGCAGTTGTTCCTTGTGTTCTGTGTCAGAATGACTAGTACATTGTGGGATCAGGGGAAAAAAAAAGATGCCTCAGAGGCACTGTGCTGTGAACTGAGCTCTGTGGCTCATTTCAAATGGTTGTGGTTAGAAAATGACAGGGAAGGCCTTTCTTTGCTGGTAAGAACATGGTAATTTCCGCTCCCTCAAAATATAAGACTGTTAAGAGAGGTGGGTGGGAAAATCTGTATGGCCAGACTGAAGCTGCATTTGCTAAGGTCAGAAGGGGAGAAAATAACTTTGGATTTCAAATCTCCCTGTCCTTTCACACTTTGTCTTGGCTGTTTTGATCACAAGCTCTTCAGTGCAATGAGTGTTGCTTACTCTTTGTATTTGAACAGTGCCCAATATATTGGCACTCCACCTTGCTGAGGGTATTCTACCCCTTAACGAAGGGACAGCAAAGAGCAAGTAACAACACTAGAGAACTAAGCAAATCACAAGCACAATACTTCTCTAAAGCCTGCCCCCTTTCTGGAGAATGTGCTAACCCAAGATCACAAAGAATGACTGCGGTGCACAGTGTCACAGAGTGCAGAGAATGGTCCCCAGCCTGTCACCCCCCCATCCTTCTGCAGGATGTCTTGTACAACACAGAGTTATCTGTCTCTCTAGCACTGTTCATTGCAGACACAAAAAATGCCGTTTTACGCCATCGAGAAAAATCTTTATGGCCATTTTATGAATCCTATGTGTTGCTTGTGTACAGCCAAGCAAGGAAGTTCCTGCCCACCATTAATCTGGTCTCTCACCAGGAAGGCTACTGATGAAAGTGCTCAGTAGCTTTTGCTCATGAACTGGCAGTCATAACATAAAAGATCATCCTTGCAAATTACACAGCTGTTGGCCACTGTAGTGAAAGAATCATGGGTAAAAGGGATGCAGAACCTGAGCTTACCCATGGAAATGAAGCCTGCGCTAGTCCAGATAAGACATGGAGTTGAGGTGAGAGGAGGAGAGAGGCTGTCACTCCTGCTCATGACACTCTGCACTACACAGTGCTACGGAGGCAGCAGGACTGCAGGAAGTAATGATCATTCCCAACCCTATGATCCTTTTTCTACCCAGAAGTCAAACTGAACCCTTATGCAGTTTCCTCTCAAGTTTTTGCCCTCAGTGAGGTATCCTCCTACATGGGCACTAATGCCTCAGATCCCCGGGAAACTGCACTGATACAAACTTTAATTTCTTTGTGAAAAACACTCCCCATAGCTGTGGCCCGAGCAGGTGAGCAGACCTTGAAGGCTGGTGGTCCAGCCATGGCCCTGACACACGAAATGTGAATGACAGGTGGCAATAAGAGTTTGCTGGTACATGAGCTGCACAGGAAGATAAAGGCCATCTCCTTCAGCAGCTGCGGGGAGAAGAACTTGCAAAGTTCTTTGTGCTGGGATTTACACATTATCCTCCTATGTGACACCTAATGAATGAGACAAGTCAACAGTGGGATTTTTGACAGGTAATTCACATGTCATTGCAAAATGCTTCAATCAGGTGAGAGATGAAATTTCATGTAAAGCTGTGTCTGTGCCACAGAAACTGCTATGTGACATGTAGTCAAACCTCCATCCTGACTCCTTGTCAGGTAGTCTCCCTTCATCTTGGCCTGATTCTGACAGTGCCTGTCCTGCTAATAGGCTGATGATCATCAGTGGTTTGAGAATGTGAGGTATTAAATACCTCTTGGTTATCTTGTGCCTGTTTTTCTTATATATTACAGAATAATATTAAACATTACACTGAATGTCCCTTTCATTTAGATTGGAAGGTTTTTTAGGACAGAGATGAACTTATTTGTTATATATGTATAAGACTGGGGTTCTGTGACATCCTTGCTGCAGGAGCAGACATCATCTGAAGAGGGATGGCAGGGAAAGGTAATATCAGTGTTGGTCAAAGCCTAATACCATGTGGATTATGAGTCAGAGCCTTTTGCTGTAGCTGTTTTCAAGCATGATTATATCAAGCAGTGCCATGGGCCTCTGCTGCAAGGAATTAATTTCTTTTTTTTTTGTAAATGTCCCTTTCTTTCCAATCAGCCCTGATGTGTGAGGGTCTGCAATGCCTCCTCTGTTTTTAAACCTCACCTCCAGGGGAGACCAAAACTGCTTGTGAGCAAACTGATTTAAACACAAACAGGCTCAAATCATCCATACCAAATCTGTTTGAATTGTCCCTGATGCTAGTATCCTTTCTAACCATGTCAGAAGCCACATCCTTCACCCACAGACCTGGCTTGACTTCCACAGTGAGAGCTTGAGGGATTTCCCAAGGTCTGTGGTGTTTTGGGAGACAAGAACTGGTGCCTTTCTCAGATGCACTGCCAATGAAGGTGAGCCTTCGTGGTGAGAGGGCACAAACAGAGCCTGTTGCCAGGACCTTCATCTAAACATCCTCTTCCTTATTATTAGGGAGGAGGTGTCTGACTAGAACCTAAAGGAGACATCACCAATTTGAAGGCATGGGAAATCCAAAAAGCCAGTAATTAAAATGATCTGGGCACCAAGCCCATCTCTGAGACCCTCCTCTTACAGATAATTTGTCTGATGATTTGGAAATAACTTTTTTTGCTCTGACAGAATGATGTTCTTTCTCTCCCTTCCCCCCACAACAGATAGAAATGACTCACAAACTGTGCTGTCAGATGTACAAAGTAAACAACCCCAAAAACTGACTCTTCTTGCCTTCTGTTATTTTTTAAAGCCTATAGAAATGTCAAGTATTACTTATAAATTAATAGATGAAAAGAGAACCACAAAGGTATGGATTTTAAGATGTCCTTTGAAACCATGCAGTTTTCAAATAAATATAAATTTCTGCCTTTTAAAGTATTTCTAGTAGCTTCTTGTGGCCACTAATGTCTTTGGAAGGAGTGCTGTTTACTTAATTATCATCACTTTCTTTTATTATAGGGCTATGGGAGAAAAAAAAATCTCACAAGTGAAACATTATCTTTACTTTCTCTCTGCCCTACTAGCTTTTACTACTTTCAAGGTACATCAAACAAACAAATAAAATTAGGTCTGATCCTAAAGTGGAGTATGTAGCATTAACTATTTAAATTATATCCCAATCAGATGGAATTATTAAAGAATACACCGAATTCCCTCCCAATACTGTGATGACAAAAGGCTTTTGGAGGGAGGGAGCAGCTTTGCAGTAAACTCCTTCTGTGCACGGATTAAACGCCTCAGCAGCACGCAGCTCTTGAGAACACTTTATTGCTCTGTGCATACATGCACAGAATATAAATTATTGCTTAATTATGGACTGTTCCAGCAGAAGCAGCTTGCAGCATCACCAATAGGCTGCAGAATAGTGAGGGGTTTACTGGAAAATTGCCCTTATGACAAAAGCAGAGATGGAAGGATAAATCTGACTGGGTGATGGAGATTTAGTGCAGTGTCCTTGTGAGATTACATCCCCACCTGGGTTGGGACTTAATGCATTTTTATCTTATACCATGGACTAAATAAACTGCAGAGTCTGTCGTGATATTGCATTATAATCACTCTGAGAATGTGGTTTGCATTTGACCTTTGGCCTCCTGTCTCACAAGGTGCCAGAGGTGCCCAGCGTATGGCAGAGCTGTGTGCCTGCTGCGTGTCACCTGCCCTGTGTGCCTGTCTCGGGACTGCTGCTGTACATGCTGTAATGTCTTATGGCACCAGAGTGGCCTCAGCCACAACCCCAAATGCTTCATGGGGACCATGCTTAGGCTTGTATAAATCACAATCTCATACACAGGAACAATGTTACAGCAGCTGAGGGCTGAACTCCAGTTTGCTCTGCTGATACAAGTGTCAGTCCGTATTTCACGCTGCAGATTTGCACATGGTGACATTTCTGTGACCGTGTCCCTTGGGGCTTGGGACTGCACAGGGAGTGGACACCCATGCTGTGCACAGCTGCAGCCAGTGAGCTACACCAATGAGCAAGCACTCTCTGAAGCTGTGAGTTGGCACATAAGGCAAAAGCAACACTACTTAGTTAAAGGCACAGTGGTTTGATGGAGTGGGGAGAGAAGAAAGCTTTCAGATCAAAGCCTGAGTGAATAAACTTCGGAGTACTTTAGCAATGATGATTCCTATGACCCAACCAAAATAACGTAGCAATAATAAAGTGGGTTGACTAGAACCATTAAGCAAACATATCGGGTCGTGAACTTGCAGCCACAACACAGGAGATAGCAAAAATTGTACCAGTTGTAGTACTGTGATATTATTCCAGTTTTACTGGAGCAGAAAGGAAAGAAAGGACCTCAGTGTCAAAATGAAGAAAAATTCTAATCCAAAATTAGAAAAATTATCCCATCCATGTGCTGGCAAGCACCATGCTTGGCAACATACAGAGGCTCCTGGCAGGTTCTTTCATCCTCTGCAGTGTGGAGCTCAGAGCATGACCCAGGCAGAGGCCAAAAAATTAAACAAAAAGAGACACTGGAGGTCTGAACAAACTCAAGTGACTCTATTACACCTCAGATTTGCCTCTGATGACAACACATAAGTTTAGTATCAATCTGTACCTTAGGCAGATGCTTCCCACCCTGGGCATTCATCAGAGCTAAAGGGAAACTTGTGGAGTCAGGTTGGGTTTACCTTGTCACAGGACATGTTCTGTTGCATGAGGAATTTGTGCACCACATTGCATCTGGTCTTTTACTAATGAGGTCATTACACCTCTAAGTATATAAGACCATTTTCTTCCAGTCAAAAAACTGGACATCTCTCAAAATGAGCTTCAGAGGATTCATGCAATCTTTCTTTTGCAGGAAATCCTAAGTTGTTAGTTGATAGATGTTCTTCAAGACAAGTGAGACTGGAATTCAATGTAGCCTTCTTCCATATTACCTACTGTGTGCCATTATAAATACTTCTAGAGAGAATACTTTCAGGTCTACAAGGATAGTTAGTCACATGCCTTTTTAATCCTTTGGTTTGCTGAAGGCAGTACTAAAGAAGCCATTGGGAGCTTGGGGTAATGGTGGTGGCTACCTGATTTGGATATTTTCCCCTTTTTAGGTGCTAGACAAAAGCCTATCCATTTGTTTCTGTCAAGTGACCAATGGACTCTTTACTTGTAAACTTTCAGGATCTTTACTGCAAAAGTCTCTGGGGTCTATTACTGTTTCTCTGAGGATTTTTCTGTGAGGAACAGAAAAATCCTTTCTGTATGTGCTGATACAGTTACTGAGATTGTATAGTCAGAAATCAAAATAAGATGCAATTTTGTCTGGTCAACAAGAAGCACTTAGTGCAGGGCACCCCTATGAAGTTTACATCATCCACATAAATGCTTGCAAGCCACAAACTAGACTGACCCTGTACAGCCCTAAAGGATCATGCTGAAATCTCCTATTGCAGAGGAAATACCTGTTCATCCTCTGTAGCCCACACAAGTACATTGGCATGACTGATCTCTGTATGCCCTGAAAAAGCCTGGAAGGCTGGGCAGAAATGAGGAAAGCCCTACTCGCTTATAGTTTTTTCTAGGTCCAGTTGCTTTTTAAATGCAATTTCCAGTGTCCAGTTGGACTCTGCCCAGGCAGATTAGACTAAGCGAGTGTGGCAGTGATTTGCCCAAGGGGAATGTTGTTTTCTAAGCTGACAACCTGTGGAGCCAAGAAAGTGAATCTAAATCTTGCTTCAGCCTCTGCATTTAACAAAAAGATCTGCCACACACAGAAATTTCCTCCCCATTCCCTCTATAAGGTTTTCTTTCTGTCTAGCAAATCATGCTAGTATTAATCTTCCTTCTGTTGCTTGTGCAGTCTTTCCTTTTTTATGCCAGGCATGCAAACAACTCAGCAAAATTTCCTTTTAAAAATACCAACTAAATAATAAATGCCAGTTTTGTTTTCATTGTCTTCCTTTGGCTTTGGTGCATCTTGCCATTGGAATTCAGAAGCCAGCAACAGATCAAAGACCTAGTGACATTATTAAAGGATATGGAACAACCACTGAATTTTAAAACACACAGAACTTGTTTTCCAAGGCTGTGGGTGGGAAAGTCTTTTGTATTTCTATGGAATCTGTCTTCTCTGCTTTATTTCTACTTTCTTTTACCTTCTGTCAGCCCCCAAAGACCTACTGACATCCCTGAGAAGCAACTTGATTGCATGCCCTTCACGGACTACGCTAAGTTGTCTGTTCTTGTAACTTTAGAAGATACTGATGCTTCTGCCAGTACCTCCCATTCTGGTGAGGGAGAAATTACAAGTCAGTATAGCTGACTTAAAATGAACACACAGAGGAATATGAACAGTTCTTGCTGAAAAACCAGACAGAGCTGACTCCTTAATTTACTGCACACCAAGTTCAGGGAGACAGATTTGAGCTAGGACAGAAAAACAATGAGCTTAGAGGTGCACATACACTGCTTGCCCTGTCTTTTGCTCCAGACTCCAGATCTTTGCACCTCATTAAAGAAGCCTTTTCTCTCCTTCTCCTAAGTGCCAGTGCCCTCCTGTGATCAGGTATAAGTCTGGTGGAATTGTGTTGGTATTTCTTCCCCCACAGTCTGCAAGTGCACATCTAGGAGCATCAGAAATAAGCCACAGGAAAAAAAAAAACAACCCACAACACATTTGAAGGTTGACTTTGAAGTCAGCTGATAATGTTTCCATGGAGATCAAATACTATGGAGTTGACAATGAATTCTCTTGTTGAGTCTTTCCTCCCAGGGGAAAAAAAGCCCCCAAGAACAATACTTCTAAATGACTACACTCTGCAGTACAGTTGTGTTATTGACTTGCAGAAAATACATCTATATCCCACCCCTATTTTCTTATGGATAGGTTAACTCTTAGGTCTCAACGTTTCAATGCCAGGTGTGCCAGTATTCACCTAGAGAATTAGATATATTCCTGAGGAACTGGGAAAAAAAGACATCTAGTGAAAATAATATTCTATGAGAAAAAAGATATTACTCTGCATTTGAACTTATGCTGTAAATGAGAGTTATGATTCCCCTTGAGGAGTATAATAACATGAAATTATAAAAGAGTATTTTTTCAGTTGCTGTTATGCAGTGACATATATATGCTGTACTATGAAAAGAGGGGGGGAGGGGAGAGAGCCACAGTTCAGACTCCAGAAACCTGGCCTAAAATGGGACCAAGGACAAGAAACATGACCTTCAACCAGGTCTGTGAGAGACACCACAAACTGTGCAGAGAGAGATGTTTTAAAGGAATCATAGGATTGCTTAGGTTGGAAAGATCTCTAAGATTATCAAGTCCAACTGTTAACCCAGCACTGCCAAAGCCACCACTAAACCATGTTCCTAAGTGCCACATCTACACATCTAATGAATGCCTCTAGGAATGGAGACACCTTCTCTGGGCAACCTGTTCCAATGCTCAACCACCCTTTTGGTGCAAAGATTTTCCTATTATCCAATATAAAGCTTCCCTGGTACAATTTGAGGGCATTTCCTCTTGTTCTATCACCTGTTACTTGGAGAAGAGACCAATCCCTTCATAGCTACAATTTCCTGTCAGGTAGTTGTAAAGAGGAATAACGTCTCCCCTGAGCCTGCTTTTCTCCACAGTTAACAACCCAAGTTTCCTTGGCCACTCCCCATAAAGAGGGACAAATCTTTAAAAGTTATGAAAAAGGATGTTTTTAGAAACAGGTGGACTCTTATTTCCTGAATATGAATGCTCTTGGCCTTGTTACATTATTTCCTGATGGGCACAAAGCCTGCATGACTGCTCTGAGCTCTGCTTCTCCTCACAGGTCCAAAAAGACCCTCATCAGCTCCTTTTCTGCCTCCCACAACACCCTCCTCATGTGTTTGAAGGTTTTAAACAATCAAGAGCCTTTGAGAGGTTTAAACATTTAAAGCGTATTAACGCTACATTAACTCAAGCTTGTTCCAAATCAAAGCCTTAAATCACTTTAGAGCATAATGCAAAATTTAACCAAAAGCAGTAGTACGAGCAAGAGTGTTCACGTGTGTGATGGGGGAGGCATGGCAGAGGGGGGAATCATTTTGTTGTGCTGAGGCTGGTCTCAAAAACTTTCATAACCTATTTATGGCATCTCTTGATCCAAACCAGCCTTTGTCTCCATCTGGAGGTCAATCCACATAAATAAGTTCTCACGGTGGTCTGTAGGGAGTTTTGCCAAATTTTTAAGCTCCTTTGCCATCATCGTTAATTTAGTACGTCCCACAGGAATAAAACATGATTGGTATCTCATTTTCTTCCAGTCTTCCAAGCTTTTTTTGAATTATAAATACTCTTCAAAACAGCCCAAGGTGTTACGCCTTTGTGAAAATTGTATTTATCCCAGGCTTCACAGTTCATGTCCCAGTAACTTACTGCAGATCTCAGTTTTTCTAAAGATCACATGCTGCTGCTGTTTAAGATCTGTCTGCATAAATATTCCTTGTGCTCACACGTGTGTATTTACACTTGCCTTTCCACAAGGAAAAAAATAATTGATGTAAATTTTCTAAAACTATTCCTTGTTTTGGAAGAAGCACAAGAAACTGAATTATTTCAAAGAATAATGTATAAATGAAAAAAAATAGATATGATCACAGGAAATACCTTCCATATTCAGTGTTATGGTTGATCATGTCACCACAAGTAAACATTCTGAAGAATGTGTAGAGACCTTGATTATTAAGGAAAAATAGAAAACCTAGTTGCCCTATGGGACATATCATATCTCCCAATGAATTCCAGAGAATGGCTCTTACTATCTCCCTTTATCTTTCTCTTTGCTTCCTCTTGGCAGCTACTATGAAGGTACTTCATAACTGCCTGGGAGCTGTCAGTCACAGAGCTTTGCCTTACACTTGCTGCATTAAATTGCTCCATTTTTGTTAAATTATTCAGCAGTGGAACGATTATTTTGAGACGGCAGGACCACAGTTGTGTAGAATAAACACTCTTATTTTCTGCCGTTGCGTGCTATTTTCAAAGTACAGTGAGTTAAATTTGAGACTCAAATGACTCAACAGCTGGTAACGATCCATGGCTGCAAATATACAGATGCCTAGGTTGTCATCTCCTAACATATGCACAGCACAGGCGGAGGAAGCCCAGCACACAGGATCTGGAAAGCAAAGCTCCCTGTGGAGGTGGGAGTGAAAGAGGATACAGACGTGTGCAGCACAGCTACACTGACAGCGGTGCTGCACGGGCTCCCAAGCCCTGCCTTGCAGCCCCACTTTCCCATGGGGTTGGCATGCCAGCCTGGCCATCAGCTCCTGGGCACAGCAAGTCATGCTGTGACAGCTGATGGCACTGCCACAGAGTGTGGCCTCATCCCTGCTGGCACCTTGTGACAGCCCCGCATGAAGCGTGGCACAGCTGGGGCACGATAAGGTGACCCAGTCTAAATGGTCGGTCCATCCTCTGGCTGCGAAGATAATAGAGCATTTTGTTGCCTTACCCCTGGACTGAGGAATGGAATATTTAGAAGTACTTCTGAGAAGGCTGGAAATTACTTACTAAAAGCTTTCTCCCGAGTTTAAAATTAAAAAAAAAAAGAACACACTCATAAACATACATAAGTGGGTTTTTCTTTCTTTAATAAATATGCTCTCTTGCATATCTGAAATAAAGCATTACGTTGTGCCAACACACCTGCATAACTTAATTTTTTATTCCCTCTCACACATCTTTCCTGCCTGTTTATCTTTACTGCAGCAGCCAGCATTGGAAAGAATAGGTAATCACCTCTGCTGTGGGAAAGACTTGAAGCTTTTCTAACCCTGACCTAGGTCCTCTGAGTATTGATAGGCTATAAAGAGTAATGTCTCTGCTGCACTCTTAGAGGGGGTCAGAAGAAACCCAAATCAGTGGCAAAAGTGAAACTGGCAAATGGCACTTGAAAACTCCAGACTGGCAGATCATCACTGGCGAGGAGGGAGGAGGAGAGGATGAAAGCAATTCCGGATGTTTTTGAAAGCAAATGCTAGAACAAAAAATCAGGCCAGAAGAACTCCATACTACTACTAAATGTGTACAGCACAGCTTCCAGGCCTTTCAGCACCAGTAGAAAAGGAAGCTTCAGACTCCCCAGCAAAGCTTCAAGCCCAGTACCTTGTGCAAAAAATATCACTAGGCAAAGACAAGAAATGAGCTGCTATATGAGACTCCAGATCATTTTCTTACAGATCTGCATGGTGAAGCCAAATCACATATGAGGGCATTTAACAGCTGGAATAATTTCCAAATAGACTAATTAGAAACTGAATTATTAATGGTAAAATTTCTAATTGGCTCAAAGCAAGGTTACAGAACGAAACTCACTCGACTTTGCAAAGAATAATGAGTATTTGCAAGGCTAGTAAAATTACATGCTTCTCTAAGGAAATTGTTAGCAAATGGGGAAAAAACCCTAAAGTCATCTGAATGTGTATCACAAGGTAAAGCTGGCAGAGATAAGAGTGAAAAGAACAGGTAAAACAGTAAACAAGTGCAGACATAATCTATTGCATTCATTTGCAGTAAATTTGGAACAAAATAAGACAATGCAGAAGTCTCTCCCTGAAGGGCTGCCTTGTTAGGCATGCAGTAAAACCCCTAACTATTTCACTGAAATGTATTCTCAGTACAAATTACAGACTTACAAAAGGAAAATACATGGATGTGCAGCTGAAGGACAGAGCTGTGATAAGGATGATAAAACATCATTCTTTGTCAGTCTTTTAATACATTTACAAAGGCAAGTGACGTAGCTTTGGCCAGGGATAATTGTGTGCTGAAGTGAGTACCAGAACATGATATTGGAAGTGCCATTTTGTATTTCCAGCTGGGACAACAGACAGCAGTTCAGCAGGGAGGTGCACAAGGTAGGGAGGGGGAGGATGAAATCACTGCCAGAACACTGGATCATGCCACCAGGAAGCAGGCACCCCCGTTTCCCCACAGCAGGCACTGATGAGGAGGAAAAGGGCTTTGAAGCATTTAGGTATGCCCTGCCCTCAAAATAGAAATAATACAAGCCATATGATATTTCAAAACAGCTGACTGAAATCAGCTGACCTGGGAAAACATCAGGCTATCAGAGATTGCCTTTAAAGGACAATTTTATAAAGCAAGTACAGTAACAGAAGATGTGGTGAGGTTGGGCTTGCATGACTGCAAACCTAGCAGAATCGAAGATGCTGAAACAAGAAAATCTCATGGATGAATATGCTGGAGAGCAGGTAGAAAAACGTAGGGTTAGGTGGATCAGCTTGTTCAGTGATCATGATACAGGAAATATTCACAAACAACTTGACAGAGAATGGAAATAAGGTATTCCTGGAGATAATGGAATTTGCTTTGGTAGAGTCGCCAGTGTGCCAATTCGTAACATCTCAGGTCTTTGGAGCTGGAACCAAAACTGACATTTGAC
The DNA here is from genome assembly GCA_013397195.1 of Hylia prasina. Taxonomy (NCBI): domain Eukaryota; kingdom Metazoa; phylum Chordata; class Aves; order Passeriformes; family Sylviidae; genus Hylia; species Hylia prasina. The sequence continues at coordinate 603,823 of VYXD01008203.1, read as the reverse complement.
CTTGACAATATTGGCTAAATTAGATGTTGAGGGAGTGAAGACACCAACCAAAAGAATTCACAGGTTTGCCATGATAAGAAACCCAAACAAGTCAAGGATTTCAATACTCTCAAAAGAACTGCTCAAAGCCAGAAAATGTGAGCAGCACTTCCTGGGAACTGATGAGGTGGCCACATCTAGACTTGAAAAAGCAAAGGCATAGTTTTGGTGCAAATAAATTTGCTTTGTTCAAAACACAATGTATTCAATATCCCCCATGCATTTCCTCAGGTAGATGTTTAACTGAATTCCTGTCCTGTACTTTATGAGCTTAAAGCATCACATTTCCCACAGGACTCAGACATTTGGAAGTCGTGTTACAGATGCTCTTAAGGTTCCAGAAATTGTTACAAAATTTAAAAATTACTGGTTGGAGCTTTTACTGGTGCCCAGATTTTCAGTAATTTGCATGAACAGAAAACACAAGAACCTGCAAGAGGATGTGCTTGGAGTCATGTATAATTTGAGTGTGACCCACTTCTGTAATGGAATTAAACAGTCTCAAGTAAGATGAATAAAATGAACAAATCACAGAGAAATTTAAGAGCACAGTTCCAAATGAAGAAACTCTCAAAAAGGGAAACTCTCCTGCCCTGCAGGGTAAAATGATACTGACAATACTGGAATGTAATGACAACAGATAGGGTAATTCTGTGTACAGGAGGCTGTGCAACAGTACCATGGTGCAAAATGAGATAAAAAGTGCTAAACATAATTTACAGTATCCATCTGGCTCTGTAGAAGATGAGGGACTGAAAAAAAAAATCTTACTGTGGTCAGGCAAACTCTGTCGTTCAAGATAAGGAATTCAAGTATAAATAGTACAATAAATACCAAAAATTATGGAAAAGCACTGTGGAAGCTGTAAGGGATATGTGATTGCTGTTGATACAGATACATTTGGACTAAACAGAAAAGATGAATTATGAATAATTTTTAGCTTGTTACAAAACATGCAGAATAGCAGTGTAAAACAGACTCTAAATCACAGTTTACATGTCTTGGATTCCAGATGAGCTAAAAACCCAATAATGGCCTGCATTTTGTAAATGACTTGTTTCAGCAATTTGCTTGAGAAATTAGATCAAGCAAAGTAAAGCAAGTCCTTATGAGGCACTACCACATGGGTTAGCAAAAGGACTGTTTGGTAAATATAATAAAGAACCAGAGGTCCGAGGAAACCACATCTGGTCTTATTAGATTATTATAGCATACTTCTCAATGCTCTGTTGAGATTTCCTGTTCAAAGAATTATGGGCACTAAGGGACAAACCCCATAGATATATTAAGCTGGCTATGTTTAAGCATTGCAGAAGAGCTATTTGTCTAGAAATAAAACCAGAACAAATGCTACAAACATAGCCAATACAAGTGCTGTTGAAAATGGAAGGGAAGGTTAGATTTCAGTCTGATTCTATGGCTACCAATTGAACATAGTCTCCTCTCAGCTGCAATAAGATCAGATGGCAGAAAACTTCCAAAGCAGTTTTCCCATTATTGGACCTGAGAAAAAGTTAGGCAAAACTAAGAGGCACTCTGGCTCCATGCATTTTAAGAAACAGTACAGCAATATGTTGATAGCATTTATGGCATGACAGAAGCAACAGTTTTGATCTCAAACACTGTCCAGCAATAAAAAAGTTTAAATTAAAAGACTCAGTGGCTGTAAAAGGAATGACTGTGTAACACTTGACACAGTCTGAAAACATTGATAGCTACTGACTTTTAGATTAGGTGGCTCTAGTTGTGTATTTTATTAACTGACTGCTTCAGTTTGTAGATGTTACTTTATGCCCATTTATTTTTAAAAGAAATCAGTATAGCAGTTGCTATTGACTTGTGCAAAACAAGTAAGAGAGTAACCTTTGGGTAGTACTGATCCACGTGTCTGTGCTGAAGCAGAAAATAAGTTTGATCTCCTCCCAGCACATCTTTATTTATAATATTACACATCTTGACAGAAATTGTCAGATAAAATAATCTGGTGCCTCTCATTTCAATTAGTTTCAGGTTCCAGCTGTTGGATCTGGTTGTTATTATTTTGTCTGTGCAAAGAGCATGCTACTATTAGATGGCTTCTCACTACATAGGTACTTCCACTCTCTGTTCAAGCCAATTATAAACCTTCTGGTCAACAGATTCAAGCAATTGGCTTTTTGTGGCATGCTGTTTTTTTCTTGTTTTTCAAACCACAAGTCATTTTTGTAGCTCTTCTGCAAACCTCTCCCATTCTTTCCACATCCTCCTTTAGCATCGACACCTGATTAGGATGTCCAGAAATAGTTTTGCTTAGCCCAGAGATAATCTCACCTCATGGTCTCATTGCATATGCCATAAAAAATAACACATTTAGCAGCTGCATTGCACTGAGAGCTTCTGTGCAGCTGGATGATCCCAGCATCCACAATTCCAGAGACCTTTTCAGAAGCCACTGCTCTCTGAGAGGAAGCGAGCAGCTTGTTCCATGGGGATGACTGAAGCTGTTCCCGTTGCATGACCTTGGCTCTGTCTCCACTGAAATGTGTGTTGTTTGAGCATACCAAAAGATGGCTTTGTAAGCTGTGAGTGACCCATTCCACTACACATGGTTAAAACTGAATCTCTTTTCACCTGAAATCTTTATCAGTCATCTTTCAAATCACTCACAAATAACATTGAGCCAAAACATAATCTCTGCAACTACACTGGAGACCAACCCATATAAAATGATAATTTCTGAATAGTAAACAAGACATAGCTGGTTTCTAATAAATTTAATTTTTCTGGATTTATTTAGTATACTCTTAATGTTTTAATCTAAATCTTGTGCTGTAGTAAGTTAAATACCACACAGATATCTGAGCAGATTAGGGCAAAATGGCCCCTGTGCAAACTAAGCTTTTACATAAATAAGAAACACTAAGCTCATCTGGCAAGCCATCACCTGTAATGTTTTGACACCCACAACAAACCATTTACAGACATCCCCACGAAGACCAGTGTGTGCTCACACAAGGTCCTAGCAGATTTCAAATATGTTTGTGGGCACAGAGAGAACTGATGTCTAATGTCACCAGCATAACACCACTAGAACACAAATACTTGTTACTGCAGCACTTAACTCCTCTTCTGGGACTACAGAATTTTTCCTCTATGTCACACACTGATCTGTGTCACACCACAGTACAGATAAACAGATGACAAAATGCACTGAAGTGATGATCTGCCTGGAGGGCAAAAACCCAGCTAAACAAAAATCACCAGCAGAGAAAAGAAGAGAGAACAGAAGTAGTGGTGTTCACTTTGAGACATTCACCCAAGCGCTGTGTTTGGGGCTTGACTCTCACACCCTTCATTTCAAGTAAGCCTTGAAATTTGCTGCTACCAGAAAATTGGATGGCATCTGTAGTAAGGAACATGGGAAATGTTGGGTGACCTTGAGGGCTGGTGTAGTAGGAATGGGAAGAATTTGAAAGCACAGAGTGTCAGGGCACGTAGCTGGGGAATAATAAACAAAAGCTCTGCTGTAAATTGGGAGAGCATTAGTAGGAAAGTAAAAAGGTGGAGAAAGGCTTGGATGTCTCATGCAGCTGCAGGATGACTGTGGGTCTCCAATGTGATGCAGCATGAAAAAAGCAAATATAACCACAAAATACTTCAGGCAAGGAATTACCAGCAGGGGAAGGAAACCATCACACCATTTATACAGGGCATTGATTAGACCTTGTTAGGGAATAGTCCTTCTCATCCATATTGGAGAAAGGCAAGTACAAAGAAGAAGAGGTGGCAGAAATGGCTGCTGGATTGATAATTGCTCTTACAGAGAGAAGTCTACAAGAAAGTACATGTAGAGTGGGAAAAGGAAAACAGAGAACGCTCTTCATAAGTACAGCAAAGAAAGAGAGATGTAAACTAAAGGTTACATTTGACTCAAGAATAACTCATGAGTAATAAATATAGACTATAACTCGCAGCACAGTTTCTAGATATCAAAGTGTCTCACTGTGAAATAGGATAGTGGTGGGAATCACATCTGCATAATCTTCTGATTTTTATTACTGAGCTTACTAAGTTACAGTGTTACTTCCAACAAGGGAGTACTGCACTAAAAAATTCAGGTTATCCTTTATATGACCATGAGTTACAGACACTCCAGACAAGTTTTGTGATGGAAGTTAAATGTAACTACGGCTGAGTGATCCTTGATATGCACCACAGGAGCTCAGAATGAAACCAAATCCAGATCAAGTAAAAAACCCTGAAAACATATTTTCAGTGACTTAGAAAAGGAGGTACATGTGGAAAGAGGGAACATGAAAACAGCAAGAAAAATGCATTTCTTCAAACACCACCATCCTTACCTCCCATGAGGAAGAGAAGCCCTGCCACATACTGCATAAGGCCTCGATCCCAACAGCACCCCAGCACGCCGATAATCCATCCAAAGAGGATGATGGCCACAGCCATGCCCATGAAGCCAGCTGTCATCCTGCGCAGATCTGCAGTGGGGAAGCCAGAAGAACAACATGAGTGGGAACAGTGATAAATCAGTGTCATCAGGGGTTCATAACAGTCTTAATCCAAAATGGGAAACATCTGCAAGGGCTTCAGTGTGTGTTGGTATGGGATGATTTAAGTAAGGATGATTCAGAGCAATGACAAACCATAAATTAAGTCACTTGGACTGGGGAGAGAGAGAGCAGGTGACAATTTTACCACACGACAAAGCTCAGTGCAGATGCACCCAAGTGACTTGGTGACAGCTTGCTCAGGAGCTAGAAGTTGTAAAATGGCCTCAGTGCAGTGCTGTGCCTAGTAACTCCAGTCTCTGGACACTAGCACAACATCTGTTTACATCTTGCCTTCGCATCTCTGTCCATTACTCCTCGTCACCCTGCTCAAACTGATCAGCAAAGCAGTTTCTATGCTTTGCACCAGCACAGCCATAACAGAGGATTCACCTCATTTGTGACCCTCTGTGTGATTGTGGGCAAGTCCCTCTGAGTCCCTCTGGGCCACAGCTTTCCACTTGTAAGCTGGGCCATAGCACCCAGTGGTGGCAGGAGCGAAAGGCGGTACCTCCGGAACAGCGAGGCACACAGATACTCTGGTGTCAGACATCATTACTTGTACTCCAGATACACAGCTAGGACAGAAGGTACATCATTGTCCTCTCCTGTACCTACATGGTGACCTTGCCAGATGATTTTTGGTGAGGATGTTTTTTGACTGCTCCAAGGAGCACTAAGAGCAGGAGGAGGACAGGGTGCTGGAGCAAAACATTTCTGCTCTTCTAGCGGGCACTGAGTACATCTGATGTGAGTGACAGGAGCTGACCTGCATTTATTTCATAAATAAAGGAAAAGGGTCCCCAAGTCCTAATGAAAGCAAATCCTTATAAAGACCTGGCTACGCTGCATATTTGCCTTCTGCAAAAAGGATGGGACTGTGGGACTGCTAGGAACCCTCTCCCTGCATGCGCTAGAAAAAAAAATAAATCCTTCACAGTTGGTTTGGATGTGAAATCTGGGCAGTGAGACCACCTGGCAACTGAAAGAGCAAGGACTATGTGAGCTAAAGAGCATCTTCACACCCTCAGATAATGAAACAGATGGGGGCATCTTCACTAAAATTTTATTATTCCCCATCCCCCCTTCATGCACACATAAAAAGTTTAAGTACTGATATATCAAGAGTAAATGTACAGAGAAAATTCCAGCCAAGTCAACACTCTAAACATTTGTTTCCTTCTTGAAACATTTTTTATTTTTTTGCACAGCAATGATTTTACTTGGTTTTTTTTCAAGAAACAGAATGCTTATGACAGAGGAGAAAGGTTTGAAAACTGTGAATCATCCACCAGTCTCTACGGCAGCTTTTCTCCTTGGCTGGCCTTTGACTATGTCTCAGTTTCTGTTATTTTTTATGCTTTTCCCTCAGTGGATAAAAGGACCAGCAATACCCACAGTGCAGATTCAATGAATTCTGTGAAGAGTGATAAATTACCATCATAATGCTGTGTCCACACAGTCTATCGATATGCTGGTACAGAATGACTTGAAGGCAGTTTTCTCAGGTCCATGTTCATTACAGCTCTTTGTATGCAAGATCAAGTTGCAGAACGCAACCTCTCCCTTGAAGCTATAACTCCTTCCTGTAGACTGCCACTGATATACGCAAGGAGTCTCTCTGACAATATAAAGATAACCAGGTCTTCAGTCCACCAGTAATCAGGCCCTTTTAACAAGATACACCTCTTAAAATAAGTACTTTTATCTTAGGTTTTGTGACTGTCCCACCACATTTGAGTATGTTCAAGGAGCTCTAGTACAGGAAAAAAAAAAAGTATTTCCTGCAGAAACTTGTACTTCCCCCAGGCAATGTCTCTGTTCCTTAGGAATTTCTCAGAGTGCTTTCTAAAACAAGCAGTAAGTATTAGTAAGCACCTTTGATGGCCAGGTGTCTTCCTACTTTTTCAGTCCATGAGGGCCTGGGCTCAATTTGAAAATGAAAACATAAAATCTTTACTGTTTCCTATATCATCTTCCATAACAGCACAGCACATCTCTCCAAGGTGCTGCACAGCTCTTCGTGTCAGCCCTACAAACCCCCTGCAATTTAACTTGTGACTGCTGACTCCAAGTAACACCATTTGCCTGTCCTAATATACCATATACTAACAACCTGCTTCCCATGAGCTCAGCTTAAATAGCTTTACTCAGCTACAAGATGTCCAGAACCGCTCAGATCTACCCCAATGCCTGGCTGATGGACCCAGTTCTCATAGGCCCCAGAGTGGATCACAAGCATCCCCACATCATGTATGCCAAACTCAGGATTGGTGTTTATCCTGCTAAAATCTGTGTGAATTTTGCCATTAAATGGAAGACTTGAAGGAACAGGGCCAAGATTTCTAGGCCAAATGTTGATGTTTGTTTCCTTCAACCTCTTCTGCTGATGGAGCCTGAAATTTCCTTTCTAACACAGTGAAATCCAAACTGAACTTCTTTATGAACTCTTAGTTCAGTGAGCTTAGTTTAAGATTGCCACTGCTTAGGCCAGATGCAAATCTGCTCCTCACACATCCATCCACTAGGGATTATCTGAAACAAATAAAATATAAACGTTCTTTTCTATTTAAAACTATTTGGCTTTTGTCCTGCCATAACATTCCTTGAGGAGAGCTTGAGGGGAGCCCTTGCAAACAGCAGTTTTGGGAAAGGGGGTTGTAAAGTTAGCCCGCACTTGTCCAATAGCATCTTCCTGGTGCTCCTCACCTATCAGTGCCCACATGAAACTGAGGTCAGTGCTGGGATCAAGTCTATTCAAAGTGATTCTTTTGTGGAAAAGTACTTAATGGATGTAAACGAATAATCACCCTCAGGCTATTTAGAGGAATAGGAGCCTACATTCCCTAGATTCAATCCCTATTTATGGGGGTTGTTTATGATTACTGTTTGTTAGTGTGGTGCTTGACATGGAAAGGACAGAAGAAAAGCAAAGATTTGCATTGTGTACTCGAGGCAATATCTAAATTCGTTCTGCTAATTTAGGATGGAGAGAATGACACATAAATAAACAATAGCTCATCAGTACAAATTGATGGGGTTTTGTCTGAGTTTGATTGGCACTGATAAGACCCTTCCTGAATGCATCCTGCAAAGGTAAAAAGGGTCATGCTGTCATGTAACACCACTTTATGATGTTTGAGCACATTCTGAGTTTAGTTTATTTTTCTGAAATTGCTTTTATTTATTTTTAGACTATGAAATTAGTATTTCTCTCCATTCTTTCTCTTTTTGAAAACCTCTCTGAATAATAGGATCTCAGGGTCATGGCATGACAACACCAATCAACTGAAGCAGTGACTATGCCAGCAAAATGCATTGTTGAATCTTATCCAGCCAAATGGGAGCTGCAACAGCAAACAAACTTATCTCAGTGCATTCATGTGCGTTGCTTAGCTGGTCCTGCAGCTGATCCTCTCCTGGGTACCCATCCCAAGTCCTCATGCTGTAACAAAGTGCACAGAATGCAGGGACACTGAATTCCCCTTCTCCACCATCCAGCAAACCCAACCTTTAGAAATGTAGCTACAAGGTGAAAGTAAGGGATGTATCACATTGTTTATTCCATAACCTATAATGCAGAAATTAATTTTTAATGCTTTGCTATATGATTACTTGTTTCAGTGGTTTACTATGTGGACATAGATACCAACATCACTTGTGGGTGAAAATACAATATTATCTTTCCACACATTTTTTAGAAACCTTCTTCATCCCTTTTTCTTTTTAATATTGGCTAAAATCTATGAGTTAATATCTTCTCTTTGGGAGACTTTTCATATCTAGCGCTGCTACAGGTGCTGCTGCTGCATGTAAAAGGCAAGGAACTCAATCCTGATTCAAAAGCAATGTGGATCATCAAGCAAGGAATACAGTATCACGTTTGTGTAGGTTAGGAACAACAAACTTCTTGACTAATAGCATTGGAGAAGGGACAAAGAATGGAGTAATCCAAGTCCCATGATGGAAGCTGAAATGATGAAGTTGAAAGCCACAAGCTTTGTGAATCATGATGAAAAGAGAAACATTAGCATTTTAAACAACATCCTTAAAATACAGACAGATTCTCATAAACCAATATGCATTTCCTAAAACATTTTTGTTTTCTGCTGGAAATATTAACTCTATAGGTTTCCTGAAGATAAAGAAAGGCAGAGAAGCTGATTAAGAGTAATTTATTTCCAAGCAACATGTGATGGAAGGTTCTCTCTGTCAGTTTGCAAATGCCCCTGCCCTTCCTTTCACCCTGATATTTGTCCATCTGTATTTGTTATGAGCAATAAAGTAATTCACGCTGGTTATCACATCATGGAAGAAGTTTCACACCCCAGCAGCTGCAAACATAACACGTTCTGATTCAGCTTTGCTTTTTAAAAATTTCAATATGCTTTTTTGACTTCTGATGTTCCATTCCCTACCTTGAAATTGCAAGTCATCTTTCTAAAGCAAGATCTCAGTCTTCCTGTTGATATCTATCTTCCTTTCCACAGAATTTAACAATATCTCCAAAAAAAAATAGAGATTGCTTTCCTCACAACACATACAGGAAGGACTGTATGAGACTCTTCTGAAAGATGGGGAAGCCAAGTCAAGGATAGTCAACATGTCCCCAGCTACATGAAAAGTTTGTGGAGAGTGTATAATTAAATCTGTATTAGCAGGATTTCTGGACAGCCCTTGAACCACACAGCACTGCTTTTGCTTTCAGAACAGCTTGTTCTCAAGTGTTTGCTAGGAAATCAAACTACAGTGCTTGTTATCAGACCCTCAGAAAGTGCAATATGCTGCAAATAATATTTCAGATAGTCCATCTTACATGTCCTCCTTCCTCCTCCCAACAGAGGAAGGTCTGAAGGGACTAAGCCCCCTGAAGTCTATATCAAGGATATCTAGAACAGCTTAGAAGACATTCTGGGTATAACACAGTTCTTTCCTGAGGTGTCCCAACAAATGGGAAAATCGACAAGGAAATCACAAATGCATTTCTGTGCCTGTCTAGGAACAGATGTCAGGATACAGTAACGTCACAAGTAGAAATAGACTGGGATGGTGTAATTCTTTAGCATAATCCTTCATTGCAGGTCACTGTGATCTATACCCTCCTGTACTAAATTCCCTCTCATTTGTCTTTACCAGGATCAAGAAGGTTTGTACTTGAAAAGAGCCAAAATCTCTCATTTTTCTTCCTTTTCCAAATAAATGTATGTATTGGAAATTGTTCAAGAACAGCACACAGCCCTAGAGCACAATTTACCAGATTTCACTGAGCTTTGTTTAAATTACTTCTCTTATAAAGAATCAACAGCACCGAGGTATCTTTCTCTGACATAATCCCTTCTCTTATCTTACCCTGAAACTTCAGTGGGGGGCAAGATAGAATTGGACAGACATGTCTTTTATTGAATGTCAGCCCTAGCAGCTCCTAGGTACAATGAACAAGTGAGTGTTAATGCAGGTGATTTTGAGTGACATCTTCTGGCTTTCACTATTCTCTCTGCAGAGCTTTAAAGTGTCTTTTGGATGAGGCTGGCAAATAGAGGGTGAGGGTTTTAATCTTTCTTTGCACTTCAGGTATGAAGAGATAAAAAAAAGAAATATGTATTAGTCTACCTGAGAGTGTTAAAATCTCTGAGTGCCTTTCACTGAATCATGTGGCAACCCAGTCCTCAGTTTAAAGATTACTCTAATGCAATCTCAGTGAGTACAGCCCACTTCAACGAAAGTAACAGTAGATTATATTTACATGTAAGTATCTGTACCGGGGAGGCTCAGAAATATACATGTCACAAACATACACTAAAACACAGCTTTCACAGCTGAGAGAAAGAAGACCCTCACCAGCTCTTTTCAGAAGGGAAATCAGCTCCATCAAGGATGAAGTGAGCCTTCATATCTCAAGAGGTACAATGGCCTTTATAAAACAAATGCATAATTTGTCCTAAACCACAAAATCCCATCACCTTCTGTTGACTAGAGTTTGCTATTTGTGCGATAAATTGTTAGGTGTTTGATTGGCAGCAATGTCTGAACCCACTGATTTGAAAAAACTGATAAGAAGCTTTGCAAGCTGGCTGTGGTCTGTGCTAGTTAACATGTCCCTCAGGATGAGGTGTATGGAGAGTGGACATCATGAGATTTTCTTGTTGTTGTTGTTGTTGGGACAGGCCACCTATATGGATTTCCTCCACCAGACTTCTTAAGTGTTCTTATAGCAATTTAAAACAGAAACAATCACAAAAGGAAGGTACCAGCCACACACTGCTGGCACTTCAGTCTCCCTTCCTTCATAAGAAATCCCATGATTTCAGAGTCAGTGAATTTCAGGTGAACAGTTTGTCAAGGGAGGAATGAAGTAATGTCTTCTACAAAGGCTGACACCTTCAGAGGTTTATGCTGGCAAATAGTAAACCCCACATGACACTGCAATTTCTTATCTCTGGTCAACTGTCATAAAGCACCAGGGGAAAGGGGATCTCCCAGACCAGGTCACATTCTGGTGTTATGCCTGAAAGAAATTCATCCACTATTTGGGGAAAATTACAGGGGCCTAAGAAATTCTGCACTGGCTGAAAGTACTATCTGGTGCTCAAATAACAAGTTCTGATTTTATTCTTGCCTTTTCCTCATGCAGAGCAGAGAAGAAGCAAAAGAAAACCCTTAGACGATAAGGGAGGGACAGAAGGAGGCACTAGAGAAGGAAGGAAACAAGGCTTGTTTAAGTAAAGGGCAGAAAAGGGTGAGAAAAAGCATCTCATGAGGGTGAAAAGATGGATTTGTCTTCAAGAGGCTTCAGGACATGGATATTAGAGAGTTCAATGCATAAAGGGGACATTTGTACAGCAGGAATTTAACATGTCTGAAGCAGTTCTACTGTAGAAGGTGCAAGACTTATGTCCTGGGAGAAGGCTGGCTGTGAATACCATCCCATGAAAGGGTTCAGCCTTTTGCTCCAATCCTGCTTTCCCTTACACTCAAAAAGAAACTTTGGCCAGAGAAGAAAAAGGATATTTTTGGTATCTGTTGTGTTGCTACACTCATCTGAGTGACAGCAGAGTAGGAAGAAACACTTTGCCCTGACAACCCCTGACCTAGTGGGCCACAGTGGCTGGGCCCACACGAGTGTCATTCAACTCTATTCTACTCTGTCATACCCTATTCTACCTTATCTACTCCACAGCATTCCCTCTCCTTCTCTGGTTCTGGTGAGGAAATTTTATTGGAAAGTACCTGAAGCTGATCTTAGAGAGTCTTTCTCTCTCCAGATTTACTATCCACGATTTCAGCACTGCAATACATCATCATCTAGGAATATTTCCAAGCTTTGGTCCCAGCAGAGCACACTTGCAATTTTCCCAGTCAACCCTTTCATCCCTCTTTTCCCTCCCTCCTCAGAAACAAGGAAGTCTGAGGCACCTGCAATTTTGGCCACTCTTCTTCTTATTCATAATTCAAATCCTTCCTGCTCCTGCTCCTGCTAGGTGAGGCCACAGAAAGCAAACATTTCTCAGGTGTGACCAAGCTAAGAGGCTTCATTACACAGCTGCCATGGATTATGCAGGTGCTGAAAAATCTGAGGCATTTGAAATAAAATGGCTTCCGCCCTATTTCAGTGAGGGCTTTGGGACTTTATGACATCAAAGCTGTGCCTTTTTCATTTCCCTTCCTTCCTGTACTTTTGAAAACCCATGTAATAAACACTCCTTTATGCTGGTCATCTCTTACTGGGAGTGATCTCTCCTGGAGCCACTAAAGCACAAGTATGATCTTGATGGGGAGGAAGGACAACACATTCCCTCAGCATCACATTAACCTGACCAGAGGGATCCTTCCTGGAGGACGTGAGGTGCTGCCTCCCTGCTCCCAGCACCTCCATCCCTGGTGGTAGTGGGAGAGGCCAGGTGGAAAGCCCATTTCTAAATGGAAGTTTCCCTGCATTCTCCAATGGTCTGGAAGAAATCTGTGACAAGAGGGATCCTTAGGGCAAAGGTGACTCCCTTCACTGTAAAGTGCTTTCAGCGCTGGTGAGGAGTGCTGCTCTGACACCACTAAGACTGAATACTCCATTTATGCCCCCACAATGTACAGTGCACAGGAGGCAATGCAGAGCAGGGCACCAGGGCCAGCTTCACCACACAGCCCTGCTGCCAGGCACCTAGAGATGCCTTGGGGAAAAGGTACTGAGCATCAGTGAAGAGCCCAGTGAGCTCTGCTTTCCCTGAAATCAGTGGGAGGCTTGGGCGCTCCAAAGCTTTCCTCTGAAAATCAGACTTTCTCCTGTCTCCCAAGAGGGCTGTGGAAGCCAGTTTACCACATTTCCTTATAGGCATTCAGGTAACAATGACATACAGTAACTTTTGTCTGAACATAATCTGGACAAAGATAGCCCTATAACCTATTCTATATATTAGTAACTTTATTATTTAGTTTACAGAATTGCCCTTCTGCTGCGAGCAGACTCTGCCCTGTTACAGTTTGCTTTTTATATGCTGGTCACCATCATAGTATCTACATATCCACTAATCACATGGAATTTTACTAAGATTTAGTTTTCAGTTATCTTCTCTTGAACCACTTCTTGCAAAGGTGAATAAGGCTCATCAGGGCCAGAAAGAAGCAGAAGAAAAACCAGAACCACTTTTTTTCTTTCCTTTTTCTTTTAGTGAGGAAAGAAGAGTGGGCAAAAACAGATGGATAATGGATGAGAGCGATGAGAAAAATTAAAGAAAATCTTGCATTAAAGATGAGAAACAGAATGTGATAAGAAGCAAAAAACATAGTTGTACGTAGAACTCCAGTATCAGATAGCATTGTCTTTTGTAAAAAGCAGATTTACCCTAAGCTGCTCCCAAAGATAAATGAAGTTGGAGACGTGCAGCAGTGGGGCAGAGGATGAGCAGGAGGGGCAATACAGGAAGAAAGACTTGGTAACAGCACCTTTTTTTATCTTCCCTTTGCCTTTGACTTCCCTCCTCTGCTGCCTGTCCCAGCACCAAAGCCTTGCTCACAATCAGGAGCAACTAAAATATTATGCTAAATGTTTTCCTTCCTTTTCATCCCCTGTCCCAACCACTGCACGAGCCTGAACATAATCCCAGCACAAAGCATTCAGAGCAGCACGTTTGATAAATGGCCAGCATGAAAAAGGCTGGAGGTGGAGGGAGGGTATCTCTGCTTTATCAGTGCCCCAGCACTCTGCTGAAACATACTCATTCCACAGATCCCAGCATCAAACATTTCATTCAGGAACTCTGAAAGATGTATTCTTCTTCTTAAAAAGACTATTTAATGCAAGTGAGGCTGGGCTGAGGTGTAGGAAGAAAGGAAGGAGGGATGGAGGAGAAGGAGGGAAGAAGTAGAGAAAGACATTTAGAGCTGTGAAAAAACACTGTCCCTTATGGAAAAATTTTGATTTTGAAGTTTACTCTTCTATTAACATTTAAATTGAAAGGCGTTTCTTCCAAGCTCCACATATGAAACCAGAAAATCTGCATTTAAATAGATACCATTTAAATGTGAGGGAAAATATATATCAGCATTGAATGCTTTCCCATTTGTCTGAAAAGAACTTCTCTTATAGATGATTATTAATTTTTTTCTTTTTTCTTTGTGTGTGCTAAAAAGAGAAATTGGAAGTACATTAAAATTCTGCTTGGCACAAAGAAGAGGTGGGGGATGGTTGCTTGATTGACCAAACCCCTGATTCTGAGCTCAGATATTCCTACCAGGAGGGCTGCTGGAGCCTGCAGGAGGCAGTCCAGCCTGCTACCAGGGTCAGGACCAAGAGGGGCCTCTCCTGCCTGGTCCTGGGACGTGGCACCCATGACCACGGGGCTCCAACTCCTACCGCAGTGCCCATCTCACTGGGGGTGTCACCAGGTCCCCAGTGCCAGCTGGAGAATCAAACTTTCTGTAGTTTTGTTAGACACCTCCGTGGCTTCAGGACATCATCTAGAAAACATGGACACATACCTCCTCAAAAATCACAGAAAGTCAGGCTTTCTGTGCTTCAGTTCTCATAAACTGGAAAAATTTCACCTCACTAGGTCATTTTGAAGATTAATACATTAAAGACTGCCAGCTAGGTTCTCTGCACTGGTAGAGAGATTAGAGGCCCTAAAAAGGCCTTGGACAGATAAAAAACCTGCAATATGGGTATTTTTTCAGTGGTGATTTGGAATTCATTCTGATAAAATCCAAAAAAAGCATGGACAGATAAATAAGCAAAACAGTAGCTCTCACCTCAATACAGGCATCTATAAACTCGAGGAAAGCAACTGGAAATCAAGACTCTTAAGGGGCCAAGCTGGTATCATGGAATACAGAACCCACAATCTGCCACTTTGACACTGGGTTTTCATCAGACCCAATTTTTGTAGTATGATCTCATCTCTATCCACTGGATTGGTTAAAATAAACATCTGTTGTCACTCAACACTCAAATGAATTTGGCCAACTTGCCCCCATTGCCTCTCCATCTCCCCCTCCCAGCTTGCTGGAATCTCACAAAGAACAGCCTCATTCTTCATGGGGTCTCCAGCTGATTTTTCTCCTATGCAGATGGCAACCACTTTCTCAAAATATATATGTGACAAGAAGAAATGTTTAGTAGAGAAAGCAGGTGCCTGGAAAATGGATTCCCATTTGTCCTTCCCTGCCCCTCTCCAAAACCCAATCATTTCTGTGTTAATAAGCTCGCTGACTATAATGTGGCACTAACCTTTCACAATTGATGCCAGTGACATTTTGACAGTTCCACATATGGGCCTGCCAAAAGCAGAAGGAAAATAAATTTGCAATTTGGTAAAAAGCTGGGTGAGCAGCCAAAGCAGCTTGGGGGAAGGAGAAGAAAACTGCCAAAGAGCCAAACAAAAGCCCACTGCACAGATGTTACACACAGCAAAAAGGAAAAGCAAATCCACAGCTGGAGTACCCCAGCAAATATGTGCAAGGAAAAAAAGCCTTAGGCACCTATTAAGCCCAGTCTAGCTTGAGATGCCTCCCAATAAATTCTTCTCACATGGCAAATTTAGAAGTCTTTCCTAGCAGAAGGGAAATGGGCCACAGCCTTCAATCTATACAAACTATCTGGTTAACATCAGATACCACGGGACTCAGCAGTTGCTCTAAGAAGGAATCCTCAATATGTCCACTAACCTGATCAGCTGTAGGGAAACAGCTATTTTCTAACAACGTGTGGTGGGGCGTCTTTGAATTTACTTTTCAAAGTATCACTGCACAAAGCATCACTAACTGTTCACAGATTGACTCGGCTACTTGGTGCCTGTATCATGCCCTATCTTCTTCAAATTACATGTATTGAATCTCATAATATTTGGCTGAAAAAATAACTTCCAGAAAGAGATCT
Organism: Hylia prasina; assembly: GCA_013397195.1. Taxonomy (NCBI): domain Eukaryota; kingdom Metazoa; phylum Chordata; class Aves; order Passeriformes; family Sylviidae; genus Hylia; species Hylia prasina. The sequence continues at coordinate 587,872 of VYXD01008203.1, read as the reverse complement.
AATCATCATGTGACAAGATGAAGAAAAGAAGAATGTTGCACTCAGCAGTTTGTTCAAGTGGTTAATCAACCCCCAGTTTGGAGAGGCAATCTATTCTTCCAGCTGAATAGGTCCAGTTTCTGCTGCCAAGCAGTTACTGATAGGTGGTGAGGTAAGTGGTGCTGTGATCAGTCCCCTTCCTTCTGAATCCCATTTCAGCAACACTGAAATAACTTTTCTCCTCAAATTAAAGGCTTTTATGATGGTGCACTGATGCCTTGGTGGAAAATGTGAAGGTGTGTTTGCTGTATTTGTGTATGTCATGTCTTGTAATGGTATAGCTGATGTACAAGGCTAACTAGAGATGCAAAATTACTACTGAAAGATTATGTTTATTGAATTTTCTTTAGGACGCTGTAGATCTTCATGGAACACCAGACAGAGAAGCATCACAAGGGTCTAGACAAGCATATTGCAGCTTTCAACTGAGAGGAGATGGAACACGCTCTTTCCATATTCAGAAACACAGAGCCAAACATGGAGCCCAAAGGAGCTCTAACAAACCCTAAAATACTCCCTAAGCAAGGGTAGTGGGATCCACTGGTGAGCAGCTGCTGGTGGAGGTGGGCTGACACTGAAAGCACAACTTCAGAAAGCTGAGTCTGTAAACATGGTGAGGACAGTAAGCCTGATGAAAATGTCAGATACACTCTTTTCAAAACATTTTCCCTGAAGCATTTGTGTGTTGAAGAAATAACTGCAGGGCAGTTGCTGGACCACTGTATTAACCATGCTCACAGGGACTGTGAACTCTAAGACCCTTTCCAAAGTAATGTCACTTGATAGGCAGGTGACTGTGGCCAAGGCTGGACCACACGTGGGTGTTTGATGCAACTGCAGGATACAGGTGACTGCTTCCAGTGTGACATTTATATGGGGTTACACCCAATGGAATTGGGAGGATGATGGAGGTCAGAAGTGCAGACTGTCCAGCAGTCGTGACAGAGAGCATGCTGGATTTCACTATGGTGAGCTTGATTTGAAGCCATTTACCTGGGAAACAGCATGGAGCTGCTTCCAAAGCTGTGACTAATTCTGGCAACACACTCCTTCACCTAAAATAGCTGGTAGGATCCAGCTTGGCATGTGAGACTATCTAGCCTCATCAAATTAAAAAAAAAAGTGGGAACTTAGTCATTATTTGGCCACAGCACTGCAAGCAGGTGGGGTTCCCACACATGGCATGGGACAGAGTGAGTCCTTGCCTTGTTCTAGCAATGCCGCTGACACAGAACAGCCTGTAGGTGCTTAGCCAAAGCTTTCTCCTAAAGTCAGCTTGTTTTCAGTTTTGCAAAGGGCCCCCCTGTCCCAGCACCCAGTTCCCGCTCCCCAGAGGGCTTCATTTCCTTACCTGACTTCCCATGATGCTATTCACACTTTTTCAGGAAAGACCTGTCTTTGCACAGGCTTCCTTGATGGCAGCAGCAGCAGAAACACTGGTTAGCAGGAGATTTTTCTTTGGCTCATATCAGCAGTCCTGCTGCTGATATAATTTCACAAGCCCACACCAAACTGGGGCAACTGTGGGAGATTTTCTGAGAAATTACCTCATGCTAATGGAAACTGTCCAGTCTAAACAGCCTCCATGCACTGACAGACAGGGTTAGGACACTGAACAGTCCTGGAGCTCTATGTGGTCTCACAGGACCTGTTACCTTTCCATGGAAAGCACCCCTTGATCTTTGCTAAGGAGAGCAGTGAGTGCTGCTGCTGCTGCAGAGTCCTGTAAGGAGCACTCCGACATGGGCTGATGGAGTAGTGTGAGGCCATGAGACATAGCCTGAGGTCTCTGAAGGGACTGATATTTGCATGGCAAACAGGATGGAAGGGCCCAAATTCCTGAGGGCACGAGTATATATTCTAGCAAATTATCTAAGATCACCTAAACCAACAAAGAATTGTTGCAGCGAGGGTGGGTGTGACAAGCCTTTTGAGTTCCCTGACTTCAGGGCAGGTGTGGCACAGAGAAAGGAGCAGGTATGATGGAGTGCCCAAAAAGAAAATTTACTTTAATGAGAAATAAAATAGGGATGATGCCCAAAAGCTGAGCACAGTATAGGGACAAACTCCAAAGACCCGAAACAAGGGAGGAGTAACAATATACGCACCTGGGGGTGGATCATTCCAGAAACATTACCAAATCTGGACCACAAACAACCAATAGGGGAACCAAACTTGGATTCATTATTGTATTCCCAGATATCCTGGGAGGATATCTCTGGCTCACCCTGGGTTAGATGAATGCCTCCCAGGGCTTGAAGCCAAGGCTTGGCCTGCCAGAGGTGAAGTGTGGCTAATCTTGAGTCCCAACCTGGCCAACTCCCACAAACAATTGTCCCACACCACCACCAACAGACCCTGGTGGTGTTGCTTCATGCCATGTATTTTTCAACTATCATCCCAAATGGTGGATTATTGTCGTTGTCACATACTCAACACTCCTGAAACTGAAAGTCCCTGTGCACCTCTATCTCTAAAGTCTGCAGAATGCACAGCAATGTGAGGACAAATCCCCCACCTACCTCATCAATCAGCCAGAGGCAGGGCTGATTATGTGTCTGGAGACAGGCAAAAAGAGAGACAGAGAAAGTAGTGACAGTTATAAATGTTTTGCCACCTGAATGTGACATTAATGTATGTATGCAGTGTGTTCACAATGTTAGGTATTTGTGCACAACCCTAATAAATACCATGTTTGACAGCAGTTTCACAAAACCACTCAGTGAGCAAGAAGAACATGCCATGAGACAGACTTCCTAGTTTTACTGTGAAAAAAAGAGATATCCCTGTATAAGTCAGATCCTTAAGCTAGTGGAAATCTAGAGCAATTCCAATGAGCTCCATATAAAGTTTAATTACTCAAAACCATATTGAAATGACCAGATAGATAATTGATAAAAGCCTCTCCCATAAAACACATTTCATTTCTATTACGCAGATGAGAGCCTTAGTAAGCTTCTGTGTTAAAAGGCCAATGTAGGATGCATGGCATTGCAACATCTCCATCTCAAGGACTCTTTTTTTGGGGGGGAAGGCACAGTTGTCCTGTTTTTTTCACTGGATGATGATCTCGTGGCCGCACTCTGAAGTCAGAAATTCATCATACTACATGACTTGCCTCATAAGTTCACCTTAAGTGAAGTGATGTAAGTGAAGTGAAGTGAAGTAAGTCTGTGATACTGATGTAGATCAGAGATGTTTTTAACACAAGTTGGAAGCTGACTGGAAAACTACCCTGGCAATTTCCTCACACTGCCCAGGGGCTGTGCTGCTGCTTGTGGACACATGTGGGCTTGGCTGGGTGCCGTCCTTTCTGAGGGACAGCCTCACATCTCCTTGTCAGCAGAGCACCCTAAAAGCAGTGACATGTGTCTGTGCAGTTATCTGCTTGATTCTGCCTTTTTATTGTTTTTGAGATGTTACAAAAGAGGGAAAATTAAGTGTCACTTTAAAAAGTTTGATATACTCCATATAAAAAATCCAAAAGATCTCACATGGGCATTTGCTTATAACAAAGCTTCTGACTTTTCATTTCAAACAGCCTTTTTTTTTTTTTTTTTTTAAATTGCACCTACATTTAAAAGGAAAAAGATTCAAGTGCTAAGATAACTAAAGCACCTCAATTCAGCCAAAACTCTATTGGCTGCTCCAAAATAAACTGTTGTTCATTTCGCTGAAAAACTTTTAAAAGCCACCTGCAGCCCTGCCACCATGCTGTTTTATTCACTTTGCCTTTCCAGCCAGAAAGCCCTTTTATTTCAATAGCCCTGTCCATCAGTGCAGCACCTGAGCAGTGGCAGAGGGCTAATAATATCCCTGGCAAGAAAGCTAAACTGGGAAGCCAAGCTTTGACAGCAGTGGTAAAACCAGAATTGATTCTCAAATATTTTGTTTTTGAGATGACATACGGTTCCATTTTTGTGCCTCCACACAAGTGACTCAATTGATTTGGGATCTGAAATCCTTGTAGCACGTTTTCTCACTTTTAAGAATCGTCTTGGTCCATCTCTATTGGCTGGTTTGCTCACTGCCTAATGGGTCTCCCTAGATCTGATACAGCATTTGAAGATATGGTGGGGACATATGTGTAGGAAGGGGAACAAATGGAGGGAAGGGCTCACTGTGCATTGCTAACAGTCACACATTTCCAAAAAGCTGTGGTTAAGAGAGCCTTAATTCACTTAACCTCTTTAATCTCATCATGCAGTATAAGATGCTGAAAGGGAAAGAAAAGATTGCAGGCAGCTCTGCCACGTCTGCACGTCAAAACACACGCCTCAACCTAGTACAGAGCAGCAGACAGATATAGTAAACACACTTGTGAGAGATGGAAAAAACAGCTTTTGACTGGGAAAAAGACCTTTCTTCCTGGTTGTGTAGTGCTCATGTATGTGGAATAAGAAAAAAAAACCCAAAAACCAGAAAACTCAAACTTTTTCAGGAAGTTATGCACATGGGGGCCAGGATTCACTTCTACTGCACTCCACCAGTCTACAGGCAGGATTTATCTCCCTTTTTCCCTTGGAAATCTGCAGTACAGCACAAGGCAGATAGTTGTGCCTCAGACAACAATGACCTGCACCATAAATGAGCCTATTCTGCCAAATGCTCAGGCACCAAAAGATGAGATGCATTTGATCAGGGTCCAGAACCCCATTCCCTTTTCCTTTAACTAAGACCTGTCTATCTACAAAGCCAAGGCACTAGTCCAATGCATGCCAATACCTGCATTTTAAGAAAATGTAACACCCTTCCCTCTACAACTGCCATCCTGCCCCTCCAGCCATGTCCCCACCTTCCCTTCTATCTGTCCCTCCATCCCCATCTCTGGTGCAAATCCCTCCTTTTCTCAACCCGCCCTTCTCTGCTAGTCTTCATTTTGCATTGTCTTTCACTTCTCCTTTCTTAACACACACCTCCCTTTCCTTCCTAACATCCCCCTATAATTTCCTCCCATCTCCTTTCTCTCTCTCACAAGGCTGACACATCTTAACACCCTCCCTGTTACTTTCAAGACATGTGAAAAGCTGTAGTCAGGTATTAGATTCCTTATCAGGTCAAAAGAAAATATTAGGGAAGTCAGTGGACAGATGCAATGATTATGGTTCAGTGTGGACAAGAATGACATCAGTCTCTATGGTCTCAGATGGGATTTAAATTGTTGGTAAAATGCATCATCATTGATTTTCCCCTTCCTCCCTTTGTGGCATCTCTCCAGATCTAAAGTAAGTTTGGGTACCTTATCTCAATGCATTTCTTATCTCAATGCAGTTGCTTTCTCTTATACATGAAGTCAGCTATGAATATCCAGAATTTGTGAAGTTAGATATTGTCCTCTACTATTTTTATTGCTAAGTTACCGATACTTTTAACTGTAACAGCACTTGATGCTTTGCTTAGCAATTTTTTTACTGTGCCTCCTTTTATTTTTTTATTTTTAAAATCACACCTAGTGAGGCATAAGAAAGCCCAAGAGAACCCTACCTTCTGATATTTCTAGTGTCTTGATGTCCTGAAGTGTTAACTTTCTATCACTCCTCCTAATTTAAGCTTTTTAGGACATGTTCACTGTGTTCCTGTGGTGTCACACACCCAAAGCACACTCGTGACTTTGGCTTTTCACCTTTGAACAGTGTTTTCATCAGGGGCCCTACACATGAGCCTCTCACTCGACAAGGGGTGCAGAGGATGCTCAGATGAGTCTCAGTGTCTCTGTGCAGGCTCCATTCTGCCAGAGGCAGTGCTCCAGCCACAGGGAGCCATCCCCAAGGCATGGTGGTTTTCTGGGTCCTGGAATATCCAATGGGATCTCCTCCTTCAGAGAAGGGGCATCCCTGGTGCCAGCAAGTGCCTGCAGACCACTGCCCTGCTGTGTTGAACAAGCCACAAAGGAAACACAGCAACAAATGTCTGCAAATCCAAGTGACCCAAGTCTGGCACAGACCCTGATCACCACAGCATCATTAACAACTTAGCTTAATTACATCCTAATTTCTTTACAAAGAGCCTATGAGCAAGATTTCAATTAATTTTAACTATATATAAGTTTAACGTGTCTCTATCATTCCATTACGATGATCTGGGACAAGACAAAGATAAACATAGATGTTAACATTCTATAAAGTATGAGATTCTTAATTAATTTTAACAAAAAGTAATTATGGAGTTATTTGTAAAGCTCATAAAATTCATTTTGCACTCACTATCTACACATTTGGGATGGGCTTGTTCTGTCTCTCAAACAAAACAGAGATTCTCAACCCCTTTTGATCTAATCTGGTTTTACTGTGGAGCATAATCAGCAATTCTTATTAAAAAGAGCTTTGGAACCCTCAAATCAAAAACCCATCTAAGTGCACAGTCCCATTAATGTTTTCAGTGAGCATTTTTATTGTCATGTGAAGAGCAAAATAAGATATGGCTCAGGCAGGAGCCTGTTTGACTCAACCAGATACTCTTCTTTGTGGGAGTAACAGCGGGAAATAAACCATGCCCTTAAAATGAAGCTCCTTTAATGTCAAGCTCTGCTCTGGCCCAAACAAAGTCACTCCATTCCCAGGACAGGATTTGAAGCTCCACAGGCACATCATTAAGTAGACGTTTTCAAGCAAAGAATTCCACATGATAAATCAGAAGATGCATCACTCTGTGGAAGAGGATGCGTCCTGAGTCAAGACTTTGGATTCATTTATTAAGAGGGCAGCTCAGCTTCAGAATTACCAGGTCAGGGTTTGCTGGCCATTAAAGCTGCCCAGTTTGATGGTTGGTAATTTTAAACATGACTGCGTAATCAGCCAGGTTTCCTGGCCACAGAGCTGTCACATGTAGAGATGCTTGGAGACTGGGGCTGGCACCTCGAGGGCCCCACCCAGGGACAGCCATTTCCCACATTTCGGGCAGAGTCTGACTACACCCACCTGCAAATACATTTATGGGGACATTTCTCAAGCTGTGGGCATGTTTTTTAGTCCATTCCCTGCCCCAGATGATTTTGAAAAAGCCTAAGGGATTTGCTCCAGAGGAGCCAGACTTCTGTCTCTAGCACACAGAAAACACAGTTGTACCACTGGGCTTGGTGCACTGAGAAGCCCCAACCCTGAATCTCCTTCAATCCTCTCCAGACAGGCTCTGGGGTCAGAGGCTGGGTGCAGCCCTGCCAGCTGCCATCCCTATAATCAGGGCCATTAGCAGGTTGCTATGGAAGTTTCCTCTCCCTGGAGAAGGTGTCAGGGGAGAGCAGAAATTAAAGAGGAGGAAGGGAAAATGCAGATGACTGGTGGAAAAACACTGTCTGTTGAAACTCCCCCCAGAGCATTATTTCCTTGGCTAGAGCAGACCACACACTTTGTAGGCAGGACTGTGTATTTTGTCTCCAGAGAAATGCCTGCCTTGGCATGACTAATACAACAAGCAAACCCAGCACAGCAGAAATGTCACCAAAGCCTCTCCCACACAGGATCTGCGATTACCATAAGTGAGTATTCTTAACCTGCTGCACCGTTAATGGACAGGTAAGGAAAGATGGAAAGGAGGAGAAAATTCTGCTGAATTCTAGCATCTTGCTGGCTCTCAGTAAAAACATGGTTTCTGGGAAAAAAAAAATAAAAAAATTGGAAGCATCAGGAAAGTTCAATTCCCTTTCTACTACTGATTCCCAGCTTCCAAGCACTGGAAAGAAACAGAACAAATCCCTCACAAAACCATATCTCCTGATTGGGAAGAGAGTGCAAGCAAGACTGAGGGAGAGGTTTAGTTCCCAGCCCACACCGACTGCTGTACCAGTGGGGAAAAACAGCTGGGGAAAGAGACTGGGAACGAAAAGTCTTTAAATGGTTTTTGTTCCTCCAGAGTCATGGGGGTGAGAATCCAAAGTCTAGGTAAATCTGGATGTAAAACAAGCAGGGACCCAGCTGGAATCAGTTTAGTGATATAAAGACACATAGTCTTAATTAAGAGAATTGTGATTTGCCAATGAAATCCCAGCAGGGCATCTGTCTGCCTGATCAAAGACTCGACTTTCTGATGGAATCTTAAGTGCATGAGCCATGAAATTACTTTTTGAAAAGGGAACATGCAGCACAAAGACGCAGAGTGAGAGGGGAGGAGGTAGAGGGGAGAACAGAGGGAGGTAGGGAGGGATGGGGAACAGATTGGAGCTCTAAGGGATGCTACTGGGAGCCCCCATTACCTCCCTCCAAACAAAGCTGGAGAGGGGCAGGCTGGGGAAAAAATGATGTCAAACTACCAGCAGAGTCAGCACCTAAAATCATTACCCAGCCCACTGAATAAAGACACATTCCTACTTGCTTTTCTTTCTTCTCTGTTTTGTTTTTTGCTAGTTAGTTTTTTGGGGGGTTTTGTTTGGGTTTTTTTTTGCAGCAACACAACACGTTTCCCTCCAGGTTTTGTTTGGGTTCTTTTGCAGCAACACAACACATTTCCCTCCAGGTTGTGTTTGGGTTCTTTTGCAGCAACACAACACATTTCCCTCCATTTTCTTGCAGAAGAATGAAACAATAAGAATATTTGCTCTGAAAGATATAAAGCTTTTCAGTATACATGGAAAGAGTTTTGGATCAAGTCCCACAGTAGGAAAATCCTGTATGATCTGGAATTATAGTGCTGGGGAGCCCTAAAACACTGAAAGCTCCATAAATCAAGACAAAAAGTTGACAGAAGAGACACAATCTACCAGCTTCATTTATCATGTCTGTACCACATAAGCATTCCCACAGTACTCAATAAACTTTCCAAATCCCATCTCCTCATGAAGCAGACTCAGTAAAAAGCTACATGGAATTAACCCAGAAAAGTCTCACCTCTGTTTATGAAAGTCTAGCAAGGCATCCAGAGGACATGACATTTACAAACATCTTACACAGGTCTTCCCTGACATTTGAATGTGTATTTTTTTAAAAAAGCTCTCTCATCATCAGACTAAAACTCAGTGTAGTGATTACAGAAACTATTATATCAGAAAAAGCCAACTGTCACCTGTCATACCATCTTCCTCAAAAATGACTGAAGCAAGGGCTTTATGCACCTGCTGTGCAGGGCAGGGCTCCATTTGATGGAAGAACAGTCCCAAGCAAACACACTGGACTGTATTACTGGTCAGGCAACAGCATGAACCTAATAAATCTCAATCGGTATACCGATGCCATGCCAGGATCTAAAGTAAAAGAGAAAATAAGCAATCAAGCCCTATAAATTTCTAGCTGCGTTCAAAATGCCTGGAAGAAAGCAATGGATTTCGTAAAATAAAAATAATAAAGATTAAAGCAGTGAGAGAAAGCACTCCATTTTCAAGTGTCTCCAATCATTTGGGTAGGAAAAAAGCCTACGGGTTTCTGACAAGTGGCTGCACAGCACAGAGAGCAGCTCTGATCCTAGCCTGGTGGAAGGAACATGGTGCCTCCACTGCTCCCCAGTTCACTTGGTCCTTAATGATGCTGTTAAATCTACGAGGAAAACAAATCTCAGCATCATTTCCTGAGTCAGCTCTAAAGCGCTGCTGCAGGACAGTACAGCCCTCAAGAAAAGCTGCAGGTTGAACAAATAAATAAGTGGATCAGAGAACTCAAACATTTACCTTAATTACCCTACTTAGACATGTGGATGTCTCCCTTCATGCCCCACTCAGAAAGCATGAGCCACCCCATTAACTGAGTAAGGTACGGTCAGCTAAGCAGCAGCTGCAGAACACCCACTCCTTGAGCCAAATGGGAGCTGCCACAAACCAGAAGTGGACCTCCTGGTCAGGGGTGCTTTGCTTGCAGTAGTGGAACAATTTTTGAAATTTGCATTGGTGAAAGAAATACTTACCTTGCTGCTTTTTGCCCCAAAACATCTGCTATCACGAGGCCCTTCTCTGCACAGCTTCACTACTGGGGGATGAAGGAGCCTCCTTCACCAGAGCTGTGGCCACCAGCTCCCTTTCACTCAACCAGCTTTTCTCACTTCTCAATCTTTTTAGAGCCCAGGAATGGATTTTCTCTCTTGCCTCTTTTCCCTCTCCCCTGCCACTCTTACTGTGTGCCAGCTGTCCCTGTACTTAAAAATTTTGAAGAGCAAGTTTATATAAGAAATACAGCTCAAAGTACAAAGGAAGGTGTTTTCCTGGAGCATATAAAAAAAACAAAAAAAAAAA
>VYXD01008203.1:409827-577672 GCA_013397195.1 Hylia prasina | reverse complement strand
AAAAAAAAAAAAAAAAAAAAGTTGGTTCTAAGGAGGATTAACAGCCATTTCACATATATACCTTCTTCAAAACACTTTCTTCTCACTATTAGAACAGGCTTCACAGCGAAGCAGCAGTTTGCTAGCTTGGGTTTTCCAAGCAGGTTCTGTGCTGTGCTTGAGGGGCTAATTAGAAGCACCAAAATACACTATTAATTTGTGCATCCTTAGTCATAAACTGCTGGCTCTGCTGTTCATCCCCAAGCATGCTTAACATCTAGAGGAAAACAATATAACTCCACCAAGTTCTCAGTTACTTACTCTTCATTTTCTGAGCCAAAGCGCAGTGAGTAGCTGCTTAGGGTCAGGAGAATATCCAAGCCTCCAGTCGCCTTGACAAACAGAATTTCTTTTGCCTGGGACTTCATGTTTTCTCAAGGTTTTTGACTCATAAGTGCCCAGAACCAGCTGTTGAGCCACCACCTACATCTGTGTGTGTGCATGTGTGTGTATACGGCAACTGCAGACATATGGCTGTTGATGCTAAAATACGCACACTACACAGTCTTTGAAAGTTTCCTTGAAAGGCTTCCTTTAGGATACTCTTCTGTATTTCCTTGAAAAACCTAAGAGGTCAGAGTCTTGTAATGCCACACCAAGTGCCTTTTATCACTACAGCACCAGATCAGAAGGAGGATGGTTTTCTAGTCATGGAAATATGAATATCAAGGAGAAGTGAGTCCTGCTCCTGTACTTCAGCTGCCACCCAGGAAAATGCACATCCATTCTTCTTTCCTTCCCTCCATCCCACAGTATGAGTCCTGTCACTTTTTCAGATGCTACAGCTACATCAGACCAAATGAAGACAACGGGATTGAGGTGCTCCTGCCCTTCACAGACCGTGGGTTTTTCTGCACTCCTGATGATGTATTTCTGAGCACTTCTGCTTTCTCAGAAGAACTCTATGAGTTCAAACAGCAATTTCTCCTTTAAAGAATAAGGGTTGCTTCTAGACAAGATGTGATCAACAGTCACTCCCTGCATGCAGGTTCTAGCTCTCTTGCAGCTCATACTTGTTTTGCTCATCAAGAGATTCCCTCTCCCTCTCCTTTCTTATGTAATGAAAAAGTCCTAATCCCTCCCTCCCCACAAACACTCTGCTTAAAATCAGTGCTCATTGTAGTTGGTACCGAGATCTCAAAGGGCATTAATTGCTTTAGGCATCACCTCAGAGCTGTTGAATACTGATAATAACTGGTTTGCCTGGGCTTAGTGCCTAAATAGCTGATAATTACAGCCCAAGAACAGCAAGGAGCATGCTTTCTACCACAGCAGTCTATCTATCTGGTTTGCTAGGCATCTGTCCACCTGTCTCTAGGCAATTGTTCCTATTTCTACTTGACTTTCTTCTCCATCTCTGTCATTTATTTTGCTTTTCAGTCTCTCTTTTTCGTGGGATTTTTTTTCCGAGTTCTGACATCTTTGATCTCTTGTTGACAAAGAACACAGGTACAAGTTCAGAGATCCATACATTGTATAACCCCCCAGAAGCAGGGGTGATGTGCTCACTCAGGATGTGTCAGGTGAAACGTCAGAAACAATTAGAGAAGGAGAGAGACTTTCCAGCCCCCTGGGGAGCTATCCTGTCTGCATTCTGTGCTTCACCTCCTGACTCTGCGGGAATCGGAGCACGGAGCTGCCGCAGCACCCATCCAGAGAGACTAGTGGGGAGAGATACAAACATGCAGAGAAGATGTTAAAGGTTTGGGAGGATAAAGGAGTGTGTGTCCTGCAAGGGAAACCAGTTGGATCCTCATCTACCTTCCTCTTTAGCTGTGACAAGATGCAGTCATCCCTGTGCATCTGAGGAAAATGTGTCCCCAGCAGAGGCAGTTTTCATATAACCTCACTGTGTTACTGTGACCATCTGCTCCCCCATCCTTGCCAGACTCCCATGGACCAAGAGGATCACCATACTGACCAGGGAGTCAGGCACTGAAATAGAAGCACAGTGTTACAAGCCAGAAGGGTGATGCAGAAATCTGGGTTGTGCTGTAGCTCAGTGCACTGGAAACACAGAAGGATAAAAAGAGCATAGAAGCCTGTTGGTAATGTGGGCCAAACCCCAGGGTTGGCATATTGGTTTTCAGACGATGGTGAGAATCTGTGGAGCCTCTGATGTCTCCAGAGCCTGCTGGGTACAGCAGAGAAGAAAGGGGTGCCATGCCTGCCACTCTGTCACACCATCTGAAGAGTCACAGGCCACCTAGGACTGCTGGGATGTGTTGTTTGTACAACCCAGAGCTCCCCTACTAGGACTGCCATGTGCTGAGGCCTTTTCTAGTAAAGGAGCTTACAGAACTTTTCCTCCCCACCTCGTTGCCTGAACAGTGTAGATGGGCAGCAGAAGGAGCCTTGGACACTGCTGTACACATCTTCCCACAACCCTAAAAAAGTTGTCATTTGAATCCTCTGTGAAAGTTTAGGAAAGGAACTCTCCTCCTGCCTTTGCCTCTCTCTCTCCCTCTAGAGTAAGACTGCTGTTGAGTCCTGGAAGGAGCAGCCTATCTCTGCCCTGAGAAATGATCTCACTCAGCTCCTCTCCTTCTCCTGTCAATTGTACAAAATGATTTTCCTGCAATCTCTTCTTCCCTCTCTTTTCCTCCATAAAACTGATCCAGCAAATAGTCCTTTTCTTTCCTGACAAATAGCACCATTGCCTCTTGTGTTGTGCACCCTGCCAGATGGCAGGGGAAACAGCTATCTGCCCAAGGAAGTGTTCTGGCTCTCTGTGCACAGGAAACAGCCAAAAGGAAAAGGAAAAACACTTACAGATGATTTGCCTCCTGACACAGACTGATACAAATCCAGGAGACTGATAGTTAAGCCTCTTGCACTTGTCCTCCATTTCATTTTTTTCTGTGCTTTGATCTGTGGGAATAGATGACTGCCAACCAACAGAGGCTGGAGAGAAGTAAAGGTCCAAGCTCTTACAGATGCTGGCCTAGTGTTAGAGCTCCATGTCTTGGCTGCTGTTTTCCAGCCCATGGCTGTTTTTTAAAAAATAGACAGATAAAGAGAAAGCCCTTCCAACTCCAGCTTGATAGACTTTCTCTCTAAGTCAGGCACCCCCGTCCCAAGGTGGGACGGAGGTTGCATTTGCCTGGATAATTGTTGCAGCGTCACAGACAGTAATTCCTTGTTTGCTAACTTCAATCAGGATATCTGGGACATGAGAGATGTTTGATCACGTTCTTGTCACAATACTGTGGTTCTTTACTGAGGCTGTGATAACATGGATCATGTCTTCTAAGTCTTCCAGGGAAAACAGCCCCAGAGGCTCCTGTATCTTCATCCAACCTGACATTAAAGACTTCACCTCAGATTCGGACCTGAATCTGCACCTTGAGGGAACATGGATTTAACCTGATGCCGGTGAATGCATATATAGTAACATTACTGCTGTGGCCTAAGGCACCTCAATTATATCCTCCACTGTTCTGGTTTAACCATCTCAGTCAGCCTATGGAAAATATTCCATATTTTAAAACCACCTTTAAAATGTGTGTGGTCAGATACGACTTTCCCCTGTTGTCACTGAAAGAAATTCAGTTTGAAATTGACACTGTAGATTGACACTGTAGCTAGGAGGACAAGGACAGGTTGCTTGGGAAGTGCAGATCTCTGTATTCCTAGGCTGTCTGGAGAAGAAAACTGCCTGGCGTCTTAAAATTCTGAATGATTCCACCTTTAATAGCAGTGAATGCAAAACAAAGCGAGCCTGACGCCATTTTCTCCAGTGATGTGCCATGGTTTATTAGGAAGGGGTTATAAGCTGCTTTCCAGTGAACTTGTTCTCAGACAGATAAGCTGACTAGTGGGAAATCAATCACTATGAATTTTGATAGCAGCGCCTGCTGAAGTAATTACTTCAAACATCAATAATGCTGCTCACCTGCCTGTGCAGTTTTCAGTCATGCTGAAGGTTAGATTAACGCCACTGGGGACTTCTGGGGAACTTTTGTTTTGTTTATGTTTTCCTTATCTTTTTCCATCTACTTCCTTAAATATTTTTATTAAGCATTGATTTAATTGAAATGTCACTTTGTCCATTCCTCTCTTTCTCTGTCTTCTCACCCAAGTTATCAACAAGAGTTTGCTTGTGTCAGTGAAATTGTCTCTGCAATTCTGTGCATACAGGAACTGCTGCTGATCCCTCCTGGCAGACTTACTGAGCATTGAAAGCTCACGTCACATCTCTCATCAGCTGTTTGTGCCTGTGTTTAAGTTAATATGTATTTAGAGAGAAGGTCAAAAACACTTCAGTGCCAAATGCTCTAAGAATCATGGAATAGTTTCAATTGAAAAAGACCTCTAAGATAATCAAGCTCTTAGGCTAGCACCATCAAGCCCACCGTTAAACCATGTCCTTAAGTGCAGCCTTTACATAGCTCCAGAAATGGTGACTCCACTGCTTCTCTGGGCAGCCCGTTCCAATGTTTGACAACTATTTTGGTAAAGACATTTTTCTTATATCAATCTAAAACCTCCCCTGGAACAACTTGAGGCCACTTCCTCTTGTCCTAACACTTGCCCCTTGGGAGAAGAGCCCAGGCTCTGTGCTCCTTTCAGGCAGTGGTAGAGAGCAATATGGTCCCCCATGAGCCTGCTACCTTTGGCCATATCCCATCAATTCAGCCTGTCCAGATCTTTCTGCAAAGCCTTTCTACCCTCCAGCAGATCAACACACCCGTCCATCTTGCTGTCACCTGACTGAGAGAGATAACTGATAACTCATCCAGATAACTGATCATGATATTACACAGGGCTGGCCCCAGCTGAGCCCTGGGGAACACCCCTAGTGACCGGCCATCAGGTGGATGTAGCACCATTCACCACAACTCTCTAGGCCTGATCATCCAGACAGTTTTTACCCCCCAAAAAATACACCTGACCAAGCCATAAGCAGCCAGTTTCTGTAGGAGAATGTTGTGGGAAGTGGTATCAAAGGCTTCAACTAAAGTCTAGTAGTCAACATCCACAGCCTTTTCCTCATCCACTAACTGAAGGTCCTCACCCTGGCCTGTGTACAATGTGATTTTAGTTCCCACGAAGATAAGCTTGTCAGTTCAGGTTTTGCCACACAGACTGGGTGCACTGATAATTCATAACTTAAAGCACATCTTACCAAAATGTTAAGGTGATATAATATCACCTAAAATGTCCCTGTCTCAAAATTAATTCCCTTTGGAAGCACCAAGAGAATGGTTGGTAAAACATGTGTGCATCCTTGTATGTTCAGCATATGGTAAATTAAAGAGAGTATTAGTCAACAGAGAAACTAATTATTTCATCCAGATACTAAACACCATGATAAAATTATAACATTATCTAAAATGTGTATAATTTTCATTTTAAATACAATGAATGATCTGAGTTTTGGACTACTGTGCTTCACAGACTGCAACCTCCTCCATTTCCCACATCTCGTAAGCCCCTGGATATCTCCTGCTGCCTTATGCTAAATATCCTCCAGGTCTCCCACTGCTGCCACTTTTATATCCAAATTTCAGCAGAGAGAGCAGCCCCAGAAGTTCTGCTCTCTCTGCTGGAGCAGCAATATATTTATTACTATATTATTATTGTATTTCAGCTTGCAGCTATAGTAAATTCCATCCTGCTGTAACCCCTACCTCCATCTACCATTAGACAGCCTGGGATTCCCACAGACTTGGCAAATTTGATAGATTTGTTCATCAGCTCATCAGAACTGGTGCGTGCATGGACTTGCTGCCTGACTGAAACTGAAAGCTGGCAGAGATGTGCCAGTGGGTACTTTTCTCACTTTCTTCTCTTTATCTTTCTCCATCCAGTGTGCAGAGCAAACAATAGTGATACTCAAGAAAGCATTAATTTGCATTTGGGTTTCATTCCCATAAACAGCCCACTCCTCCCCAATTAAACATTCTGGAAGCTCCTTTTACTGTCCATTATACTGAGCTAATATAGCTAATATCTAGTTTATATAGACGGCCTTTTTTATAGCAGTGATTGAATACACATCACAGATTTCAGCGGAGAAAGGCCTCCACAGACCCAATTTCAGATCCAAAAAGTGTCCTGCTGATGATTGCCCATATAAATCCAAGCAAGGAAAGAATGAAAACGAAGTGTTTTCCTCTCTGAACGACAATTTCCACTCGCAGCAGAAGATGAGGTCCATCACTTTAGTACCACTTAGCCAGTCACCACAGACACAGTAAGAAGGGAAGAGCAGGGCAGGGAGGACTACTCAAAACAATGAATAATCAGGATTTTTTTCATGTAGGTTTCTTACTTATCACTTAGCTGAAGGCAGCCAAAAGCAAAAATAAAAACTACACCTTTATCTAAATTCTAGTCCCATTATCTTAATACAGCTTTACTGAAGTCAGGCAACTGAGAATTGAATTGGTCTGTATTGTCCATAATGCTAAATCAATCTTTGCTGACCTCCTGTGAGAATGTCCGTTCAGTTTATTAACACGAAAGTGCTCTTAGTTGACCTGACACTGTTTATCCCATTGTTATCAAAACTCCTCCAAAGTTAACTGTTGGGAGAAATGAGGACATCTCTGCAAAGAGGAACTTAAGTAGAAGAAAGAAGCTTTTGGTGGCTGAGAAGGGGATTTCAACACTACCCAGACAGGTAACAGCAGGTCACTGGAATGGTTCCTAACACTGGATTTTAACAAAGATTTTACACTATTCCAAAACACATTTGGGATTTTTAAAAAATTCTCCTCTGTCTTTGAAGGAGCAGGAAAATTGCATAGTAAAAGATTTGAGATTTCTGGTATTTGTTTAGTACTTCACATAAACATGTTTAGAAGGGATCTATGAGAATGAGCGAAGAGGAGGTAATTAAGCCTCCAAACAATGCCATTTGTTTATTTTGATCAAGAGTGAAGAAGTTGATAAAGACTTTCAGCTGAACCTGGTGAACCTGTGAATGAGCACAAAGACAAGAAATGAAACTTGATGCTGAAAAATGTAAGGTACCAGAAAGAATGATTTGAACTCATTGCACACATTACCGACTTCTAAATTATCTATGAACTCCATGGACAGCTCAGTGTGTGACAAAGGCAGTATTCAGGACAAATTAAATATCAAGCTGTATGAAGAAAAGAGGAAAGAAGAACATTGAAATATGATAGTTTCTTTATAGTAATCCATGATATTCATGTAGGGAAAAAAATTAGTTTAAAAATTGGGAGGGTATGACTGGAAGGAAAAAAATGAGGGAGTCAGTTACAGAAAGAGCAACCGTTACAAGTCTGGAAACACTGAGGGGAAAAAAGACTATAATGACTGTTCAGAAGAGCAAGCCCCACTCCGTATGGAAGAATTGCATGAAAACAAGAAATGGTGAAGAAAATTTAAATTAAGGTATTCTATTTCTCTCTTCTTCCTATGAGAAGATAAATTAATCATTGGATTGAAAAATGACAGTTGCCTGGAAACCAACTATCACAACCAGATTACAATCAATAAGGGCAACAGAAGTTCAGCATCTGCAAGAACATCCCATTACATATATTACATACCCATACCGACATGTATACAAAGTACACAGCTACCAACAGATGGTCTTAAGGCTTCAAGAGAAGGTATTTGAAGAAAATTTGAGTGAAACTGAGAAGGGGCCAAAGATTAGAGAGATAACATGACTGAAAAATATAAGTACTTTATATAAGAAGAGTTAATTAACTAGTCAAAATAGTGGTATCACAGTGAAAAGCTTACAACACTGGATAAGAAAACAATGCTTGGTTTGATGGCAAATAAAGCACTAATTAGAAATTAAAGCAACATATGGCAAAATGTTAGGCAGCAGTTACAGGTGGCAGTCAACATCAATGAAAATGGTGGAGTGTAAGTAACTGATGAGGAAAGGTGAAGTAATTAGGGAAAAAAATGCCTGCCTGACAGAGTTAAGAATAACAAAATCATAGAATCATTAAGGATGGAAAAGACCTCCATCCCTTGACTGAATCCCACCATACCAACTACACCACAGCTCTATTTCTAGTTGTTTCTTGAACACATCCAGGGTTGGTGACTCCAACACCTCCCTGGGCTGCCTATTCCAATGCCTAACCACCCTGCCAGTGAAAACTTTTTCCTGAAGTCCAATCTAAAAATTCCCTGGTGCAGTTTGAAGCTGTGCCCTCTTGTTCTGTCACTAGTTGTAAGGGAGAAGAGGCTGGCCTCAGTATTCCTTGGTCCTGCTGGCCATCCTATTGCTGATAGAGGCCATGATGACCTCTTGGCCATCTGGCCACAAAGTGGCTCTTGTACATCCTCCATCACCAGCACTCCCAGATCCTTCTCCTTTGGGCAGCTTTCCAGCCACTCTTCTTGCAGCCTGGAGCACTCCAGGACATTGTTGTGACCCAAGGGCAGGACCTGGCCCTTGGCCTTGTTGAATCTCACACAGCTGGCCTTGGCCCACTGATCCAGCCTATCCTGATCCCTCTGCAGAGCCTTCTTTCCCTCCAGCAGATCAACACTTCCACTCAGCTTGATGTCATCTGCAAACTTACGGAGGGAGCACTTGATCCCCTCATCCAGGTCATCAATAAAGATATTAAACAGGACTGGCCCCAACACTGAGTCCAGTGACTGGCCACCAACAGGATATACTCCATTCTCCATCATCTCGTTCTTTGGGCCCAGTCATCCAGCCAGTTTTTCACCCCCAAAGAGTGCACCTGACCAAGCCACGGGCTGCCTGTTTCTCCAGGAGAATGATAAGGGTATCTGAAAACACTTGCAACAAAAGAAATCTGTAGGTAAGTGGAAGTATGATACTAGATAAATGTGGCAAAATTGTTAACGCTGAGGTAACAAAATGTCTTATAACCATTACTGTGGCTGTTTAACACACTGTGTATGTGTGTTATTAATATTTCCTGAGTTGGCAATAATTAATTCCAAACATATTGGGAACCAGGGACAAGTTCTATAGGCCAAACATGCAATACCCATAATTCTTGAAAGGCTGGATTACAAACATCCCTCAGCACCATGATGTTAATTTTTAATACACTGTAGAATGTTGAGAAATTTGGTAGGACTTCGGGAATCTTAATGTTGAGTCAACAATCAAAAGGGGTAGAGGAAGAAGGGAGGGTTCTCAGCCTGACAATACTCCCAAGAAAGATCACAGAAATGCTGAGTCAGTGTTAAATACATATAACAGTATCAATAAAATTCATGCCAAGAAACACAGGATTATGAGCACAAAGTATTTTTAAAGCAATAGAGTTTCATACTCTAATTAAATTACAAACTCTGTTGACAAAGGTAAGTGAATAACCTACAGAAATTTTGGCTTTTGTAGAGTTTGTGACTTATTATCTCATAGTACTGTGATTGCATTATACCTTGACAATAAAGTGCCTATTCAATGAATTGAGGATTGTCTGAGGAATCTCAAAAAGGAACAAAGAACAGAATCATCATTCAGTAGGAGGATTTGGTGTGGGGTTCTGCATATATCATGAGTAAATGGAACGTGATTTTACATCTCATCACCAACGTAGAAATAAATGCAAAATACTTGAGGTGAACTTTGCAAAGACTGGTAAAGAAGCAGAAATATTAAATAAGGT
This sequence comes from Hylia prasina, assembly GCA_013397195.1. Classification (NCBI taxonomy): domain Eukaryota; kingdom Metazoa; phylum Chordata; class Aves; order Passeriformes; family Sylviidae; genus Hylia; species Hylia prasina. The sequence continues at coordinate 568,034 of VYXD01008203.1, read as the reverse complement.
GGATCCCTTCTAAATTATACCTGTTCAAACTGAATACATTTTAATTCAGGCAAATAGAGAGTAATATGTTAAGGACTAAGGAAGGCAGATGATATCTACAAAGCAAGACACTGCAGCTGGGAAAGCAGGGACCTTGAGGAAGATTAAGGTCCACTGTGGATAAGCATAACTATAGAAAAATGGGTGAATGCAATCCAGTAAAGTGAAGCACCTTCACATGAGAAATGAGGCACAAATTACGCTGCAAGTGTTTAACTACTGGAACAAACTACCAAGAGAAGCAGTAACTTCTCCATCTCTCAGACTCCTCACATCAAGAGTTGATGCCTTTTTGGAAAATGTGCTTTCACCAAGTACAAATTATTAGCCTCCATACAAATGAAATTAAATAGCCTGTGTTCTATAAAAGGCCCCACCATTACAATGTCTTGTATCTTCTGGCCTTAAGGTCTTTGGCTTTGCAAAAGGAGGCTTTTCAATGAACCAAAAAGACAGCAACATAAAAAATGCAAATAGCAGAGGTTTTCAAACCCAGAACATGGAAACTTTTTCCCCACACTTTGCTGACTGACTATGCTATAAGTTGCTGCATTCTTGGTCTCAGCAAGGATGCTATCTGCAAATCACTGCTGGTCTCTTTCTGAGCTTCCAAAAAATCTGCCATTTCTGTGCAAATCCTGACCCTCTGTAGCCTGCCATGACTCAGGGTTGAGGTAAACTGAGCTTCCTTGCCATAACAGAACTTGGGTTTGGTTGTTTTGTTTTGGACAAGAAATGAGCACAGTGGAAAGGAACAGGAGAAGGACTGCTACTCTCGTGACTGAGCCTGTATCCTCACAGCCCTCTGGCCTTTGGAAAGGTGCTGAGACTATGGGCCACCTAATGCAGTTCAGTGGGAAACAGCCATGGGGCCACTGGGAGAGCACATTTGTCCCACAGAAGAAAGCTCAGGACAATGCCAGGCATAGTCCCATATCTGGAGGAACGAATGCACCCTGGCCAGCTGTGGATGTGCATCTCAGAGCAACTTTCCCAAACAGATCTGCTGACATTCAAGGAGAGGTTCCTGCAGGGGGTTCTCTAACCAATTTGGCCAAAGGGGTTCAGACTGAATTAAGAGGAAGAAGTAGCTCTAACTCTCATCCTCTCTCAGTGTATGTAAACAGTTTCCTTAGAAAACTACTAGAGTAGAAAAAAATCATACCTGTACTAAGCCCCCCCAAAAATATAGTGGCTCAAGAGGGAGCAGAGAACTATAAATGCCTAGAAACGAGCTCTGAAAACACACAGTAAATACAATCACTCAAAACCAAATTAAGCTATTTCTATGCAGTTTTGACACATAGAATTCAAGGTATAAGGCACTGAGACATGCAGACCTTTGGCACACACGCTAAGAGGATGTCTTGTTTGCCCTCACACCTGACAAGAGAGATAACAGAGTTATCTGTTGTCAGCTGTGAGAGCAAAGAGAGGGCAGTATGAAGAGGAGTGGGCAAGAGGGAGGGTGGGGCTGTGGTGAGTGTCTGAGCCTGGTATGGTTTATCATGACGCCTTGCCCTGCCATATCCTGTTGCACTAGGTCCACTGGTATTGCACTCTTCAGCTCAAGACAGGCAGAATTGAGGAGTCCTATCTCATGGTGTTAGTGGTGAAGTAAACCAAGCCATTCCCATGACTCCATCCTGCCAAGTCATGGGCTGTTCCTGGGCATGAAAAGAGTATTGTGAGAAGACACTGGAGAAATGCAATCACGTCTTTGAGTCTGAATCCTTGCATCAAAGCAGGTAGTTTGTCAGCTATAGTAAGAATGACACCCAAGCTTTGTCTTATGACCAAATTAACTTGTTCTGGTTTAGAATATTGTGTGTAGAGATATATACACATGCACATATGTATATATGTATATATATATATGCACATTTATGTTATTGTCAGCATGTACATATAAATAAATATAAATATAAATATACATGTAACAGCAGGACCCTGTTGATGCAGAACACCAGAGAAAGAACCTCTAATTTCTGGACAAGGAAGAAAAGTCTATAAAAAAAAAATTGATAAGAAAGAGAAGTGTGAAAGAGAAAAAGGGAGATGCTGGTTATGTGTCAGAGAGCCTGAGAAAAGGCAGGAAGGATATGTAAGGAAAAAGGGTTTGGAAAGGGCTTTTGGCTGAAGCACAACATGGGGAAACAGAGGCAAAAAAAAGTACAGAAGGAGCCAAACATAATGAAATGCCAGAGAAGTAAAATAACAAACATCAGAAGGGAATTCACAGATTAAAAGATAGGAAGGGAAGAGGACATTTTTTCCCTCCATGCTCACTGGTTATACTTCATCTCATGTCTTTTATTCTTTCTCATGCACTTTCTTTATTCTTCCCAGTCCCTTATAGGGGTTTCTCTTAGAAGTATTAATCTGCTCAGGTTCCCTCACTGTACCTCTGCCCCTCCACTTCCCTCCCTCCCCAGCACACAAGGATGATAAGAGAGAAGACCTCTCACCTCTTCTTCTCCCCAGCGTGAGCTTTTGTCAGCTTAAGAACCACTGCCAGGTACGTGATGCAAAGACAGGACAATTCACCATCAAACAGAAAGTCTCATTCTGACACACCCAAAGTTTGTTTTGATCAGAATATGTTCCCTGGGGGATGGAGTTTTACAAATCATATGCAGTGTAATACCAATTTCTGCATATTACTTCAAGCTGACATGCTGTCTGTTAGGTAACTGTTTTTCCTAACAGGACTATTCCACTGGGAAGAAAATTAACTCTTAATATGCATTTCTCTTGTACTCTGCCAGGTTCCTGTTCTCGCTCTCTTTCAGTCTCCCTCATTTACTCCCTCCATCATTTTCCTGATTGTCGTATCCCACTTTCACCTTTCTTATTCCTACCCTTCTTATTTTTCTTCACTGCTCTTTTCCCTTCTTCTGTCCTGCCTCTTTCCCCTGATTTTCCCATTCTATACTTTCTTTCTTTTTATTTTGCCTTATTTTTCTGTTTTGCCAGTTTGGTTACTCCCTTCTGCTGTCCCATTCCCCTGCACCCAGAAAATAATGTTCTAGGTAGTTCTGCAGCCACAGAGCCATAAGAAGAGTGACCCAAGCTATCTAGAAACCCAGCCAGTTAGCCCCATAGAGCCATCAGCATCACATGCTATTCTCTAGCATGTGTAACGTGTACTTAAGCAAATTTCAGCTCCCACAGACATAAGGGAACCAGAACAAAAATCAGCACCCTCTGGAAGCAGGGGTTCAGCATCTTTGGGAACATAATTCAAGAATCTGACTCGGCCTACACACTGCTACAGGCTTTGAGATGGATGTGCAAAGACTGCTCTTGAACTTCAGCAGTTGTCTTGTCAAACCCTGCTGTATGGTGCTACAATCAGTGGGAAGAGAGGGGGGAACAGTTCCAAAGAATGAATTATTCCATAATAAATAGTTGTCTTGGGGTCAAGAAAGCCTCAAAACTACCCTAAATTAATAGCCTAACTTTTAGACAATAAAAGCTATGTAACATGAAGCACCTAAGACAGGGGAGAAAATAGGGAAGTCTGCATAAGGGTAGAAAAATGGTAGAAATAGAGGAAAATCAAGAAAGATGAGAAAGCTACCTTGCTTACTACTGGACAGACTGAAAAAAAAATAGTCTTTGCTAAATCAGCAGTACATAGAGGGCCAGCATTGCAGACAAGCTGAAGAGCTCCCATTGATTTGTCCCACATTTCAGCTGCTCAGCGTTTCTAGAAGGCAGAACCCTAACACCTCTCCTCAGCTGGGGACTAATCTAAGAGACTTGCCTTTCACAGCTACTGCTCTGGCCATGTCACCCCCAAAATGCTGACTTCATTACATTTTGCACGGAGCTGCTGCTGCTGTGGGGAACAGCGGAGTGAAAGAACAGAGAATTAGCGCTAACGCGTCTCGCAGAAAAGCGGTCAATAGCTGAGAAATCTGTCTCAGGCTATTTCCCTCACACCCTTTTCCACAGCATAATTTAATCTCCTGACAGCACAGCCTGTCAAGCCCCGGAAGGGAGAGCATGTGGACACACAGGCTGCTGCATCTGGCTGCTGAGGCAGCGGCAGCTCCGCGCTATGGAGATGTACACGGCAAACTGCCTCTTGCCACGACTGGGGAGCACATGGGCCTTTCTGGGGGGGTAAAATCAGTGCTGCCTTCCACAGCTGGTGGGAATTGGCCATGTCATGTGTTTGTCCACTCTGCATGAAGACATGGGATTTAAATCATCAAACATGGAGTGCAGTGCTGCTTAGGCAGTGGTACTGTTTGCTCAGGTTCCTGTTCAAATCTTCTCTGCGAGGCAGGTTACACAAAGAGCATATAGGAGAAAGGGTTAAAGGTAGGAGATGGAATTTCAAAAAATTAAAAAAGGAAGGCAGAAATTTCAGGAAATTAAGAAAGGAGGAAACAAACATAAACCTGCTGCATAGGCTAATAACAATTCTCTGAATGATCAAAGTTTTCTATGGGCAGGACATCCCAAACCACTGCAAAATTGGTGAGTTTTATAGATGGCTTAGTCCCCAGCCAGCACCCAGGGTCTTCACTTGCTTTTTGGAATTAAGGGAGCCAATACACCACAAAAGTAATGCAGTGCTAAAAATGTTGACTCTGACTTAGAAACAGCATAATTGCATTCTAACTGTACCAAGACTTCTAGTTATGCACAAAATGCTTGTGGGTCTACAGTCTCCAAAACTCCAGATCCTGTCTTGAGGATGGCTGGGAGGAGAGGTTAATGGAGAAAACTCCTTCAGCTGTTTTGGTCTACAGAGTATTTGCTGCACAGTACCTGGGGTGTTAAGAATCAAACCTCTTGTGAAGTAAAAAATGTACTACAAAAGAAAAGCAAGCAATTTCCACAATGCTTTCATAGACAAAAAAGGACATAAAATGGAAACTATACCATAGAGTAATTTTTTACTTTTCTGGATTTTTTCGCGGGCTTTTGTTTCTTTGTTTGTTTTCTGGTATTTGTGGGTTTCATTTTACTTCACTTATGTAAAGCAGCTTCAAAATAGCCTGTGAGCTAGTAAATCAATAGAGCCCTTTGTGCTGCCTTTTTACTGGTCTCTTGACAAGTGAGAACATTGCAACTTTTGAGTTGAGTTTAGGACATTCCAACCCTCAGTCCCAGGTTAATTTTCTTTATTGGCCCTGGTCAACCTGGAATTGAAGAGCAGTCACTTATATGATTGATAAGGAATTCTGGAAATCTGATTTTACCCTAATAAGAAGGTAGTTTCCATTTTCTAATACAAGTTAGTGTGTAGACTGTGTGCTATTCCTACCTTAACCTTCATGATCAAAGATATATGACTTCTCTGTAATTGTAGTCTCATCCTGTGATTATTATCTTCTCACATTTTTTCCTGCCATAAAAGAATTTGCACTGGAGAGGCTTTAGAAAACAAAACAATTACACTATTTGAGAGTCATGGATGCCTCTGCTCTATGGCCACATATCATCTATTAAGTTAATATGTAACTTTACATGTCACTGTTAACATTTGGAAGATTCATCTGGCATTTCTTTCTTTTAATTCAGTGTTAATAAGTTTAAATAGGAAATATTAGTCTTGGTTAGGAAGAACCTGGGTTTGAATTGCCAGGTGTCTGGAAAATGCCCCAAAGAAAGGAACAAAGATGGGACATTAAAGATTTGCCTCACAAGTAGGGGACATGCACGAAGCCAAGATACACACAGAATCACAGAACAGTTTGAATCAGAAAAGACTTCTGAGATCATCATGTCCAACCATTAACCCAGCACTGACAAGTCCATCACTTAATCACGTCCCTAAGTGCCACATCTACATGGCTTTTAAATACCTCCAAGGTTCCACCACTTCACTGCACAGCCTGTTCAAGTGCCTGACAACTCTGAGTGCAGAAATTTTTCCTAATATCCAATCTAAACCTCTCATGGTGCAACTTGAGGCAATTTCCTCTGGTCCTATCCTTTGTTTCTTGGGAGAAGAGACTAATCCTCACCTCATTACATCCTCCTTTCAGGCATTTGTAGAGAGCAATAATGTCTTCCCCGAGCCTCCTTTTCTTCAGGCTAAACAACCCATGTTCCCTCAGCTGCTCCTCATACAACTTAAAATACATCCATTCCAATTTTTATTTTATTTAACTTAATATATATTTCAGAAATATATATTCCTCTGAAATATTTATGGTAATACAAACAATAGCAGTGATTTTACTATTAAATATGGATTCCTGAAAAAAATCTAAACCAGGCACCACCTATGAGCAGGTATGAGCAGGAAGAGGTAAAAAGAGATAGTGTTTGGGCTGGATCATTGCTGGGTGAAAGGAGATAAACCAACATTTGTGTGCATGGAATTTAGTGTTATGTGGCAAATTTCCCCGCATTTTACCTTTTCTCTCTTCATTTTAAGATGAAGGGTGATGCTCCTCAAAGCTGTTGTCAGCAGAGAGGTTGAGTAGACCAAAACCCCTTTGACTCTACTTCCCACTGTACCTTTCCATCCAATAAAAACTACTGGTGCTGGGCCATCTTCTCAAGCCTCTTGTCACACATGTACTGACATGGCTGAACAAGACCTCTCCCCACCTCTTGTTCAGATCAGGGGGAGGAATGAGAGGAGACAGAAAGGGAAGAGATGACACTGAAAGTGGAGCAGAGATGGGAAAAAGGCATAGATAGAAAACAGGCTAGTAGAGTGACAAAGCTATTATTCTCAGTTTTAGAGAGCCTCACCCTCAGGAAATTAGGTAATTTGTGGCTTTTCAACAGGATGATTAAGGAAAGGTAAGAACCATTACCTAATATAATTTATTTTATAGAGAAAACTGAAAAGCTAAATAGGACTGCTAAATAGGAAAATCAAAAAGATATGTGCACAAGGTGTCCTTTGTACAGCTGGATCACAGAGGACACTATTCCTGGAGTCCACTGCACAATATCATTATTATGGTTAAACTAAAAGAGGAGATATTTAGATTGGATTATCAGGAAGAAATTTTTTACTGTGAGGGTAGTGAGGCACTGAAATACGTTGTCCAAAAGAGTTGTGGATGCTTCATCCGTGAAAGTGCTCAAGGCCAGTTTGGCTGGGGGGCCTCAGCAACCTGGTCTAGTGAAAGGTGTCCCTGCCCACAGCAGAGGTGTTGGAACTAGCTGATTTTTAAGGTCCTCTCCAGCCCAAACCATTTTATGACTCTGATTGTGAGACACAGATCTCAAAATGCTCTACACACAAGGTGCCCACCTAAAACATACATAGGAAGTGCAAAAGGCAAACAATCAGTGGTGGAATCCCATCTCCAGATGGGATACAAGTGAGTGCACATCTATCTGCATCATTTTTTTTCTACCATGTGTACTTAAGCAAATATTTAGGAACAATGGGATGAAAATTAGCATAATAAATAACAGAATGATTTCCATGGAAGCTGCTCTGATTCTGAAGACTGACTGACCCAGGCAAAAGCTCCCTTGCTTCCACATGAACATTTAAACTTGACTGAAGACTGTATTTGAGGAAACAAAACTGGATTATATTATCTAGGAAAGGGACTGCACCTTGGAGAGGAACCTCCAAGCTCTTGCTAGTTCAGCTCTGGTTGGCACCATCTCCCTCTCCTCCTCCTTTCATACACAGGCTCATGAATGATGCTATTAATCAGCATCAACTCCCCAGAGCACCTCCTGCTCTGGAATGCCACTGATGAGCAGATGGGATTTTTGGCAAGAAATGACCTGGCACGAAAATGAACAGAGGAGAGTACTAGAGGGGAGGGGCAACTGCCTGGAGCTCCTCATTTAAAAGAGTGGAGGAAAAGAGATTTATCTTCTCTGCTGATACCACATTCCAATGTACAGTCATGTAAGGAATTATCAGAAGCCACCTGTGCACATCAACACAGGCCATTTTCCTTCCTTAACGGTCTGGTATATCTATATTTGTGTGGGTATATCTAAGGGGTAAGGCTAGCAGCTACCTACAGTGGTTCAATGCAGGTTAACTAAAAAATGTTGAGCCTGCATCTTGGCTGAGCTCAGCAGCTCACACTGATGTCCAGGCAGAGGCTGTGCTAAGAACCAACCCAGCCATTTTAAACTAGCAGGGCCACACCAGTCTCAACTGCAGCAGTGTCAGCCTAGAAGAAAGGACTGACTTAAAGTCTTTTGAAGCCTGTTGCTCATTGCTCTTCCACATATCCTTTTGCTCAGCAAATAACAGACAGGCTTCCCCCTGACAGCCATGAAATTCACATACAGGAGGCGTAAGCCCATATTCTTCAGTCATGAAATGGGCAAAATATCTCAGGAAGTTTTTCCACATTAAGCATTACAGGAAAAAGCATCACTGTGAGTGAAAAGAAGATTCAGATCTTACAAGCCAGGGAATACTCCATTTTAATTCTGTAAATCTCACTGATGGTAGGAGATATGTTACATTCTCCACCTTTGAAGTGCTACAATGCTGAAAACACTGTTATGTCTTGGATTCAAATATGAATATACCTAAAACAGCAAAAAAGATTATTTATTTCTGACATATTTTCCTCTCCATTCTCCTTTTTTTACAAAATCTTATGTCTTGCATTTACTGAATTAAAAACACACAACAGAACAGAGCTATTCTGTCAACAAAGCAGTGTGTGTGCAGCCTAGGAGATAAGTGCCTGCTAAGGGATCATTAGTGAACGGAGAAGGAAATCCTTCCCTGTCCCACACTCTCACCTCACACACACTTTGAAGAGACACATGGTGCATCATCCAGTGATGCACATGGCACAGAAATGCTTCTTTCTATAGCTCATGCCACACAAGGCTCGAGAAACACTTTACAAACACTAACAAATGAAACCCTGTCTCTGTAATATCAGGGTTATCACCTCTCTTGATTTTATCATAAGTCTCTCAACTTTACTTGTTCTACTCTATTTTACGTGAAGCCCTAACTCTCAGAAGTCAAATGGTGTACAAGATCCATAGCTATATAACTGGGCAGCAGCTGGCAAAACCTAAGTCTTATGATTCAGAAATATGAAAGTAATTGGAAAAGTTTCCACTTGAGTGGGAAAAAAAAGTGTTGCTTCTTAAGTAAATTCTCTTATTGCATGGCTGGCTTCTGATTTCTAATTCTTGGGCTGGTAAATTCAAGCATTTCTCCATTAATGGGGAAGTACTCTTATCCCTAGCTGGCAGATCAGAAAATCACAAGGTGGCACTAAACCTGGCTACAGCATAAGTGAGTATTCAATGCAGCTAAATTCCTGTTACATACAGCAGCATTGAGCTGTGCCTGTAAAAAGGGCAAACAATGCATTTAAGAACAAAACACGAGCAAAGTATGGAGCAAAATCCAACTGTCTTACTCTTAGCCCAGTGTTTCAACATCTAAGCATGCTTATCTAAACTCAGAATTCAGAAAAAAACCTTCCCATTTTTAAATAAGTATCTGCCAGCATTCCTGCAGAGATATTTGAGGAAAGAAAAACCTAATAAAAACCACTGGAGTCGCTCATAGCTAATTAGGGACCTGAAGAGAAAAAGGAGCACATTTTTAAAGGATTTTGAAGGTCTTGCCTCCTGTTTTGATTGCAATAAACTAGGGATGATTTCCTAGCCCTAGCAGCAGCAAGAACAATGGCAACACTTTTAGACCCACATGATGCAAACCAGCTCAAAAGACAGCAGACAACAAAAGGATTAGAGACATTCCCAGGAGCTAAGGAGTTAAACAGATTTCACTCCCATTGATTACACATCCTTAAAAAGTCATTACAGAGCCATCTCTAGCATAGCTGGGACCCAGAGAGCTTTTGTTTGGCTTGCAGTGTGTGACCACTGAACAGGGTGATAGGAGCTGTCTCATGCAGTGAGGAGCTTGCACATCATTCCCAGGCTACTGACTTTTCACGGACAATACCTTGCTGTACAAACAAAACAAGAATCATACATTCTCCTCTGACTTATCCTGCTGTCCCCCCTCTGTTCCACTTCCCCCTGGATGCGACTGAAAGCTGGACACCTGGAGGAATAGAGCAAATGGTTTACACCACCCAAACGTGAAGGAAAAGAAACAGCAAAACAAAAATTAGGCAAATGCAAAAAGTAAATAAGCTCTCCCCAAAAATGCTTCAAAAATCAAGAACCCTTTGCAGGCAGTTTAATTTCAGCACCTATCTAAAGGGAACAAGAGAAATGGATGCTGTTAAGGTCCATAAAGTAGGTTATAAACAGTTCCACAAGCACAACACCATATATTGTAACATGCAATTTTATAGAGGCCTTCAAATGAAAACAAAACCACTGGGTAGTTGGGGCTCTCTCACATGCCTACAAAAATCAGGAAAGAAGAGATGGTACCAAGAACTGATAAACTGCAGAGGACAAAGAAAGCACCAGTGAAAAGGAGCTAGTAAACATTTTATTTTAAAATATTATTCTGTTTCAAAAATAATTTGGTGGGTCACTTCAATTTATTTCAAGGTTAAACAAACTGAGTAAGGCTTCTGTGAGCTCTCTTCAGGGCATAATTGTTAAGTAATGGAAAACACCCCCTTGAGTAATAAGTAATCAAGCCAGGAAACAGGGAGGGATTTTTGGAACAAAATACCCTACACAAATCAGTAGCCATGTCTTAGATGTCTTCTGTTCTCTTTTTAACCCTGGGGAAGAGAACGAGTGAAAGAGATAAAGAAAATAGAAACAAAATTAGAATAATGCTTTGCCCTTCCTTGCATCTATCAGGATGAGAGTGAAAGTTTTACTTGGAAGGTGAAGGTCAGGGGAGACAGTTCAACACACGGGTGTGCATGTCCAGGGAACCAGAGGTCCTTCAGACTTCCCACGATGTGAGCTTGGACTCACATACCCTGCATTGATCTGCCAGCACTTCCACACTTAAAAATTGATCAGATTGAATCTATCCATGCTCACCCAAGGGATTCTGCTTCTGTTTGCTCCCAGATCAGCAGATAATGTGAGCAAACTTGGCAGAGCAACAATGTGGGCACTTACGGCAGAGCTCGCTGCCCTTGTGCCTTTTGAACTGGATGCTGACATCTCTAGAGCTGAACCCATGAGAAAAAGCACTAAGCTGACACCAGATAAGAAGGACCTCTCTGATCCATAAACTTCATGTATGAGCACAGAATACCCCTCCCAAACAACCTATACCTTCCTGGGATGTGACCATTATCACCAACACTAAACACTACACTCTATGGCCAACTGGAACATGCGGAGCAGGTTAATGAGGGGGCACAAATCATCCACGCGTGTAAGGAATAAAATCTGTCCTGCAAATGAACTGTTTCACAGTCTGAATCCCTTTCTGAGAAGGTAAGTTTATCATTCCCACTTTCCACAATGGGAAACAAGTCTTTCTTCTTTTCTGTCTTCCTTTCAACTTCTCTTTTTCTCCTCATCAGTGGCTATTGTGTGTCATGTGGGCCACGTTCCTGTAAAATCCTGAGTGCAAAACAGAAGGTTGCAGCAGAAATACAACTGGCACTCAGTACCAATTCCCTCATTTCCTCCTCTATTTTTTTTCTCTCCATAAGTCAAGGTCTTGCTCCCTGCTTCCACACATGCACAGAGCATGGCACAGCACTCTTCTGTATGAAAGCAATATTTTGTTAAAGCAGCCTGAATTCTAAATGAATTCCTACTCCAGCTTTTACCCTAACACTTATTCTCTTATCCTAAATCATGTAGCTTTCATGTAGCTTTTTCCCTAGGTAGTTCCAAAATAACACCACTTCCTAACAGTACCATATGGCTGACAAGGGACAGCCAGCCACAGGTCGCACTCAGACAAATTCCAGCAAAGGCTTAGTCTCTGCAAATAAACATTTGAGCACCTTTGAGTAGCACTGCTGTTTGCATTAAGCTAGAGAGCTTAAATAACAGGAAACATTTGCCAAGGAGACAAAGGAAAAAGCCAACAGCCTAGTTAAGGTCCAAATCCCCACTGTTTTATTTTGGGTTCTGAAGTCTTCCCTTTATAAACTACTGAGCTTTACATATCTAGTGGCCCTACTACTACGAATTCCTTTCTTTACTTCTGACCACGTGGCTCAGTATTCCCAAATCCACTTATGTAGGAAGAGGCAACTACACAATTACAAATGCATCCTTTTGTTGTTAATGTTATTTCATCTTTAGCAGATCCCAGTTCTCGATATCATATCAAAGGTAAATCATCGTCTCCTAGGAGTCCATATGAACAGACCCAAGATGCTTATTCACTTGAGACCTTGTTTATCTACTCTTCTGATGATTAACACCGTGAGCTAGGAGGGACTGATGCAATCTGGGTTAAAACCAATATTCATTAAGTGTCAGTAATGACCCTCACGCCTTCAACAGAAGCAGACAGATGCTGTGGGTCAGGCCGCTGCTTTCCTCACATCTTTGATTTCAAATGAGATAATGCTGTTAAAAAGCACTGTGCTAACAGCCTTGGAGATAGAAGTCCAGCATGTGCATAGACCAAGGTAACTCAGGAAAGCAGCAGCGGTGATCAAACATCTGAAAACCTGACCAAGGGGGTCAGAGCTGGAGGGGAATTCAGGGTATTTAGTCTCCACGAAGCTGAAAAGAAGTACAGGAGTCTTGAAATGTATTAAAGGAAATTGTGGAAAGGCAAGCAATAAGCCGTTCTCCTTGCTCACAGGGAACAGGTCAAGAAACAAGTTTAAATTGATTGTACTGAGCAAGACACAGGTTGGGCCTTAGGAAACTGTTTCCAGTGGGGGCTCACCATGGGAGCAGACAGCCTAGGCTGACTGCAGAACTTCCAGGGCAAAACAAGCCATACAAACATCTGGCAGAACAGGTGTGAGTATAGCTGGTTCTGCCTCCACACAAGACAATACTGCCTGGCCAGCAGAGATGTGATTCAGGCCTTTTTCCAGTGACTCTCAGATGTCAGCATTATAACCTTTGCATTGCCAGTGTGCTTGTACTCTCGACTGGCAATGCCAACACCAAAGTTTATGGGCTCTCTCCCTGCCCAAGCCATTCAGTGGATGGCTCTACTGCTCAAAGTGCCAGCAGAAATGCTACACAGTGCATTTTGCACTTTAGTCTTGCTAGCATCAGTCTACTTGCAAAGGAACTGAGATCAACTAGTGCAGATTATTTCACGTGATCATCAAAAAAAGACTGAAACAAATCAGAAGTAAAAATCCAAAGATCTAAATAAACAACATCCACACTGCAATGCTCCATGCCTTTCTGTGTTTTAAAGACCTGGTCCAGACATGTCCATCAAAGAGGCCAAAAACTAGCTCCTAGTTTTTAGGAGTATTAATAAGGGAGTATTAAGGGACACCCAGGCTCCAGAGGCATTCACAGAACATTCACAGCTGGGAAACTTGCCATGAACTTCTCCAAATATGTCTATGGCTTTATCATAACTCTGTCTAATCCAGATAGCTCTGAACTGCACTTCGTGGCTATGGACCATAGTCCTTCCCTTTTGATTATGTCCCTTGTGCCTAAGATATGAGGTGGAAGTACCTACAAGCCAGCAACTTAACTTTATCCTAGTTATTTGGTTGCAAAAACTTGCCAGCTCATCCTCTATGGAAGTAGTTGGAGAGATTTGGCAGTGGAAAAACTGGGTACATCTACCCATGCATTGTGGTGTGTGCAACAGAAGAAAATTAAGAGGACACCGAAAAAGCCAATTTGTTAGAGTTCCCATTTGATTCCAGAAAAGCTACGCCAGTCTCAACAAAGTAAAAAGTTTGTAAAAGTTTTCACCAGTGTCACCATAATCTCTGGTGTGATTGCCACTGGGACTCAATGCTCCTGGAAGCAGTGGAATAATCTCTGTGATCTCTAGCCCAAATTCCTCTGGCTCCCAGACACCAGGTTCTGCCTTGTGAATATGTGTTGGGAGATGCAGGAGAAAAACAGAAAGATATTGGTGTCAGTGACAATGGTCTCCTTGCTGTGAATGATGAAAAATAAAGATGGCATTGACACATCATGACTATGGTGATGATTATATTGCCTGAAGTTAAACAGATGTGGGAATAAATCAGTCTTCTGTCACTGACAGGATGACAAAAGGAGTTTGTAGAGGATATAAGTAGCACTCAATTTTCCATTTTGACTATTTCTCCTCTCCCAAGTTCCCTCACCTCAGCAGTTGTGAGTGCAAAAAGAAGTGGTAACCATTCAAGAGTACGCTGACCAAGCTAATTTGCTTGACTTGCTCCCAAATCCCTCATTCATCCACTATATCTTAAAAGGCAGCTACTAAGCCACTGGTCTAACAAAGACATTACTGCTATTAAAGCAGGGTCTTCGGCATTGTGGTGCAAATTAGCATAACGGCATCACACCCTGTGGGGGCATTAGAACAATTGCTTTTATCATTTCAGTTTAGGTCTTCAGAGATTGAAGCCTCTGATTGTGAAATTGCTCTCAAAAGTCTCATTGAAGTCATCCTGCTGTATCTTATTAGGATGAACCAAACTCCAAGGACCACATCTGTGATTTTCTTTAGATAATACTGAAAAGATCCAGCATGTCCTAGCTCTCATAAAACATCAACACATTTACAGCTACCTTGGTTTTCCAGTTATGTAGATACCTTTTATCACAAAATGATAATCTGGTTAGTTACAGTGACTTGCTCAGGGAAAAAGACAGTATATAAGTTGTTGGTCCTGTGCTTAGTAAAATGCCTATAATGCAAACTGAAATTATTCTTGTACACAACTGCAAGAGAGCAAGTTATAAATCAGCAATTTTTCAGTTGCTGAATAGCCATATATTATGCCCACACATGCTGTCATTAATTTTTTGCAAAGAATAGGAATTCCGTCACCTTCATGGATGAATGTCAGGATTCCTGGCACCCCGTGCTCCCTGCTTACAGAAGGAACCAACACTATGGAAATGCCCTAGCCACACCATACAACTGGGGCAGGAGTTCCAGCCCTTCCTCTTTCTGGTCTCCTTTAATTACCTGCAAGTAGACTACACGGTCTGTGAATGAACCAGACAATTGTGCAGAGATGTGAGTTAGCTCTGTCTAGCTCCATATAGATCCAGGCAGGAGGAGTAACCATGACTCAAACACATGGTCCTGCTTCCAGACCAAGAATCTGTGTGTGTGCTCAGCATCCATTTGTTAAGTACACAGCTCAAAACGTTTCTGCTGCCCTGTCAGTTGTGTAGAGGACTCTCCTTTTCCATGCAAACATCTGTCTGTTGGTGGAGCAGCCAAGAAATGTTTAAGCACAGAAGGTCACTCTGCTGGATAACACCAGTCTTAACTGCCTTCCCAAGATGCACTATGCTCTTTCTAGGCCACTCTTCCAGCCTGGGAAGTCTTGCCCAGAGCTAGGATATCCACCAAGCATCTTCCTGTTTTCCTGGGTCTGTGCAGCTCCAAGTACTGGCTCATTCCTGAGTAAAAGATACTGGGCAGGACAGACCAACAAGCTTGAACAGACCAAGAATGGGCTAGTTCTGTAGTAGGTTTGCTTTTGAGAGTGGAAACTAATACAGTCTGTGCTTTTTCATACCTGGAATTGTCATTAAATGAAGTATCAGGGAGTTTTCAGTATACAGTCAGCATTGATACATCAGTGCAATTAGAAGAACAAGGTTTCAGTACTCATAACTATTTCAGCTGCATCCGCCTCAAAGCAGCTGGTTCTTTTTCAGGCCAGACCAATACAAAAGAGAATCAGATCCTTCAGTGCAGGGATTTCTCCTGAAGTCTGGTCCTTGGATCTTACGGAGTTTAAGTGGTTAAGAATAGCAGTCATTGCATTTCTGACTCTGGCCTGGGGACTCCCTTTGCACTGCAGTGCTCCACTTCTCAGTGCTGGAGTGAATATTACTTCTGTTTCTGGCTTTTCAGTGAGTCTCCCAAAACCACTGAATTCCAGCTGTGACACTGCTGTACAGGGTGGCAAAATCCAGCACATAGGCTCTCCAGAGACGTGCCACAAACCATGTGTGTCTTGCTGAGCATCAGCCGTTTGTTTGCAAAGAGCTGCCTGATGATAATTCTCCACCTAAAAATACATTATGTGCCCTCTTAAAATTACTTTTTTTTCTCAGTAGGCAGTTGCCACTGCTGTCACAGGGAAATAATGTGTTTTGCAACATCTGGGGGTGTTAGTGCAAGATGGCAGATTGGAAAGAGAAGTGCACAAGCAACTCTTTTTATATTAAAATATGGTTTGCAGTTGTGAAGGAGACTGAAAAGACCTGTAGTGCAGTAGCTGAGAAGGGGCTGATGTTATGAATTACACCTTGTCCAAGACAAATAACAAGTCCTGTGGTAGTCCAGCTGAAGTGGACCACAACAGGATTTGTTTTACAAGAGGCTGAATGCCATTTCCACTCTAATTTGAGTGTCTGGATGAGAATATAACACTGGGTGCTTTCTGTGCTGGTAGGTAAGTGATACAAAGTCACTTTCATGCTGCTTTCTGTGCTCTCCTCTTACCTTGTGTTTATATAACTGAAATAAAATGTTTTCCTGTTTTGACTATGCCAAAGAAACCATGAGCAGTTCCACTTTGCATGCTCATCTTGCAACCCTAAGAACCAGCCCCCAAAAAGAGCCAAGGCAGAGAGGCAGTCTCTGTATGTCCTGCCCTTTTCTTCTGCCATCCTGAAGACTCCCTGATCCCACCTGAGAAGCTTCCTTAAAGTTCTACAGCTCAGAATAGCAGCAGGCCTACTACCCAATACTGTTAACATACCTCTGTGACCTCAAATCCACAATCAAAACAGCAAAGACCAGCCTGTGGTGTCAGCTCTCCAGCTACTGTGATGACAACTCAGAATGAGCTGACACCACACACAGCCTTGATATGAAGGTAGAATAAAATATGAGGCGGGAAGTGAGAATATCAAAAGGAAACATGAAAGGATGCTATGCAAGGCAAGGTTCTTTGAAAATATGCTGAAAGACTGAGGGTGAAATAAGAAAAGTTTTCAGCTTCCCACTGTGAGATTTCTGTTTTGTCCTGTGATGGGGGCTCAGTAGGGACTGACCCAAGCTGGGTAATTTCCATTCTACCACTTGCACAGCTCTCTCCTAGAGCCTAAAAAATGGTCCTTATGGTAGCCTTGCAAAAATAATGGCAAACAACTGCAGCTCACATGAAGCAGCAAAATACTGAATTCCTGCAAAGTGTGGTGGGCAGCACTAACAGGGAAAAGGGATTTGCAAAAAGCAGGCAAACAGAGAAGACCATGGGTAGAGAGCTGAATGTGGCAGGTGACTCAGGTAGAAGAAGTGAAGGAAGTCATGTGGCATCTAAAAATGAAGAAAAAAAGAGCTGGGTAGGAGGCAGGAGGAAAAGGGCAAGGCTGATGCAGCCACACAGACTGATTCATTCCAATGGCAGCTACAGTGGCACAAACCTGAGCCATAAGGGAGCAGTGAGTCAGCCCCTTATAATTAGCCCTAATTGGCAATCTAGTGAAAGCAGGAGGGTGGGAGAAATAGCAGAGCAAATTCTGTCCTATATACACTGATGCAAATCCATAATGTGTAGTTCTAAAATTCATCTTATCAATGTTTTGTTCAGAAAGACTAAATAAACTCAGTACTCTATAGGCAAAGGGCTTTTTGAACCACATGGAAAATCCTAAAAGTTTACCATTTTCCTTTTGCAGTACAGCCATTTTCAGATCTTCAGGATTAATATTATGGGGGTTTCCATATTTCTAGTGGTTTTTCAAGAGACATCACAAGCGGAAAGGAAGTTATTTCTCATGGCAGAACACAGCCACTAAAAAACAGCCTCTAACTATTTTTAATTCAATACAACCTATTTACTTGACAAGTTAAGTGTATCAATACAAGTTGAGAACTATATTTCTTTGAAGACAGATTTTAGTGTGGAATTTTCATCAACAGCTGTTTACAGAAAAGACATGGCCCTGTGAGTCAGGACACTGGCATCTGGGAACCTGAGTTCACATTTTAACTGAACACAGTGAGTTTGATAATTTAATTCTCAGCCAAAAAAACCCATCAATACATTTCACGCATGTCCTTATCCAATGTGAATGGCAAGTTCTCCTCAAGATCTAGGAGTGGAGCACAGAAGCAGTTATTGCAAGTAAAATTGCTTGGGAGATTTAATATATTTGCAATAGGGCCTTTCATCTGTCTACCACATGGTTGCACAAAAGTGTTATCACCTCTGTTCCTGTGCTAATTTAATGAGAGCTAAATACAGTCATGATGTACTTGCTGTGGAAGAAAAGCCTTTCATCCCTACCTGGTGACAAGGGCACTCAATGTCTTTGAACCCCCAATGAAACTGAACTACAGTCCATGTTCTACTATTAGAAGTAACGTGAGATGGGTTGGATTATGCCAGAGACTCTTCATGCCTCCAAGTGTTGGCTGCATGTGGAGCCCCAGTGGGTCTGAAGCTTCTAAAACCAGCTAGATCCACAGCTTTTCCAGGTGGAAAAACTCTCCTGACTCTGATCTCTTCCCCACAACCCCCAAGCACAAGAACACCCCAGAGACCCAAGCGGCTGCACTCCTGGTGGAGGTGATGTGACCCACATACAGCATCATGCCTCAATAACCCTTCTGGGCTAAGGCTGCCCCTACACCCAAACCACGGATAACCAGCAAGCCAGGAAACACCTTTCTTACATGTTTGCTCTGCATCATGTGGCAACAGAGGCAAGGCAAGGCTCTCTCAGCCACTGAACTCACAAGGTAAAATGGGAGCCTTCCCAAACCGCTCCATCCATGCTGACAGACCCCAAATGACACCCACCAACTGCGAACCTAAGTCCAAACTTCTCTTATAAGTGGAAAACCAGAGTAAATGTGACACTGAAGGAGGAATTTATCTTGTGGAAAGGGGAAAAAGACAGCACAGAACAACACGTTTCTTGCTGTCAAGCTCATCAGCACTGGAAAGGTAACTGTTCCATAGCTGCTACCCAAAGGCATTTATCTCACAATTATGAGTAAAACTCAGTAGCCTATATTTGGATGACAGTTTTTTACATTTAAAAATAAACAAAACCTCATTCTAGAGAAAAGAAATTAACAAGAAAAACAGCAAAAAAGGCAAGTGAAGGTTCAAGGATAGAGCAGGGACTTATCGTTTCACTGCCACACTCCCCATTTGGAAGGACAAAAAAAGTGGAGAGAAACTTTTTTTTTTAAAGTGTTCTATCAATTATTCTTTCTGACTTAGAGCCTTCAAAAATCAAATGGGCTCAATGGTGCAGGACACCTGCTGAGCCAGAGACCATCATGCCAAACTGACCTCCAAATGTACAGGTTATTTACAAACTAATGGAGGCAGCAAGCAATTCCACTGCTGCAAGGGCTCTTTCCAGCAAGAGGCAGATCAGGAGACGTCACAGGCTGATTTAATAGATCATCGAAGGCCAGCAATTGAATTTTCGGATCAGACATCAATCTCGCTCCTCAGTCAGTCTTTATTACATAGAAACAGTTATAGAAGGACCTCTGTGAAGAAGCCAGAGAAAGACCTGCATTTCAAAGAAGCAAGTGAGTCAAGGTAGAAAAATTGTATCCGTGATTCACCAGAGAAGAAAACTGCTCATTTCAGTCAGGAGAAATTACTGACTAACCTAAGCAGAAGGAGAGGCAGGAGGCTGGGGTGGCAAGGGGATTAGTGTTTAACTGCTCTTTGGATTTTTATTGATGTATCAATAATTTCCTTTTACTTAGGGCTCATCGGTGTCTTTGGAAGGACTTGTAATGGGATCTCCTGCTGGAGAAAAGGTAAACCTAATTCCACCTCAAACCAGTCTTCCTTCTTTCTAATTCTCCTCATTAAAACAAGAACAGATGTCAACCACAAATTCATGGCTGTCTCTTAAAAATTACTTATTTCCTGCTTGAGCCCCAAGCCTGGGAGATAACAAATGTTCTCCACTGCTAGAGGAGAATGAAGCTCAGAGGAAGGCCTTGGGGAGGATTAGACACCAAATGTCACTAGTCCTGATTATCTCCCCACCACCAACTGCCACAGAGAGCTTCTGAGAGAAGGCTGGAACTGGGATTCCCTGCGGTGGGTAGGAAAAGGCAGAATGGGAATGTAAAAATGAAGATCTCAAACACACCAAGGAAATCTTTCCTCAACCCAAATTTTGTTAGGGCTGGAGCTAGTCCCATCAAAACTGGTGAAAGAGGAAAATTGAAGTCATTTGAGGGAATGGTAAAAAGAGCTAAACTTTGAAGACTTCTTTTTCTGACCTTCTATATTTCACCTTCATGTACAGCAATTTTCTTCCCTCCTTGGTCTTTTAGAGCTAGGGCCTACAGTATGATATAAACAATGTGCATTAATGCATCATTCATGCTGTGTACTACTAATGAGCTACTGAAATACTCTCTCACAGATGTGCAACTGCAGAGAGCAAAACAGGAGAAGCAGGTTTGGAAGTAGCATTTGGCTGAAGCAGAGGGTGTGGAGCCTGGGTGTGGCTGTCAGGAAAGTGCAGCTTCAGGAGGGCTGAAGCTGAGACTAGAAGTCCTTTTCTATGGGATGCTGCATGCTGAAGAAATGATGGCAGAGTGGTATTTGGAAGGACCCTGGTCACAAGTCAGTAACTGGATCTCTACACCCATCCATGGCATTCAAGCACCAAGAGCAAACCTGGAGTATTCTCCAGGAAAAAAAGTGACAATTCTGTGGCAAAGGAGTAAACATAGAAAGGTCTAACAGCAGAGAAGCCTAAGTAGAAAAATAAAAAAAAAAACAAACCTATTTACAGAACACTGAAAAGTCACTTTGCTCTTTTTTGTGTTGTTTTTGCAACTCCTAGTTCCTCCTAACCCTGACAACACAAAATAGAAGTATACACAAAAAATACATGTAGTTAAAAAAACCCCAAAACCAAAAAACCTGAAACAAACTGAACACTTTTAGAAAATTTCTAGTTGGAAATTAGAAAAATTTCTAGAGAAAAGGATGACCCTGTCCCGCTTCCCTCCCTTCTCTTTCCCCAAACACATCTGGCAAGAAGACACAGGTAACAGACATTGTCGGTTCCTGAACCACACACTCATTTTTGATGGAGAGAAATTAGAAATTCAGCTCTCACCCACCTCCACCCACCCACTGGAGCTGAAAATGATAGTTCAAATTAAAAGGATGATATTTCCCTTTTAGTCTCCAGGGGAGAGGAGACTTTTGGGGGTGGGAAGAGCAATTTTACATAGTCTTTTCAGTATTTTTACTTTTTTCCTTTTTCTTTCTTTCTTTTTTTTTTTGAACCAAGTGTGAGAAAAAAAAAAAAAAAAAGGGTGCTGTATTTGTTTTGCTGAGATGTGAAAGGTGTGAAAATAACCATTCCATGAGATAAGTAAAGAGCTGCCTCCTCCCCTTCCATCAAAGCTACTACACCCACAGCCCATGAAGAGCAGAAACCAGTGAGAACTGGGATTTGGGAGCATGAAGAGCAGGAATACCCTGTTTTTAATTCAGAAGTCGTCTCTGGCAGTCTTTTGCCTCTCTTGTCTCTGCTGGTCTCCATGACAACAGCAGCCCAGCAGAAGCATCCTTCTCCTGCCGGCTCCAACACAGATGAATTCAACCAGGGGTCAAAAGCAGCCCGGCTTTCAGGGAAGCAAGAAAATGTGCTGTCTTCCTTCCTTTCCATTGCCAGCCTCTTTTGTGTGATTGTTTTTTTCTCTTTTGTGCGCTGGGGTGGGGGCTAACGTGTCATACTTGTTTTTCCTCAGAAAACAACAGAAAGAAATGTGTTCTCTTTTTAGTCGTCTCTCAATCAGACTGCCTGATCAGCCATATTGCATGTGGGCCGGGAAGCTCGGGACACAGACATGCCAACAGAAAGCCAGGCTGGGATAGAGGCCTCCAGCCCAGATGGCTGGACACACATGTCATGAGACATGCTGTGGGAGGGCTGCTCAAGCAGCACCCACACTGGATTGATGAATAAAAGCAGGGGCTGCACCGCTGAGCAATTTTAATAATTGCTGCATTGCTTTTTGTTGCCTTGCTCCTTAAATATCTTGTTTGAAAACCCAGGAAGCTCAACTGACATCATCCAAATTGACAAGAGAAATGTGTTACTCTCTACTCTCTCTCTGCTTTTCTTCTACTTAAAATGTTTCAGATACCTGGTTAAAGAGCAAAAGCACCACCAGAAAACCTACTCCACAGACAAGTCAGTTGTGCAGCGGAGAGCAGAGACCTTCATTGAGCAAAAAGTCCCACAGTACTTGGACAATATTCAGAAAGAAAGCATCAGCCAACATCAGAATCGGTTTGCAGAAAGAAATGAACCATTTTCACTGAATATTTTATCTGGAGCTAAAAATTCTCTCAATTATTTTTCTGATTTCTTTGGGATTGACAATAAGCTTTGTGTAATGCCACAGAGACATAAAGATAAATTGTTAAATGGTTCAGTATTTTCTGAACACATCTGTTACCACAGGGTACTCATGAAAAGAAATAGAAACAAGGGAACAACATCAGTCCTACATGCAAAACTTACCACCCTGTGCTGAGTGGTGTTCAACATTTTGCTTAATCTCAAAGAGTCTTGGAAGAGAGGAGGGCAGCTAAACTTGCTTCTCCACCCCTTCCTTCTCACTTTGTCTTTTATAAACTTACCAGCCCTCTCAATCCCTACCACAGCCTCTTGCAAATTTTGGACAAGGCTAGCACCAGGAGATATGTCTAGGTCCACCTTGGCTCGAAGGCCAAGCTGTTTGCTGTCCCACTCCCTCAATCCCTGATTGTGTTGCAGGGGTGGGCAGGAGGAGCTAGTGTTGCTGCTGGGAGTCAGGAGCACTTCAGGCCAACAAAGGGTCACCCCCATCTGCATGATGGGGAACCACCCCTGGGCAGAGGGAGACGAAAAACTGAGACAAACATTTTTAACACTGTCACCACACATGCTGTGTGAGGCTCTGCCATCAAGTGTGGTATCTGACAGTATCCTGGGGTCCAGTTCCTTGCTGGAGAGCAAAGCATTTAAATGCTTCTGAAATGTCTTCTGTCCTCTCTCCAGGCTTGGAGGTGCCACCAGCTGCCTCTCTCCATCCTCTCATTACCTTCAGATGTGCCTCAGAGAGGACACTGCTCTCAAACACCAGAAAGAGAAGAAAACTCTCAGAAGTACAAATGTGGTCTTTAGGTGTCTTTGGGCCCTTCCCACTCTTGCTCCATTCCCACTCATTCCACATGCTCCCAAACTTATTTTCACATGTCACAACCACTCCTACTCTACTTCCACAGGTCCCATGTAGTCTTCCTCAGCTTCCACCTGCCTCTCCCTTGCTTCCTTTCCATCTCCACTCACTCGACCCATTCCTGTTCCACTTCAGTGCGTCATTCCACTTCTGGCATGGGGAAGGGTTGACAGCCTTAATGCTGAGCTATTACAGACTCCCCCACTCCCTTTCCTTCTCTCTTCCCAACCTTGCACCTACTTATATTGATGATAAATTTCCATCTCCCCTTCAGTATTCCCGTGATGGCCGAAAAAGCATAACTAGTAATTTTGATTACTCATCTGGTCTCTGTTTCACAAGCAACTCTCATGGCAGAGACTGCAAGATTATTTTGGAAAAGCTTTTAAAAAGCCAATATTTCCTTAGCCCAGAGGTCACCACTGCATGAAACCCTAAGGTTATGTTTACAGCATTAAAGACAGACAATCCTAGAACCAGCATGGGTTTTCAGGTCTGGGGAAGCACTGTGGTGCTTCCAGAGAAAGTAAAACATAGATTTGTTTCCTCAAGAGAGCCAATATCCAACAAAGCCAAGGTGGGATGAAAGAGAACACAAAGGATAAGAAGAACTGTGATGAGCTGACAGGACCTTATTCCTTCCCTACACAGCTACACTGAGGTACACTTTTTCACATCTGTGGATTTTGACTGACATCCAGCACACCAGTTAATGACCTCCAGAACAGCAAAGCCTTGGATGTTTGGTCAGTAAAGCTTTTACTCGTAGGCATCCTCAATCTATAATGGAAACAGATGTCAATTTACCTTGGGAGGTTTTATTGTAAGAGACACCTGAGATGTCCTGAGAAGGTGTACTGAAAGACAGGAATGCACACAAACACAGACTGTCACCTTTTATTTTTAAATAACCACAGTAGTATGGTGGAGGCTTTAAATCATCCTGCTGTTGAAGGGTGAGGTGCACTGACTGGAATGAGGTTGACCCAGGAGATGAATTTAGAATTAGAAGCCAAGAATATTATGGCTGTTCTTCTGATTTTCAAAGTAGAAAACAAGGTGGAGAGTGAAGAAGGAGAGAAACTGGAAGAGGAGTACATAATTGCCTAATTAACAGGATTTTATCTACTGATTATAATCACTTTAAAATTAAAGAGACTTTAACTGCATCATAACTTTTTTTTTCTTTTTTTTTTGCATTAGAGAAGTGCCAGCCAGTGTCCAGAAGACCACTGCAAGGTTGGAGCTCCAGAGATAGAGCTCTCATTAGTGACCTGGGGCCAAATTTTCACAGCTGGCCTAACCTGGCATGACTCCAGTGAAGTCAGCAGATTAAATACCTCAAGACTCATTCGCCTACTGTGCTGTGGAAGAGTGGAAATGCAGTCTTATCTGGGTTGTTTGGCAGCATCCAAGAATGTTCAATCAAACTGCAGAAAGGATTTCAGCAATTATTTTGGAAGAAGATGCTTGGTAAGCCATATACTATTATGCTGTGAGATGGGAGAACAGGACATGCTCTGCAAGGCAACAACTCAAACTTCATGAGATGAAAATTTCATGCTGTCCTCCAAACCTGAGATTTTTCATGCCTGTTTCTTTACTGCTGCAGACTGGTATTTGGGCATCCAATCTTTGGACTGATTGCATATTCAGCCATAATTTATTTGCATAATTGAAACATGCCACAAATTTTCATTCATTACCTTTCAAGCTTAGTTTGCTATTGTTTGTTTTTTTTTCTTTTCAACCACAAGTAGGCAATACTAACAAACTCTTCAAAAGCATTGTCTTTGTGAAACTTCACTTTAGTTATGACAAAATTAAAAAATATTGCAAAAAAACATCAGGATGTTGCACCAAATCTGAACATTTCAAGTGAAGGGCACCCTTGGAGACACATGATAACCACAAAACTATATAAAACACTTTGCTTTCCCTGGTTAATTTTTTTCCTTATGATAGCTGCAGAAAGATCCGGTGATAGCTCTTTTCCAACTGAGGATAGACAGTGGGCACTTTAAATTAAAATTTTTATGAGTGAAATGGACTTTGATCACTTACACATGGAATGACCTTATACTGCAAAATGAAGAGCCATCTTTAACTAATGAACTGATGGCTCCCTGCAGAGAACATAATGCCATACTCTGCACTACACCGGATCTTTCTCTTCCTTTGAGGAACTATCACAAACATTATCAACTTCCCAGAAGAAAAGAAAATGACCGTAGGAAACTACACTTATATTTCTCTATTTTTTTACAATAAAAATACACCTGTATGCATAATTTCTTCAATAAATCCACAATATTCTTATATTTGAAAAACAAGAATACACAAAGACACACAAAGCATAGTATAAATATGCAATTTTACACACAAATTTTTCCCTATAACTCAGGCACCTACAAGCACAGACCTGAGCATATCTAACACGCATTCTCACTTCTGAAACATACACCTTACTTTAACAAGCAGTAAATAATGATGGCAAATGTTCACCATGCTTATTCAGTACTACATTTTCACTCCTGCCTATACCCCCATGCACACACCTGTAGTACACTGTTGTAATCCCATAGCTGTAAGTTAGCATCATGCCGTGTGAGCCTCAGCCACGTGCAGCTGGAACATTAAATTCCTACAATGCCATGCAAGGGTCCTGCACCCTTTGCTAAAACATGCACGTGCAAATAATCCCCAGGGATTCAAAGAAAGGCATTACAAATAAGAAATCTCTTCAGGTTACCTAAGCCATTCTCTGCTAGTTCAGCATAAGTCCCCCGAGATCACTTCCTATTTACATTGCAGATGACAAAGGCACATCTGACTGTA
Organism: Hylia prasina; assembly: GCA_013397195.1. Classification (NCBI taxonomy): domain Eukaryota; kingdom Metazoa; phylum Chordata; class Aves; order Passeriformes; family Sylviidae; genus Hylia; species Hylia prasina. The sequence continues at coordinate 541,951 of VYXD01008203.1, read as the reverse complement.
CACAGAGATGCAAAGTATTTCTGAGGAGCACTGAGGGCCCAAACACATCAAAAAGCCAAATGCACGGATCAGTCTTCACAGAAGGCAACATACAGAAGTACACCGTGTATTGTCTCACGTAAAGCATTTCCCCCCAGAATAAAGAGATATGATGAATGTCTGACCCTGGTCTCCCTGGGGAGCTGAAATGACATCTCTAGCTGCCTGTTTATCACCTCCAGTCCTTGACAGCACTGGCAAGGCCATCCATATTGCTGACGCTTTCCTCCGCCCTCACCTCACTGCCACCCTCGCTTGCTATGGCTGGGTAGTCCTGCTAATGTTGCCATTTACAAGAACAGCTGAGACAGTAGTGCTGATAAAGCATTTCTAAATCGCCATTATCGATTCAACAGGCGTGCAGAAAGCCGGGGGGTGCTCACAATTTGTCTGTGTACTGGCGAGAGGGAGGGAGAGCTGCAGAGTGCGGAGCCGCCTCCCTCTGTGCCGATATGCCCGGCTCCCTGCGTCTCCCGAGCACACACCATCCCCAGGCTGGCCCTGGATGCTGAACACGTCTGCCAAACACATCAGCAACTTGGCTCTTTGCCATAAATCAATAAGTTCTCTTTAGAATTCTACCTTCCAAAAATATTTACTGTACATAATTTAATATAATACTCTCCTGGATAAAGAGCTGACATGTTTAATTACTGGCTCAAGTGTTTTTCTTCTAGAGAATACTGTACATCCAGCCAGGAACATGGACAAACACAGCAAATTTTTAATCTGTTGTGGGCTTGGGGAGGAAGACATTTCAGCCTAGAGACTCTCCTCTGACAGTGTCCACCCCTCCTAGGGTGAGTTGGGTTTGGCCCAAGGAGGGAGCAGCAGCCTGCCCACACAGCTGGAACAGGCTCTGCCTTGCCAACACCTGCAAGATTTTCAGCAAGGGAAGAGGTGCTGAAAAGAAAGCTCATATCTTAATCAGCTCAGCAGATCAACTGTTGCCATTGATTTGATGGTATGACCATTTATCCTGGAGGGACTTTTTGACCGAAAAGCACTGGCAGAGTTGTATATCACCCACTACTGCTTTGTAGTTTCAAATATCCAGGACCCCTGTTGATGGGCCAGCCTAATCACACAGAAGAAATCCACCATTTTTTCCTCACAGATTTTAGACTGCAGTTCTGCTTGAAAACATTTTTTTTATATATTTAAACCCTCATTTTCCCTTTGTTTTTCTCTTCCATCTCAGCATGTACTTACTGCCACTTGTCAAACATGGCATCCTTTTCAAATGCAGTGCCTCCCATCCCACACTCAAGAGGCAAACCTGGAGACTACCACCAGCAACTGTGGCTTGGGTTTAGCTCTTCTGCAATCTCCTCACGAACAAGCAACCCATTTAGGGACTTTTAATTTCGAGATCAGTTTCTTTGATCACTTATCCCATGCTGCCTGCTCTAAATTGCATAATCTCAGTGAATCACACTTTGAAGGCATGGTGGAAACCAGGTGTGGACTGCTGAATACAGGTGCAGGAAGAGAAGGTTGCTTGCGAGAACACTTGTAGGAGCCTCAGCAAATACAGTTCACACATATTTTGCAGACTTTGACTTCTGAATATCCAAAAGCTCCAAAACTTACGAAAACTCATCAGTGCACACAGATATAAATTATCTCACATTCACTTTTGTGGGAACAAAAACATCCCATTTTGCTTATGCTGCTGAGAAGTTCCTAGTGACCTCTGCCAACTGCTTCCCTTTGACGACCAGATGACATTGCAGCTCTGCATCAAAGCCACAAGCAAAATCAACTTTGTCCCAGTATGTTAAGAGAAAATGTGCTTTTTTTGCCTGGATGATACATGTCAGCAAAGTTTTCGTGGGAAACATGTATATCCCACTTCTCTCACATTTTCACGAGGAGGTCCAAGTGATCAAGGTGTGGGTGAAGCAGCTTCCCTTTACATATACTTTTGTCATTAATATTGCTGTTGCTGCTGTGCGTTTCTTATTCCATTGCTGCTGTTTTTCAGTGAATTGTTATCTCAACCCATAGTCTGTGCCTTTGTCCCTCTCTTGCCAAAGGAGGTGGGGGGAAGAGGAGTGGCTTATTTGGAGTTTAATTTCCGGCTGGTGTTAATCCACCACAATCCCTTATCCAAAACAGAACCCAAATTTCATCTTGTTCTCAGAGGAATCCTTTGAACTAACCCTCAGTCACTTCTGATCATGATTAAAGCTTGGTGATCACTTCCAAATGCAAATCAAAACATATTTCTAAAGTACTTTGAGCAGAAAGGTATAAATTTAGACCCCAAATGTTTTCACACTACAAGCTTTATCAGATTTGCTGACAAATTCACTCTGTCTCTCAATAATGCAGGTATATTCTTGACAAAGATTGATATTTTTTTGTTTGGTTGGTTGATTAAGGGGTTTTGGTTGGTCAGATTGATCACTAGCTTGAACATGGCCTAAACCAAGTTGGAAGTAAAAGTGCCCCTGCCTCCCTTGCCTCTGAGGAAAGCAGAGTGGCCTGGCACAGTGCAGTGGTGGATCTGACACTTAGTGAGCTGAGCTGATGTGAGGCTGCGTTGGGTGTAGCACTGTCACGCGTTGAATGAATCCCGTGGTGAGGACAGCATGCATGCTCACAAAGCTGTGAACAGGACTGACTACACAGCTCTTGAAATGCAAGGAATGTGAAAGAATTTGGAAGCTCTTCTGCTAAAGACAGTCTGAAAATTTCAGAACAGCATAGCTGTGTAATGGATAGAGCAGCTTATGTTACATGCATGATCCAGTCATGCACCATGCAATTTCTCTACATGAAATAACAGATCACTCTTGACAGTGCACCTCAGTCTTCATCTGCTGCACTTTCTGCTTTTCTTGTCCCCAGACAGCCTTACGCAGAGGCTGCCTATCATGCCAAATTTACTGCTAGTGACAAACATCTCACATGTAAAAATAGCCCTAAACCAAATATATTTTTTCTGGCCAATTCCACAGGGCTGAGAGAATACAAATTAAGAACAAACACTTGGATTTTGCAGCTGAAGTTAAAAATCCTCCTAATCTGTGCACTGTATAAATCTGGTACTCTTATACATTCATACCTGTAGTGTCCAGATCACCTCTAATGACCAGTTCTAGAGAGAAACCAGATTTTTCTTGCTTGTGACTTAACAACAATCACTGAAAGCAGAGTGGGGGTTTTGCTATTTTAAGAGGTCTGAATCAGGCACTACATCAGCTTATGAAACAGATTTAAGATGCCACCAGTGTATTTACCACTGTATTCATACATCCTTGTCTCTGGTCCCTCTAGAAGAGAAGAGGGCTTTACTCTTCCATAACATACTGCTTACCAGCTCCCTGCTTTTCACACAGGCTAACTCCTACTCTCCCCAGGAATAGCTTATCAGAGTTTCCAGCATTGTTTAGCTGGCTATAAACCAGCAAGCAAGTTCTGTCTCCATGGTGAATGATTCTTTGTCATCTTTTCCTCAAAGCTTTCTAATTAGACATCCTGTAATTTGCAGCTTTTCTATAACATATTTGCAGTGGGGTGGGAGGCTGTGTGCATAGAGAATAAAAATTAAAACATGGCAGTGAATTGGCAGTCTGTAAATAATTGCAATAAAAAAACAAATTTTTAATTTTTTTTGTTAATGAGACAGGGACTGCATCTTCCTTTCAGGCAAGCAGCTGGTCATTTTATTCCTTCATCCTTAAATCCCCAAACCAATCTGTCATAACAAACAACAACACCGGTTTCCACCTATTCTAAGTATTATGGGATGACACGTCCCATTTTGGAGGTCCATCCCGCAGTCTCGGGCTGAAGCAAAGAATGGATGCAAAGAAAGCAAGATCACAATAAAATAATGTGCCATTTAATAAAACATTCACCTCCAGTTTGGAGTTTCTTCTCTAGTCAAGAGCTGATCAAAATTTGTTATAATTTACCAGTCATTTAGCTGGCTTTTCCTTTGTGAAATGTGCTGCTGATTTCATTTGGTTCCCTTTGGACAGGCACTTACCTCACAAAAGCAATCTTTGCACCAGGTATTACTTATCAGGCCATAGAAACACTCCAAAATAAAATAAAAAGGAGCTGTAAAAATACCCTGCTCTGAAAGGGGTGGGGGCAGGAGTAGTGGGACAGAGGAGAAAAGGGAAAAAGCAGATCTAGTGATTCAAATGACTGCTTTTCCCACCAAAGATCCACATAGCTTGAATTCTTATGGCTGCTTGAATTCTTATCCCTGCCTTTCTCATGACCACTTGGCCATCCAGAACTCGGAGTCCTGGACACTGGTGCAGTCTCCTCTGAGAGGGCTCCTGGGCTGCACCAAGGGAGGGAAGTCTGTACTGTCTAGCAGACCTCCTTGGGAATCTCCAAGCACGGAGCTACTTCAAAACCTAGACCTTCCCCATAGCACATACTTAATCCTGACAGAACAATACTTTCTACTGGATTATTCACTCCTTATTCAAGCAATGAGTAAGTCCTCTACTACTGCCTTCTGACCTTCTAAATAGAATAATCATATACAAAACCATGTGTTTTTACATGATACATAGGCTTGCATTTACATCATACATGCCCTCTCAATCTTTTTTGATATTGCTAGGAATACTGCACAGAAAAACTGAAATTTCATCTGTCTCACTCATTCCCTGGCTGAAGTTGTAAACCACTGCTTCTAATAATGCAATCAACTCCACAGAAATATATTGCATTGTCACAAAGACAGGCTTACGATTTCAATTTAGGAATAATTAGATGGAACAGATGCGAATGTCAAGAGTATCTGTGTCTGCAAATTCTTCCAATAATGTGTCTGATGACCACAAAATGTTTTATGAGGTTCAAGCTTCATCCACAGCTAATGGCTCCCAGTTAATAGAAGCAGTCAAAGGGCAAAGAAAGGAGAGGGGGCGTTCATGAATATTTATGAAGCAAAATAAGCAGCCAAGATATTCCCTTTTAACAGGCTTCATTACTTTTTTCACTCTCCTGATGAAGTAAGAGTATTAAAATCCAGGTATTTGAGTGTTTCTCATCCACCACTCACAATCAGCTCATAAAATCATTTTAACATATATATATTTATATCTTCAAATGGAAACAAGAAAAGTCAGACACAGTCTATTGTTTTTGAACTATTTTGTTGCTTGAGGACAGGACCAGATTGACAGACAGCCTTCTTCTGTGCCTCATTCTACAAGCTGCTGAGTGTCTCCTGAAAACACTTCAGCCCTCTCAGAGCCATGAACAGAAGATGAGAGCCAAGCTTTCCTGAAAGATGTTCAGCAGTTGGCAGGATTACCTTCTTCATCCTCAAACCAGAGACGGTCTGGGAAGGCTTCACCAACATGGATTGTGTCTGTGCCCTTGGGCTAACTTCTAACAGAAGGCTAATTCCTTGTCAGCCTTGGTTATTCCTTAACAGTTCTGGTGAGAAAACTGGTGGGAATGGGCCTGCATGTCTCTAGGCATGTAAAAGACTTAGGGGGATCAAGGCCTAACAATCCTTATTACATCTGCCTATCATTAGCAATGATTTACTTCCAAGCAGGTTGGAGTTGCATGGAACCATACCAGCTTGCTTGTCTGAAGCAGCAGGCTAACACCAGCAAGCAGATCTACAGCTGGACTTTCTTAATCTGCCACAGTCCCTGAATGCCACAGGTTATGGGAGGACTCCCTTCACCTAGGTATGATGCCAGGCAACCATCAGCATATTGGGAGGCAGAAAGTGATGGATACAGGAGTAGGCAGGGCCTCTGTGTGCTGGGTTTATTCACAGCACTGTCATAGTTAACCACAGACTACTGGCAGGAACTGCAAACACATCAAACCAGGCATGAAGCTCTGAGTTCCTGCCCAGGTCCACAGAATCCACACTGTCAGAGAAGTGTGCTTGCAGAACACAGACTCCATGTATCACCACAAGATACAGAAATGTAGCTAAATACAAATCACAGCACACAGAGGTGGGTTACAATTGTAAATTCAGCGGGTCTTATCCTCTCTGCTGCTCCCAGCTGCACACTCAACAGAGAAATGGTGCTGCAAAAACAAAGTTTTGCAAAACCCCAAGGAATAATACTCTGACACACAAATCGAGACAACCTAACTGAAACAGAGAACATTCCCACAGAGAACATTGGGAAGTTCAATCCCAAGACCTTGGGAGACAAAGGCTTCTTGGGAGACAAAGCCCTTCTCTGCCTCCCAACAGTCTTAATCCTGAAAACCTGTGGGAGGCTGAGAAGCTCCATATGCCCAGCTACGTCCTTGCAAGCTCTAAGGATCAAACAGAGGACATTTAACAGTATAAAAGCCTCTGTATATTGAGCTTCAAAATTAAGTCTTGGTTGGGTCCAATTCCAGACTTCTAAATTTGAGAATGTGCTGAGTCAGGAGGCTCTCAAAATAAGAACCTTGACAGCAACTGTATAAAATCCCCATATCCTGGCCTGACACTGTTGGTTAGTCTACCAACTCTGTTCTATGAGAAAAGAAAAAAAAGGAAGACTGAAAAGGGGACAAAGATGATAGCATCTTCTCTTGGTGTCTTTCAGGATCTTGGTTGCCATGATGAAGTAAGTCCAAGTGGAAATATGTATGCACATTTCCCCAGAGACTGCTGCCTAGACTGGCATGTCAGTGATGCAGAAGGTTTGAAAGGCAGCTTGAGAAGACACTGATTTTTTTCAGAGCTCAGCAGCACATGCACACAGTCTACTGACACAGCCTGAGCAGCTCCTCCATACACCAAGCCTCCAGAAGCTCCCAAAACAATGGTGCCCAGAGATACATTGCTCAAGGCAAAGCTCCTCACTGACTTCTTTAGCCTCCAAGCTCTTCAACCTTTCAGGAGGCTGAAACACAGTTTGCTTGGGTTTCTTTCCTATGGACACTTCTAACTACAAAAAATTTAGATTCTTCTCATCAAAAACCTCTATGAGTAATGCAAACTTCTATGAGAAAATAAAACTCTTAGAATTTTGGTTTGGATCAAATGCTTGTCTACATGTTCTAGGTTTTGGCTAATGATTTGTAAAGACATATAGTCTTGTAAGAAAATGCTGAAAACAAGAAAAAAAAAGCATACTTTAGGCCAAAATTAAATTTCACATCAAAAAACCTCTTAATAGGTAATTTTCCTACCCATTTCCACCCAAATTTGTATGTATCAGATATGCCATTTTGTCACCTCTTCCACACAGGGATGAAATGGTACATCTTTTTAGCGCTTTCCTAAGGCAGCTTCTCAAGCAGTTTTCAACATCTACAGCCATGCACCCTACTGTTCACACCTTCCATTTGTAAATCTTTCAGTCTTGATTGCTCTCAAATTATCAATGTCTATACCTTGTCACAAATGTATCCACTCCTTTTAACAGCTCTTGACCTCTTATCCTTACCTGTACATGTAAACCACGTTAATTCTGGAGGTTTTTAGCAAAAAGTAGACAGTTAATAGATATGCTAGAATTAAGTATGGATCAGCCTGTCTACGCCATTTTAGCCCCCTGCTGTTAAATGTGCAATGAAGGAAAACGTTCCTTCTTTCTTTAAAACTCCCTTTAGTACGTCGTATTTGCTAAATGTATTTTTTGTGTTTGAAACAATGAGTTTTATCTTTGCCTTGCATTAACATAATAAGCATGAGACTCCTGTGATATCCATGCAGCTATTTTTAATTTATTCCAATAGAAAGGTGACTAGGTTTTCATTGTGCACTTATTCTAATACACATGAGATATTTTTTCCACATATTCATCACTCCTGAAAGCCAGCGCAATCCTGATAATCAGATTATATCATTTATTTGTCTAACATACAACTTTTTGCCAAGATGAGAGGAATAAGCAACAACCTTTGCTTCAGTATAAATTGGGATAGATTTGGCATTCAAGGCTCACATCTGTTACACTACACTCAATACTGCAATACTGCAAAATGTACTTAAGTCATTAATGGATTCTGAAATATATATACACACGGTCTAAACTAGAGTTCATCTATAAAGTATTGTTTCCAATGCCTGGAAATATTTGGGGTCAAGTAAAGTTGAAGGCTATTAGTCACTTCTAAGCTCTTGATTCTGGTCTGCTCCCTCTGACACCAAGCAAGCAGTGGTGGCTTCTCAAGTACTCATGCAATTTTCTGTATGGAGCTCAAAACTGCCCAGAACCTTTACTTTAGTAAAAGTTTTGCTAAATGTATTCAAATGGATGGTTTGTAAATTTTCAACATACAAAGAAAAACTTAAGTTTGCATTTAGACTTGCAGAGGCACAACTTTTGGGTTTTGTGTACTGACAGTACTGGAGCTTATTAGGAAACCAATTTTTTCCCAGATTAATAAGATACCGGATGTCACACTGCTACAGTTTCATTTCTGAAAGATTTTTACAATGCTCAAACCTAAAGAATTGTTTCCATAGGCCTATATGTTAATTTAAAAAAGAAACAGAACAGTGGAGGAATTTTAAACATAACGTAACAGTCTGTTCTGGTGATTGCATCTCTGTGTTGGGGCATAAAATTTAAAATTGAAACTGAGCAGAAAATTACTATATAGGCAAAAATGAAAACTGCTAACACCTCATTAACAGAGGAAGCTCACATAGTGGTCAAAAACTATGAACACTGACAAATGAAAACTATCATTTTAATCTTCAGTTTTAATCTCCTAAGGTTATTTTAAGTACCAAAGTAAGTACATTTGTTTCATTATTACTTTTAAATACAGAGACAAATTATTTGCTGGAACAGCTCTGTGGTATAATAGCTACACCGTGATTTTTCCCTGATCAGACCCTTTTACCTTCTCTATTTGTAAGGAAATTCCATCCTTGCTTTGACAGAACCCATTCTTATCTTTAGCCTGAAATTCTAAATATTTTAGTGGGATTCTCTCTAGGACATAATTCAAGAAAACCTATTTGGAGATCTAGAAACTGTCTGTGGGAAATCTAAGGTCAAAAGTTTCTACTGGAGCTTTCTAGATGATGTATCAAAGATACTTCCCAAATAGATGTCGGCGTTTCCTTTGAAAACTCCTTAACTTTATCAGAGACTGTTCCCATTAGCTCCTTTAGACATCTGAGACATCTAGACAAAAGTGCAGGAGAAGCATTTCCCTACTTAGCTTCTTATTCACAAACCCTTTTATAAACCTGACCTGACACTTTTTGGCTCCAGAAGCTCAAAAGTGCCTTTGCCAGTAGCTGTTGTACTTCATGAAGGGGGTCCTGGCACCTGGAAGGGCTTCACAGACCAGTGCAGAAGAGAGTGGCTAACCACAGTCACCATCTGTGACTTCTCCTAACTGGACAGGGATGGAGACTGTAGTAGAGATTCCTCCCAGCAGAGAGGATGGCTACATGATTTAGGAAGAAGAATCTCACATTAGCCATTAGACAGGGTAACACAGAAATCACAGCCCACACTGGTGACCTCTCAAGCCACCAGCTTCCCTTTTCAAAGCAGTCAGCTGAGAATCTGGCACAAACCCCGACCCGTGGCAGGGTGCTGGATGCTCTTTGGTGCCCTTTGGACCAATGCACAGCATGAAGATGGGACCTGTTGCACACTGGGAGGAGGGACAGGCATATTGTATCTCTGTTCTTCTGATTTTCACTGTCCTGTAAGGTTGCAGGTGTGTACAGGGACATCCTTGAAGCAGGGTATATATAGAGAGATGGTATGTTTTGTTTAGACTAACTGATACAGTCGGAAGAAATAGAGAGACCAGATTTGAACTTGAAAAACCTTTTGGTTCTGCTTTCCAGCAATGCCAATTGAGCTAATATAAGATATTCTCTCCCTATAAAACTTGGCCTTACTTCTGTGTTTTAGACGTTCATGACTACAGAAATCATATCACTATTTACTTTAACCACTCTGAAATGGCCCAGGATCCTTCCTCTTTGGTCTGAGAGGTTAATTTTTCTTCAGCCTCCATAGACTGTGTGGGTGCATTCCTCCCCTACCCAAGATGTTGGTGTTAGTGATAAAACCATACTGGAGATGACTCCAGTATGTATTATCTCCCTTATAACCAAAATAAGTAGCATTATTCCCAGATTTTTGAAGGCTTGCAGAAGGAAGGAAACACATCAAAGACCTCCCACTAACACAATAAGTCTTCTACCAATGTTAATCTCACAACGCACTGCCATAACAGGCATCCTTGCCGTCCCCTTCCATCCATCCATCCATCCCCTTCATTGTCCTCTCCCTGATGGCAAGAGACAAGATTGAGAACTGAACCTACATGCATTTAGTATCTCTCAGGGTCACCAAGTACCAAAATAATGAAGTCAGAAAGAATGGTACCTATATTCATTTGGTGCTGTGTGGATTACATCCCATCTCATCAGACATATCTGACTATTATGGTGCCATTATCCATGATGTCAATATTTGCCTGTGTCATGGTTAAACCCCAGCTGGCAGATAAGCCCCACACAGCCATTCACTTACTGCCCCCACCAGTGGGATTGGGAAGAGAATTAGGAAGGATAAAAGCTTGAAACACATCGGTTGAGATAAAAACATTAATAGGGAAAGCAAAAGCCACACACACAAGCAAAGCAAAACAGGTAATTAGTTCCTTGCTTTGCTTCCCACAGGCAGGCAGGAGTTCAGCCATCTCCAGGAGAGCAGGGGTCCATCACATGTAACGGTGACTTAGGAAGACTAACACTATCACTCCCAAAATCCTCCCCTTCCTCCTTCTTCCCCTAATTTATACATTGAGCATGATGCCATAGGTATGAAATATCCCTTTGGTTAGTTTGGGTCTTCTGTCCCAGCTGTGTCACGTCCCAGCCTCCAACTTCCTCACCAGTGTGACCCTATGAAAAGCAAAAGAGGCCTTGGCTCTGGGTAAGCGCTACTCAGCAATACCCAAAACATCTCTATATTATCAACCCTGCAGCGCAAATCCAAAACACAGCCCCATACTGGGAAGAAAATTAACTCTACCCCAGCCAAAACCTGCACAGGCTGTGACAATTAGTGGTGTTTAGTTATCCATCCACATAATTAGAATAAGCCTCAGTGCACGTAAAATGAACCTGCTTACTTATTAATAGCTACGTCAGGTCATTGTACACATCAGAGACTCCACATTAAGTTTGAATCCATTTCTCTGTCCTCCACTAAAGTTTTTTTTTCCACAGTATTGACAGCAGCTACTCAAGGGACCTCACTGTAATCTCCAAGATAACAGCGTCACACCTACACAATTACACCACTGAGTAGCAGCGGGAGGCTCACAGGCTGCAACTTCTGCACACCAGAGCCATCACTCACATATTTTAAGAAGTGCAGTTATGCCCACATTTAGAGCTGAACACAAACCACATCCCTGTTCGTGCCTGTCTCTCTATGGAATTGCAAGTTGTGCTTTCACCTGCTGCGATACACCAGATACATATGCATGTATATGCACAGCCTGCGGAATGGGAAAAATGATTATTAATATTATTTCACTCTTAATGCCTTAGCAAAAGTTCACATACTTGATGTATGAGGACATATAAGCATTCATGTGATAGCTTGATCAATCAACAGATCAATAGCTCAACTGATCATCTGTCACCTTTAATTCTTTCAGGATTATATCTCAAGACAAAAGACAGACAGTTCTTTCAAATACTTTACAAAAAAGCAGATGTATCAGCTGTTTCTTTGGACTATATCAGTATTAACAATCACAGGATCCTTGTAAGCTTCTTCTTGTCTTCTGCATCTTTTAATTTCTAGCAGCATTCAGTTGCTGCATAGAAATAGATGCATTTGCATTGTTTGCTACAAACACCAAGGATTTGAATGAAGCTACAGCTAAGTCTATGAATGATGCTCAACCCATGTTTCATTGCTTTTTATTATAGGTCCTCTAGTAAACTGAGTTCTTTAGCTAGATTATTTGACCAGAAAGCAATCATCAAGCACTGGTGCTTCCTAAACTACCTCACATCACTCCAACCATGAGTCAGTCCAGCAGTTACAGGAACAGAGTCTAGACTCTCAGGTCCTCCTCTTTTTTATGCAATTACTTGCCATTGAACTTGGAAAAACGATCCAGCCTTGCTCCATCCCAATCACCCAGCTTATGGAATGGATGTGCTGTAGCACACTAGGCATTGCAGACATTGCTAACCAGCATCAGTGAAGCTGCATGTGAAAGCCTCATGTCTGGCTTACAAGAGAAACTGAACAAAGGTCTTGCAAGTGCTGAAGGCATTAATCCTTCCAACTTCAGGCATTCGAGAGGTTAACTATGCTGCCATTTCACCCAAAGGAGGAGCCACAGAGACACAGTGCAGCCCATACATGCTGCCTGTGGCACAGAAAAGCCAAAGCTCCTACAGCCTTCTGTACTTATAAAGGGTCCTGGCTATGGAAAACAGCAACATATGGCAGAAAAAGCAAAAAGGACAATCTGAAGATCCCTTTGCAAAGGCAAGTCATCCTCTGGGGAAGCTCACAGAGTCAAGAAACTGGAGGATCTGCAGAGGGCAAGGGGTCAAAGCAGCATGAGCTGTTCTCACAGACAGTGATATACGATCCTTGATTCACGGTGAATGAAGGGTGCTTGGAGCAGAGGCTGGCACTTCTCCAGTGCCAGAAGAAAATTGAAACATGAAGAAGTGATGGCAGGTCCATCGATCATATTTGGATCTAACTACCCCATTCAGTGTGGAAAGTCCCTGGTAAAAGAGGCATTCTATGTTTCAAGTAAAAACATTCAATGACAAGGATCCTTACAACAGAAATTGCTGATTCTTTAAATTGGAATCACATCTTGACACTAAGATCAGGCAGACAAGACACCACAGGAAAGAGTTAAAGTAGTGTGGTTCATCTCTAGGAAAGTTATGAACAAAGAACAGAAAGGACAACAAAGGAATCCTCTTCAATGAAACTCTTCTACACCTGCCAAAACAGTGATAGGTTGTGTTTTTCAGGAATTCATTTAGTCTGAATAAACTTAATGCAGAATTGGCCAGATGCTTGGGTCTGCATAAATTGGTGCTGCTCCCGTGATTTCTGGGTGCCAAAACTCAGCACAGGGTACACCCAAAGTGCCAAACATTCATCATTACTGACATAACACATCACTGCTCATGGAAGTAAAGGTTTTAGTGGTGCTTCAAGACCCACCCAGCCACTGTACATTTATCTTGCCTGCTGTTCAGTTGTTCTCTGTCTCCTTGAAATTAATGTGCAGATTTGTTAAGCTATTGTTGTAGTAATGTACATTACTTTTACTTACTTCTAGAAAAAGTTAAACTTCTTTCATTTATCTCACAACACACATAGACATTCAGAGTGTATGCAATCAGTTTGAAAATGTCGTGTGACCTAGCTGGCTGAAAGGTGCTCTATGAGTATCATAAATCATCCTTTATCTGCCTTGGCTCTTTTTATAAATATCACATCTTGGTTTTGTATGTCTTAAATGCTTTGGACCATTTCTTTTGTTTAGGTGGTAAAAACAGCGATAAGAATTTGTTTATGAACAGGAAAAGAAAGACAAGTATTAATATTTCTGTGCTGTGGCTGAAAGCATAGTCCCAACAGGGGCTGAATTTCCAATCTTTTGTATAAAAGTCATCAACAAGTGGGCTACCTGGGACATTGTTTAAAGCTCAACTCACACGAGACACTCCATGTAAATTTTCCACCTGAGGATATCAACATGGACCCATGATTATAATAGAAACATACTGACATAAAAAAAGCTAATTAACTGCTTCCTTTCTGCCAGTTGCACACTGTGCACACCGTGCTCAGCACCTTCTGGGCTGCTTCAGGCACACCAGCAAATACCCTCCTTTGATGGAGCTCAGCACAACAGCTGCTTAAAAGTCTGCACAAAAGCACAGAGGAACTGAAGTGTGAGGGGATGTGTGCTCCACAAGCAAAGGTGTAGACAGTTCAAAGTGTATCCCTTTCCTTCTTGTGGAGCAAAGCTCCCTTCATGCATGCACCATTTCTGGAAAATCGGAATTTGACTTCATAATGTTTTTATTCCTCAGTACAAAGTGCCACTGAACTGCTGTAGTCCTCTGCAGCATGTTAGGGGCTGATAAGAATAACAGTGTGTGGGGAATTAAGTCCTTCATTTCTCACAGAGGAAGACAGACTTTGCAGCATTTTCTTGCTGAAAGACAGCCCCAAAGAAGGCTGTGAACTCACAGCATCTGGAGGTTAAAGTCAGGCAATTCATCCAGGAAGTTGCACATTCTGATTAGAGGATCTTAAGGTGTTAAGTAAAAACCAGTACACTTCCATGAACACAACTGAAATAAACTATGAATTACTAAAGAAATTCTAAAGCCATACAGGGCTTGAATGCCTTGTGTAGTGATTTGCACTCCCACACTGTGAGTATCAAAAGCAGGTGTAAAATGCCTGCAGTGGAGAAATAGGGGATGCTGATCAAGGGCATTTCATACACACACTCACCTGAACTTAACAGGTATGAAAGTGTACTACAAGGTAAACAGGAAAAAATTCAGTCACCAGAACTCAAAATACACATCCTTTGTGGCTATTGAGCCCTTTATACTTGCAGTTGTCCTGATATTAATGCTTATTCTTACAATGCACTAGAGAAAATTCCGTAACAAAATCTGTTCTAAGTCCCAGAAAGATCTGGACTACCTGAAGCCCATTTTCAGGCTTTTCTCTTCATTCCCAATTTTGCAGTTTATAGTCTCTACAGTGTTCTTTGACTTGCCTTTTTTCTATGTTATGCACCACAGAAGATGAGCACCCCTTCAGTGTTTTCCCTCTAACTGTTCTGCATCCACAGCATCACCTTCCACCCAGAGAACCTTTATGTAGCCACGAAGGTGACATAAGAATGAGCAGCTGCACGGGTCAGGTCAGTGGCAATGGGACAGTAAGCCTTTTATTCAGGGTCACTAGCAAGAATCCAAATCATCTCAACATAAAATGAAAGTAAAATGAAAGTTGTTCCCTTTAATGACTTTCTGGTCAACTGTGAAAAAGTAGTTAGCAGTTTCACAACGAACTGAAATGTCTTAGAAAATAAATAATACAATACATTAACAGAAAACAGTGCATTCACGT
Source organism: Hylia prasina (assembly GCA_013397195.1). NCBI lineage: Eukaryota > Metazoa > Chordata > Aves > Passeriformes > Sylviidae > Hylia > Hylia prasina. The sequence goes on along the minus strand of VYXD01008203.1, from coordinate 526,820 downwards.
GACACCAACACTACCACACAATAACAAAACCAGGTCTGAAAACCAAACCACTAACTTCTCACCTTTTATCTTCTAGGTTAGGATGCAGAAGATCTGGTGGGAGGCAGAAATATGCATTTCTGTTGTCTCTACTGTCCTCATTCAGAAGTAAAGCATAGGACTCAGTGTCTGAGAATGTAAAGCCTATACTAAAGCCACCACACAATAGGGGAAGAAATTATGGAAATGCAGGGTACCAGCAAGAGAGAGATTATCTGCTTGTTTCTTCCACAGTTGCAGTCCAAGAAGGAGCAGAAAATGCTTCTCTGGAACATCAGGTCCTGCTGACTTAGCATTAAGATGGACGGACACAGTTCTAGGGTAAAGCTCTTTATGTGTCAGAGAGCACCAGAACCAAAAAGAGTAATTTGTAAGCAGCCAGCACCCCTACAAAGCTTGCTCATTTCACATTTTTATATTCTCTATGCTCATCGTAGAGATAACACTTTCCCCTCTGGCTAGAAATTAAAACATCTTTTTTCTCTTTAATTTCACTGGCTCTGAGAAAAAAGCAGCATGAGAAAGATAATGCTGTGGCAAATGCACAGTGAAAATGCTAAGAGTTAACAAAAAACCCTGGCTAGGAATGGGAGATGAGGTCAAGGGCAATGACCTTCTTTTTTCTCCTAAAAATGTAGAACAAGGGTTAGCTGTTCTACTAACCCCACTCGCTGTTATTTTTTGACTCCGCATGGCCCAAAGAAGGCCCTGAAGCAAAAAAAATTGCCTCAAATCTCATGGCCTATTTGAGGTGCATTCTTTGAGAATCTCGTTCTTTCATCAGATACAAAGCAGCCAATGAATGAAGACAGTTGTCCCTGAATTAATGAGAGCACCCAGCCACACACTGGGTTCAAGGTGCTTGGGGCACTCTGGCAGCCATCGGCAAAAATTAAGGAATTTATTTCTCCTGTTACATCCCATCACATTAACCACTGCATGCTCAGTTGGACTGCTGCAAAGAAGAGGGCCACAGCTTAATTTCATTAGCCAGCACTGACTAAAATTCCAATAAAATAGGACAGGAGAATAATGCTGGAAGGCACACTGATCTGTCACTATCCTAACATAACCCACATTGTAGTGGACCGTAAAAAAGAAAAAAATATCTCACACAGCAACTCCCCCTAGGCTTCCAGACTAATTCTGACTGCTGTGGCTATTCTGAATTGATTTTTTTATCTTATTAAAAAAGCAGCAGTGATATCTGCTTCCTCTGTGTCAGAACTCTGCTTGATATTGGAGACTTGCTTTCAAACTCCAAACAGCTTTTGTGCAAGAAGCTTGCTTGCCTCTTTTCTTCTTCAATGTCTGTCTTTAAATGAAATTGTAAGGCTGGAAGGACTGGACTGAAAAAAGAACCAATAAACCTTGATAATTTTCTGCTAGAAGAAACAATTTAAGCCAAAATGACACTCAGATCAGGAAAAAACATCCACTTTGATAAGCTGGTAATTAAACAGAAGCTGGTGAGGCAGTGTGATCAGTCAACCATGCTGGCTAAGATGTTACTGTTAAGTAGGACAGCAAGTTTTAAAGGCAAATTTTACTCATCACCCTCTTAGAAGATGCCACAGATACCCCACTAGAGAGGACAGGTCATGTACTAAAAAACAGGAAGGATCCTGGTCTTACAAGAGAACCTCAAACACAAGGACCATGCCGACAGACTGAAAAAGCTGAAGCAGAGGAATGTTTTTAGTACTTTATTGATTTTTTCACATGTCTGGTGATGTGTGAGCTGAAGGATAACTGACTTGGAATCCCTCAGACAGCGCATTAAGTATTTCAAATGTCCCAGGGCAATAAGCCATCAGCTGGAGCAACCATAAAGCTGAAGACTTGGGAGAGGATGGATTTACATGGTATATTTTGTGAGGACCAGAACTGACCCTGAAGACCTAGGTCTGTTGGAAGTGATTATGTGCCAGAGGAGTGGGAAGAAGGGACAGTACAGAAATCTGTGCAGAGGAACAGGTTTGAAATTACATCAGCCCAGCCTGTGGAAAGCGAGCAAAGGTAGGTGGGACAGTTCAGGCCTGTGAAAAGAACCAACTCACATTAATTAAGCTGCCGAGCTTTGCAGAGCTCTCCCAACCCACTAGGTTTGCTAATGCTGCCAAAGATGTTGCTACTAGTGCCTTTGTTTCCTTCCTTAGTGCCAGTCTCCAACATAAACGAGGTAGATGTGGGAAACCTCTAGTCCAGGGCTGAATCCCCTGCTTGGGAAGGGAGGTCCACTGGCCTCCACAACGGCCCTCACATCTGCCAGAGAGGAGGGTGGGACCAAGAGGTGCCACTCATTGGTGTTGTTTTGGCCTGTTCAACCATGAAAGAATCAGCCACAAAGCCCTAATGGCGCAATTGACAAAGAATGCCAAAATTCAATCTTGCTCCATTTTTTCCTCTTCCCCTGCATGTCCAGCCCTTCCATGCCCAAAAGAGATTTGGCATGCAAATCACTCATTAGTATGCACACCAGAGACTCCCCAGTCCTGGTAGGTTTGAGTGAAAAACAGATGCATGGCAACTGCAACCCCTGTGACATTACAAGTTTGGTATACAGCTATCCAGTTATCTCAGTTATAACCTATCAGATAGACAGAGATCAGCATTTTTTTTAGTTAAAGAATTTTAAACGGCTCAAGCTAAAAATATAAAAATCCTATTCCTTGTAACAATATTAAGGCTTACAAAGACTATGTATGCAACAGAGACCATCACAACTGGTTTATCCCCTATTTAATACAAAACACTGAGGGTACAGGACAAGTTTTTCATAACATCCAAACAATGGAAAAATACAAAAATCCCACAGCAATCATTAACAAGATTAACTAACGATATTTGACATCAGTAGAAATTTATATTGCCTCCAATGGATACTGGATTAGGCTTTTGGGGATCACTGATGGATTACTGGGAGTGAAAAAAAGAGGATGAACAGGGGAGAAAAAAAAAATGTTAGGTGCTTCAAAGCTACAAGGTTCATTTCAAGTTTTAGACCCTTCCAAATGCACAGGGATCTGAATCTCTAAAATTTAGCTTCAAATTCATAATCTAAACTTCTCCAAAATCTCCAAGAAGTTTTTGATTTAAGGTTTGTATTTAATCAAATGAACTTCAAAACTGACAGTTTCCCTGTTGCTCTAAACAGTCTGAAACATTACCACCAATAATATTTTCATTATCACAACTGCAGTTTCTCTCAGAGCAGGGAGAGTCTCTCACTCTTTGCTCTTAGGTAAGCCACAGTGTTTCTTGAGTGTTGGCTGCTAAACAATTGATTATTATCCTGTGCGCTTTTGCCCATCCTTTCTTTTATGTAGGCTCACTGTGTGCCTGCATAGATGGTAGGATGTATATTTTGCAGCCTGCTGTTTTAGCACATGGCTCAGCATGCAGAGCACACGCTCTCCAGTCTGACTGTCAGAGTTCCCAGCATCAGGACATAGACAAATAGCTCTCAGGATAGGGCTTATTAGGCTCCACTGAATAGCCAAGAGGAGCAATAGATTCTGTGAAGTGAAAGCATTCGCCAGGTGGAAAATACTCGTCACTGGATTTGAGCAAGGACACATGTTGCTCTTAAAATACTTCCTAGTAGCTATAAAAAAAAAAGGTAGAAAACCACATTTGAATTAGTTCTCTCTGGCTTTGTCTTCACTGAAGGGAAGGTGCATTCTGCAGCACACCTCCAAGTCCTGGGATCCACTTAAGTGGGGAAACCACTGCAGCCCTGTCATTCCCATCTGCCTGGGTTTACTGGCCAAGGAAACAGGAACAAGCTGGGAAATGACATATGCTCAAGCCCTACCCTGACAGACAGCTGTAACACCAACAAAGTTCTTACTGCAAACAGCTGTGAAGAATTCCCAATTCCACTGTTTAGATAAATGGGACCATAACCTATTATTTTTATATTAAGCTCTTTGTACCCCAGAAGCCTGAAAGTGGCCAAACTGCACATCTTAATTCCTAAGATGCACAACCAAACACTTGAATTCACTGAGTACATTGGAAAACAAAGGTGATGACCAGGCATTAGGGTACACTGTGGCAGCACAGGTCAGAGTTGCTTCCTAATGGAAAGCTACTTCCATGTCTTGATTCATATAGAGGAGTTCTCTGATACTTACACTGAATTTGAAAATCTCTCATGCTCCACTAAGTAAATTTGCATGGCACAGAACTAACTTAGTACAGGCAGAATTGTTCTACAGAATATGTTTTGTGTGTTTGTTGTTGTTTTGTTTTTAACCTTCTCAGGATTACTCTAACTAGATTGAGGGGGAATTTCTGTACAAAACAGTTCTCTTGACAGCCCATGTTTGCAAGGCAAGTGAGAGGCTAGAACTTTCATACTGGAAGCACCTTCAGCAGCAGGGTCACGGGAGCTCAAGGAATTTGCCTTCAGAAAAAGCTCTACCCAAATGGAACCAGAACACAGAGTTGGCTCCTGACAGTGAGGGATAAACAACAGCCTGAAAAGAGTTGAAGGAAACAAGAGTATCAGGTCAGAAAGTGAAATCTGTGAAGAGACTGTGAAGTGACATAAAAGCTGCCAGGCCAGAGGCCATGTCATCATCACCTTCTATCACACCCCTGCAGAGAGGGCACGGCTGGTGCCCGGGCAGAGATGGCACCCGATGTCCCCAGGGATGGGAAGAGAGTGAGAGGGTGCCATCCCTGCCTGCCCTCCTCGCTGCCCTAGTCAAGAGGGTGGTGTCAGAACTGTAACCAGCCCTCTGACACCAGAGCTCAGGGAAGCACTGCATTCCCAGAGGAGCCTGTGCCCTGCTGCTGCCAGTACAGAGACAAGTTCACAACACATTTACTGAGACAGGGAACCGTGGTTTTTATACTAACGCTGTCCCTACTTTGGGGTTTTATCTTTTTATAGCTGATGCCTGCCCTTGCTGAGACTAGAAGTCCCACATTAACATGAAAATGGCTTCATTTCAGGAATTATTAAGTGTGTTTAAATATTAAACAGTCAATAAATGCTAAATCAAGACAAATATTCATTTAAGATGTAAATAGAAAAAAGGTATCAAGTCAGCAAAAGCCTATGAGACATGAGATCCCACTCAGGGGAGTGCACAGGCCTGACAGCACCAGAACAGATGTCCCACCCCAGAAGAATAATTTCAACTTCTATTGGCACTTTAGGACTTCTTTATGGCTTTTGTTTTGATTGCAGTCCCAACTCCAAGTTTACCTTCTTTTAGGAAATAAAATAGTAATAGAATGGCACACATACAAAATGCATTTCAGTACCCCCCCTGCTCCAAGTCCTGAGGGGACTGAAAAATAGCATAGAAGTAGTCTCAAGCCAAAATCTTCAAATGTCCAGTGTTTTATGGATGCACAGGATGTAGCAGAGAGGACCTGAATTAGACAGGTTTTGCCCCACCCTTACCAGCCCCAGATATGATGTAGCATGGCAGGAGGGTGCCTGCAGGCTGTGTTCAGCCTCTGCTACCTTGCAATGGATGCAGTCGATACCAGGCAGCACTGAACACCCCACAGCTGATGTGAAAATGTTGCTGAGTACAATATCATTGCTGAAAGAAAAACCAGCACTTTCTGCATTGCTTTGCCTGTACTGGCACGTTTACAGTGCCCACTTTCCACTGGTGCACTTATCAATATGGCAAAACTACAACACCCTTTAAATTGCAGCCATGATTATTCAAGCCTTACTGAACACTCATCTGAAGCCAGGTTTCCTTGAGAATGTATGGGAGGCCTAAAAGGGAAAGATGCTGTATAGAGAAGTGTCATGCCAGAGAAAACACATTCTATGAAGGCAGTCTTCTCAGAAGAGGAATATGGTTAGCACACAACCTGAAACAATTGCAGGAGAGCCACAGCAAGACGCTGGTCACAGCTGCAGTTGGAACACAATGTAGGGGTGAGAAGCAAGAAAAAGGCACACAGGGTCTGATTGAAACCCCAGAGGATTGAATTCAGAGGATTTAGGCTCATGTTCTTGCTTAACAAATCCTCTCAAGGCTTGATTTCCACACCAGTGAGGTCTGCATGACTTTACATAATGATGCTGAAGTGTGCATGAATCACAACACCTGCAGAAGGTTCCTAGAGGTTCTCTCTTAGGTGTCTGTAAAGCACATATTTAAACTGCATTTCCTATATCATAAACAAATACATAAGGCTTCTTGATTTACAATGAAAGTGGGGTTTTTTTAACGTGAAGGTCACCTTGAAAGCTGCAGTGCAAAGAGAGAACTCATTTTATCTCTAGCATCATGGTCTTGCCTCTGCCTGCCATAGCAAAAGATCCTCACCACATGAAAATCTCTTCTCACATTTTTAACTCTTACTGAAAAGGGACCTGCGACAGATTTTGAATATACAGCCATGATTCAAGAGCACCTGCCTGGCCACATCAAAGAGCTGTCTGGGTAAGAAAGTCAAAGGTCTCTTGGCCCTTTGCTTACTTTTGAAGTAACTTTTAAGAGGCAATATGGTTTTGGAGATATGGTGGCTATAGCAATCAGAAGACCTGGATTCTATTTCTGGTTCTGTCACTGACCTGATGAATGACTCAAGACAAATGACTTCCACACATCTGCCAAGTTTCAGAGAGCAAATGTGAGACTCACACTATCCCATTTCCCCCAAGCTGTCCCTTCACAGTCCCAGCTTCCCACACATTTCCAGCACAGTCATGACCTCTGTTATGCCTCATGATACCTTATGCAAGCTTAGCAACCACCTCTTGACATGCCAGCCTGCCATGCCTGGGGTGCAGAACCCCAGAGCAGAAGGGAAGGTTCAGTCCTCCATGTTAGTTTTATCAAAAGCACTACTTTCAGCTCTGTCCATGAATTAAAGCCAGATACATCCAGAGAGTTGTGTTCCTGGAACACAACTCATGGACTATCATCAGCGGTGCACACTCAGTGTTCACCTGCGTACATCTCACAGAGGTGTGGAAAGTCAACAGATCCACTTCCAATTATGTACCTCTGTTTTCCCCCCTGCCACTTCCATTGACATGCAAAATCCCTTGGCACAACGATAACATTTTTATTTTCCATAGTCTACGCAGAAAAAGAGACTCCAGCTCTCCCAAGGATGCCAAGTGTTTCCATATCTTCATACTACAGATTCATTTCCCCACCCAGTAGATCCTTCCTGCACAAAGCCCTCTCTGTAACCACTGAAGTACATCACTAGTGATCCCATTTCCAAGGGCTGGCACTGATTAGTTGCTGAAGGACATTCGGAAAGTATTTTACTGTCATAGGCTTATGCATCTTCTAACACATATCTCAAGAAGAATGTATCAGTAAGAAGGGAGTGCTGTAATCTTTGAAAAATCTTACTTGTGAACCACCTATTATCATTATTGTTAAATACTATGATTATTTCATCAGTTATTCCAACAGAGGAAAATATGTACTATGACTAGGAGTCACTAGGGGATTCTCTGCCCAGCCTGATACCTGGCTCTTGTCTGTAAACAAAGACTGCTTACTGCATATTAATTTTTGTTTACCTTTCACAATTGAGAGGTAGAACTCTAATGCATCCATTTCTTGATTCTTTTGCACCAAAAAGTGCTATGAGGAAACATAACTAACTGTACAATTTAAATCAGACTTCCATGCATAAATTCATTCATTTTGCTTTTTATTCGGTACCACTTGAAATCAGCAGAATTCCTAGTGGTAGAAGGGGAATGGAGATTCTGTCTTGTTCCAAGGGGAGGAAGAGCCCACAGCAAGCAGCAAATGACCAGCCCTTTCTGGAAGAAAGTTTAGTCTCTGTGTGCATGATGTAACACCAAAAGTGATACCTCTGCTTCTTAAAAATACCCTTCAGTTCAAGTTACTTTATGCAAAGCGTCCCCACAGCCCCTGGATGGTAACAGGAGAGGAAAACACATAGCACCAAGTCATCAGCACTATAAATGGCAAATACACAGGGGAAGAGAGGGGATAACAGAATGCAGACCAGGTGGCAGGGGAAGAAAATCTCAAAGGGAACATCACCTGTCAGCAGAAAAACCCTCACAAGGCTTCTCCCACCAGTACTTTTGTTCTACATGTAATAACAGAAATGCCAGCAAACTAGAGGATATCACTGAATGGACACCTTACATAGAGAGTGATGACAGTGAGCATGAACAGTCTAAAAACTACATGATAAAGAGACAGAAAAGGGAAACAGAAGGAAATAGCCATCTGACAGAAGAAATACTGAAGTTAAGAGATAACAAGTTCAACATCACAGAGGAAGCCTGTTTCAGAGGCAGGAGTTTGAGATCAAGGCAGTGCCCTCACCTGGACAGTGTCCTAACATAAGAGAAGCTGTTTGTCTCTAAGTGTCCTTCAGCAGTGAGGAAGTGGGAAACTGGAACAGGGTGAGGAAAAGAGTTCACCTGGCTTTGCCCAAAAATGTGTGCCTCTAGAAGGCAAAGAAAGTGAGAATCTTCTTTCCTTTTAAGGAAGGACATAATTTAAGCAAAACTCAAGAGTAAATACTTTGACAGGAAAGAGCCAAAGCCCTATAATTGTGAGGCTGGATTAACAGGCTTCTCTTAAATCCTTGTTATGTGATTCTTATTTCTGAAAGGATAGTAACTTTTTTCCACAGTTTTTACCAACCTAAATAATCTTTAGCATTTGAAAATTGGGAAACATGTAACTACATGTTTCACCTTGGCTTTAAAGTAATGTCCACAAGAGTACAGAAACGAGACCATTCATCCCACTAATCTTTATTCACAAGGAATCAAATAGCAAGAAAACACTCAACCCCTAGCTTTATTCCTCAAGATTGCTATGAGAGGACTGCTCAGTCCATGCTCCTGCCAGCCCAAGGAGCCAGGAGTTCCTCAAGGTTGGAGCTTGAGGTCCTCCCCAAGCTTACTCTGTGCAGAGAGGCATTTGCGCCTCTGCCTGTGAAGTGTGTACCAGCATGGTTCCTGCAGCTCTGTTTGACTGCTTCCTATTTCATGATCTTCCAATTTTGTAATACTGCCAATCCCAACTCATTGCAGACTATCCTCAGTGGATTTGCAGATTTATCTGGAGAAGCTTCAAGCTGCTCAGCACACGAATCCTAAACCCTGACCTTGGGAGTGCAAAAAAATCCAATAGTAACTCTGCCAATATTTCAGGTCAATAACACAGCAGAGGTTGTGGTCTTCTGGAGAGCACAACAGGGGAGCAGTGAGCAAAGGCTTCCATGGCTGGGTTATTTTGGAGGGTCAGGATATGGTTAACTATTTACAGACAAAAACCTGTAACCAGGTTAGCTGTGCATGCCAATGAGAAAAGGGAAGAGCATGCTCCAAGATATGAGAGCATTGTAGATCTTCCCTCAGCAAAGTAGCACACCCCTCCAACAAGCTCAGGGCTTAAGATTCCTTACTTAGAGGCAAGTAAAACACCAGCACTGAAGAGACAGGCATGACAGAAAGGAGAATGGAGGATTACATGGCTCTAGCAAAGCCACAGGGAACCCATCCACATGAAAGTGAAATGAACAATTCACCAAAAAAATGTGCTGTGGATATAGCATCTCGTTGTCATCCCCTTCACTGCTAGCTATTGATTTTACAGTATTTGTAAGATTTATTCCCTTTTATTTTCACCAGGGGAAATTAGACTGTCAGGATCTGTTAACCCAAACCAAGCCATTATCCCTCTCATGATTATCACCTTCCAGGGCTGGCAGCAAAAGGCTCCCAGGCTCTGTGTGACAGCAATGAGGTCGCTGGCTTTTATACACCCCTCACAGCCACCCTTCCTGTCCCACTCAGGGCTGCATCCAGCTGACCAGCCTGCAGAGGACAAAGCCAGAAACCTGTGCCTGAAGTGACACATGCCCACCCCCTCCACTGGCACCCAAGGCCCTGCAATTGTTCCCTACAGTTCAGACAGTCCCATTGAAAAGCATCCCTTTCTCACGTCCTTGTTGCAAACCAGGAGACCCCCAGGGCAGGCATGGAACAAAGTACATGCATGGCTCAAGACAATGGCTCAAGACAACACTGGCACTCAGATTCAAATGCAATATGGGTTTTTCCATTTACTTTTTTACAGGGTCTATATCTTGTCACTTTATGAGAAAGAAGCAGAATATCAAGAGAGATACTCTCAAAGCCACAGGGACATAAAGCATCCAAAAATAGAGAAATTGGTTAGCTAAACACCAGAATGGTGCTCTCACCAAATTTTGTTTGAGAAGTGTGCAGACTCGTTAGTGGCAGTTTCTGAGGAGACTGGGGACTTGGGTCTGCATCTGACCTCAGCTGAGGCACTATTGTGGAGAACAGCCATCCTCAGGGGCTGTGGTAATTCTCCCACTAAAATCTCTGCTCTACACATTCAGAGTGGTATTTTCAAAACCCCATAAAGTGGTCAAATAAAAATTAGTCGCCTTTGGATCAAGGCCCTGTGCTGTTCCCCAGTGGCGACAATTTCCATAACAAACTGCATCTCTCAAACTCCAACTTGCTCAGCACCAGTCACACTAAATAGGAGTTGTGAAGTACAGACCTGGAAATAGGATTCATGCCCTCAACTTCTAGAGCTGAGTGCATTTCCCCAGGCAACAAGGGCATTTTGACTGGTGGAATAGAAGGCACTATGGGACACACTTTTCTTACCTTAAGTTTTTCGAGCCACATGAAAAACAGCCTGTGCTTTTAAAGCTCTTTTGAGGCCCACCCAGTTGACTGCAGAGTGAAGTTAATTCACTCACGTACAGTGCCTCATTTCTGAGAGGCACACTTAAGCCCAGGAAAAACACTCCACAGTACAGGCTCAGTATGTGATTTTCAGTGTTAATAGTGTGGTAAAATCAAACCCAATTTCCTTTGGAAAAAGGCCACACATCATTCTCCAGTGAGGAGCATTACTGCCTTAAATCACAACTTTCAAACATCTGCCATTACCACTGAAAAGCAGCTTAAGAAAACCATCACCACCTAAAAGACATACCCTCCTCTTTTATTTTTCTCAGGAATTAATAACTAACTTCACTCTTATTTAAAAGGATAAGAAAGAAAAGAAAAAAATCAAAAAATTTTGTTTCAGACCAGAAAGCAAGTATGACAAATCTTTGCCAAATGCAGAATGCCTCCCAGGCTCAGTCTGAAAACTGGATTTCCAAATTTCAAGTACCTTGATAATCTTTAATGCAATACTAACTGCACCAGTCCCAGCTAAAAATATTCATTCTCTAGCATTTCTGTCACTTAAAAATCCCAGTGGATATGGGAAGAGTGAACGTGGGAAGTACATCAAGGCAGATGTGTGTTGGTCATTGCTCTGCTAAGTGAAAAACAGACAGCTTCCTCCTAAGAGCTGCCACTGCGAGCAAGAGCCCAGCTTGGGACTCAGCCACTGCAGCCAGGCCATAACTCCTTGGGAAAGGCTGAGCTGCACCATCTAGAGCTGGCTCGTACCTTCCCATGGGGGCATCTGCATTCCTCTGATGTTCAGCCTGGCTCTGCAGAGACATGCAAGAAGTGAAAAGAGAGACTGTAGATCCTGTGGATGTGGTTCAAGCCTTCCCTTCTGACAGCATATGGGGATCAGCCCTCTAAGTTCCGGCCAAAGGCAGGTATGTTGCCAAGCAAGCCACCGAGATAGTGTTTCCATGCATGTGATAACAAGGGACAGGGAGACAGGATTAAAAATAAACCTTGTAGAGTAAGCTCTGATCATGTATTTGAGGCTCTATGAGCTGTGAGCATTACAGCCATGCTCATGGATTGGAATTTGACTGCTCCTGCAAAGAAAATGGTGTCCTGGAGTCACTTGGAGGCACTCCCAGAGCAGCCCTGATGGCGCACGGAGTGTGTAAAAGCCCAGCTGGGAGCCCAAGGGCCAGCCAGCACCCCAAAGTCACTTTGTCTTGGGGATGTTTGAGCTAGGCCTAATATGTTATGGACCTTGTAAAGTGCTCTGGGGAGAAAGGAAAGGAACAGTCTCTGACACACCATTCCTCATTTAATTCCCTCAGGAGTGGGATGGTGCCAGAGCTGGCCAGAGTAATTAAGCACACCATCTGGGCCTCTGAATCTCATGTATGAATAGACTAAGCCTGCATCTAGTTAACCCTTCTGCAACCAGACACACACTAGGATGAACAAAAATTTGGAGTACACACAAGGGGTGCAGCTGTAGAGCTTTACACAGGTGCACTCGGCACCACCAGGCTGAATTAAACACCCTTCAATTTAGCCATGAGAAGGACTAAATGATCCAAGGATGGACAGGGTGCCATCTGAAAATGATCAGCCACAACACTAAAAACAATGGTTGCGATCTTTCAGACTTGTCAGTGAAGGCAGTCAACCCTTTCCAGAGAGTGAAATTTAAAAAACCAACGAAAGTGACCGTGTCAGCAGGAGATGGGGACTAGGCAGATCACAGCTGTCTCTACTGAAGGATTTCCCAGGTTCAAATGATGCAAGTCAGGAGAAGAGCCAGTGTCCAGATGGTGCATTGCAGATAGAAAGCAGCAGAAGTCCTCACAAGAAAAACCCTGAGTAAAGGCAGGAAACGGGCCTCTTGGGACAGAGATCATCAGAAAAAAAAAAAAAAAAAACAACAAACCACCAACCAAAACCTTGGGGGCTTCTGAAGACACCCTGAAAACTCCCAGTGTGTTTTGTTTCACTGTAGTCAGAGAAACAAAATTTGGTTTAATTTTCTTAGGCAGAAATTAGGTTACTGCACATCATCTCTCTGTTTTATTCTACTGACTTCCAATCCTTAAAAGTCCTAAAGGACCAAACTTCAGGGAGCCACAGAAGGAGCAGCGTATCATCACCTAGTTAATAGAGGTGGTCATCAAGAAAACCTCAGCTAGAGAAAATATCAGGGGTGTTGAAAGATTTGTTTACTAAAACAAATAGATTTGGTCACTGTGAGATTCTCCCAATGAGTGTATTTAAGAAAGTGGAGAAGGCAGTCAGAGATATTGTACATCTCAGATTATGCAAAGAATCATGACTGAGAATATGACATTGGTCATGTTAAGAGACTATGGAAAGACTAAACAATAGGCAGGTAACATTCAGGATTGAGGAGAGAAAGATTAAGTTCTGGCATAAAACTCTAGAGAGTCCAATCTGTGATGTGAATTGACTTTAAATGTGGAAATACTGCAGTCCATTCCAGCAGTAACAGGCCAACTCAGTCAAAACAAACCCACCTGTTTAATCCCTGCCTGAACCAGAACAGTTTTAAGGCTTAAGGAACAACTCTTTGCTGCACCTTCAAAAACGCTTCACTGAAAAGCACCTTGGCACTGGACAAAACCACAAGCATCCCTGTGGAAAATGAGACACGATAAGCACAAAGAGCTCTGAACCAGCTGAGAAAACCCACTGCCCTCTTTCTGCCTGCCTTCAAACATGCAGCAATGGACAGGCAGAGAAAAGCAAACTGACCAGTTTATAAACACGTTCATTATGTCTCCAGGCTATGTCATATGACTTTCTGGCTAATCAAATATTCCTCAGTGATTTTGGAAAAGGTTGTAATAAAATACAGGATTTATGCTCTGTTACCACACCATGTATTAAAGCAGCTTTTGGAACCCAGCTTCCTTCAAGGATCTCAAGCAACATAGCCTACATATGTAAAGGAAGGAGAGCAAGAGGACCATCTTGTTTCCTTCTTCTACTGTCAGGGCACACAAAAATTGCAGTCCTTTATTGCAAGAAGCCATGAAGCTGCATCTTACTCCTTTACAGTCTTATTCCTTAATATCTGCTCTGCAGTCTTTGACACACTTGACTGCCTTGACGAAAGCAAAGAAAGAAAACATGGAGCCGAGAGCAAGGGAACCAATAAATGATGTGCAGAGACTGCTACAGTTGCAAGGCAGAAGTACAGCTCAAGGGATAAAGCAAACAAGCAGAAATGTACATTCTCCATTTTGCTGCTGGCTTCCAAAGTGGCTATGGAGCATCCCATCTCCTTCACCTGTTAAAGTAAAACAATAATGCTAACCTAGCTCATCTTTATTTTTCCCTGTGATATCTCATGTCTTTGGAGAGTGCTTTGAGAACTTGAAATGGAAGGTATTATAAAACACCAAGCCATTGTTTTCCACAAAGGATCGTACAGATGAATTTGAATGGGAACAAGTATCCTTGTACATTGTCTTTGTGTGGTACATCCATGGAATGCCAGGATCTGTTTAGATCTGTTTTATTTCAGTAACATGAGAAGGGAGATCTTATGGTAGCACAGGAGGAACAAATGAAATCCCAAGGCCTTTCTTCATTGCCAGATCTTCCTCTGAAAGTCCTATTTATTGCATTTTCCCTGCAGCAACAAAACAGCAGCAGCTATTACTGTTTCCATATACAAACCATATTAGATGGAATTTACAATATTAGCTGTCAAATAATATCCTTCCCTCTACCACCCACTCCTTAATATACAGCCACTGATGTGAGAAAATGAAAATTTGGGTATTGGGAAGGGGGGCATATCTTCAGGCAGGGATATTATCTGTAGGGCATGCCAGGAAGAAACTCCGAATTGAAAAGGAAAGATAAAAGGGCAAAATATGAAGTATTTTCTGTGGAAATGACTGTGCTTGAATTTTCTAAGGTATCTGCTGTTACACTGCTACCAACTGGCTCTTTCAAGTGATGTGAAAAGCTGTGATCTTCATCGGTATTCCTGCAAGAAACTGATTGTTCAAACAATGCACAATTAAATTTTTGTTTGTTTTTTTTCAACAAAACATAATAACACATTTTAGTTTTATAAAGTATACTTTTATAAAGTATACTTTTATTATCTTTCAGCTTGGGATCCCAAAATAATTTTGATTTTATTATAATCATCACAATACAGCAAAAAGCTGCAGTCCTTTTTTATCATCAGGACGGCTGAGTCATGAAGATGTTGTGTGAGCAGGTTGTGGTCACAGAGGGTAGTTGCAGGATTAGGAGTGGAATCCAAGAAGCCTGACTCACAGAGCCATGATAAAATAGGACCTCATCCCTCGTCCTCTGTGCGTTTAGCCTAAATCAATCACATTCCCCAGCCCTGTCTGCTGCCACAAATATGCCAGCTCCAGAGC
The DNA here is from genome assembly GCA_013397195.1 of Hylia prasina. Lineage (NCBI taxonomy): Eukaryota > Metazoa > Chordata > Aves > Passeriformes > Sylviidae > Hylia > Hylia prasina. Next base: position 511,685 of record VYXD01008203.1, on the reverse strand, counting down.
AAGCCCAGCTCGCCTTGGACACAGACCTCAAAACAAGCACAGCACATCCACCCTCCCTTGAGCACAACCACTTGCTGAGAATTTCCCTAGGACAAGTGAACGACCCAAACAGCTCCACCATCACCTGCAGCAAAAAGAGGGACAGGATCACCTCTGGCCTCTCAACAGAGATGTCCTGTACCACACATCAAAAGGGACACCAAGCTGAACTGATGGCCCCAGCACTCCTGGTGAAGCTCTTTCAAGTATGGTCTATCAGCACCATACTAAAGCAGTTTATTTAAAAAAAAAACCAGACTGGCACCACACAAAGCCATTCACTGGGCTCTGCAGAATGCCACCGGATCAAAATGGCGGCACCGTCACATCCCAAAAAAAAAAATGTACAGGACCAGATGGACCTTGTACAGATAGTACAAGGCAGCAAGGGATCAGAATCTATCTCCCACCCATTTGCCCTGAAGATAAACCTGCTGTCAGTCACTGAAAATCCTCTCACCTCTAAAGCGATCAAAAAAAAATCCCACCAAACCAAACCAAAAACAAACAAAAAAAACCAAACAAAACAAACAAAACAAAACAAAACAAAACAAAAAAAAAAAAAAAAAAAAAAAAAAAAAAAAAAAAAAGAGAACTTGNAGAGTCTGGCCAGTGACTTGCAGTCACTCCTTGCAGTCCTGTACCTGTCCATCCTTTCACAAATACCAGATAACATGGATATACTTGAGAAGGAAAAAGCTGATACTTTCAAAATGCAGTTTCTGTACATGAACACACAGTGAAAGCACACCTCTGGTTGTGCTGACAGCTTTGACGTTCTCCCAAATTGCTTCTGCAAATGCAATTGTTCATCTTCTGTCAAAACACAAGGAAATAAGTTTGCTCTTTGGTGGCAGTTTCTTAATGGGGAAGAGGAATTAGCATCAGCCTTCAATACAGAATGAAGGTCCACTTCATCATCACAGTCAGTTCCACCCAGGACTAAGGGGTCTAAGCACCCAGGAGGGAAGGAGGGATGGAGGGAACTATGTCAAGTAGACATTATTTCAAGGGACCCTTTCACTACACTGGGATTATATCACTGCTGGTGATTTCTACAGCAGACTGGACTATGTTTCTACTGTGGGAATAAAATAGAAAGTTTGGTGAGCTAAAAGAGACAATCTAATATTTTGTATCTTAACCACCCATCCAGATAACACCAGCATCAAGATTATTTTCATCTCAGGAATATAAAATTGGAAGGAACTTCAAGCACTAGATTCAGGTTTATGAAGGGTCAACATGTGATACTCCTTGTGTTAAAAACTTACAAATGTACACAGAAATCAGTGTTGCTAAAACTAGAGAAAGCTAACTTTTAATTTTACTGATAATTCATAACAGCCCTTAAAATAACTCCAAAAATAGATGCAAAGTTTTAAAAAGAAATTTTCATTTAGAAATTAATTTTTCTTCAATATTTCTGTGGGGGGAAAAGAAAACAAACCCCTTTAATTTATAAAGCGATGCTTACAGAAGTTTCCACTAACATATGATGCTACTAAACTTGCTTAATTTGCTTACCAAGGTGTCTGTTTACGGAGATGTTTTGGGAGGTTGAGGGGGAAGAGGGTTTGTTTGTCTGGGGTTTTTTTTGGTATTTTGTCTTTTGGAGGTTTTTTTCCTAAATAAGCTGGAGGATGCTGTGGTGTGGGCAGAAGCAGCACCTTTAGTTACCGGAAAGCTGCTGCCTGTCCATAAAGCCTTTGCACGAGCCAACGATCAGAGGGAAGTACCTGGCTTCAGGAATGTGCTGAATCTGGCACTTTTGCTTGTTGAACTTCATCTGATTGGTGATTGTCAAGTCCCCTAATTCGTTAACATCTCTCTGCAGGGCCTCGCTGATCTCTAGGAAATCGGCACTTTTGCCCAGTTTGTGTCATCTGCAGACTTGCTCAGTATCCCTTCCAGTCCTGCATCCAAGGCATTGATGAAGATGTCAAAGAGCACAGGGCCAAGGACAGAGCCCTGCAGAGCCCCATGGTGACAGGTCCCCAGTCTGATGTCACCCCATTGACAGTAACCCTTGGTGCCTGACTCGTGAGCCAGTGCTCACCCATTGCATGGTGTGTTTATTCAGCTGGGTGCTCACACAGAGCATCCAGCCACACAACAGGAGGGGGAACACGGAGCATAGCCCACGCCAACCAGGCAGTGATTTCCCCAGACAACAAACCAAACCCTTTCCCTCCATGCTGGAGACCATACCAGCACTTCTTTCACTTGAAGGAGAGGTGGATCCAGTACTAGTGTGCTCATCTCTGCAGAACAGGCTGGGAGGAATACCTGCCAGGGACACAAGAACTGGGGCCAGAGGAAATTAAGCCATAGGGTGCAGCCACACGTCACAGCATGGGTATTGCCCCAGCAATATCTGGTGCAGGTACAACCCTGGGTTGCTCAGTTTTAAGTAGCTATATTTTACAGTTTCCTGCAAAGATTTATTTTTTTTTTTTACCCCTGTCCATTGTAAGATGCCAGCATAACAAGTGACACGAACCCCTTCCAGAAAGCATCCCTGATGTTTTTTACTCCACATACAGTCTCTGGATATCATAGTAATAAGTGCTTTGTAAAGGGCAATAAATAGAATCTACAGATTTTGACACCTGCTAGCGTAACAGGCACTTTTCAAAGATGAGGAACATCAAAATGTTCAGCAAATTGCCAGTGTCTCAAAACCTAATTCCCTAAAACAGAACCTGATGTAAGAAAAGCATATACTTTTGAGAGCTATTATCACTCACAAATCCCTTCTTTTGACCAAGGCAAAGATATTGAGCTAATGGATCTTTTATAAAATACGCTTTCACTAAAAGGTTTTCTTGTGACAATTTCAAAGCCATTACAGGTGCAAAGTCCCTTACAGAAATTACTAGCCTAGTCTGTAAAACTCAATTCTTAAAGTGAATCATTATTTAAAATTTTTTTAAGCATCACTCTCTCTTTATTTGTGTACCAACAAAAATGAAATTAAATGCATTATAAAATATTCAAAGGCTTGTAAAATCATACAATGAAGACATTTTGACTTCAGCAATGCTTAATGCTTAACATTGCTAAAAGATTACAAAGTATTTATTCATCTGTAAAAGATGGATAACATCTTGGGACAAACAAGCAGTGATATTTTCTCAGGCACCAGTTACAAAATACAATAACCTAACTTGGAACTAAGTATTAATGTACTCGACACAACAAAGCAAAGCACTACCCACAAATTTTGCAGCTCTTATAACTGCTTTCATCCTTGTTCTGTCAGGCATCACATGGGACAGTTTCAGAAACAAGACCAAAATTAAGGCATATTTAAAGCTGGCCTGTGTGTAGGAAAATTTCTCCCTGGAGTGCCAGGGGATCCTGATATGCCAGCTGAAATAAACAACTTCCATTCTTCATTGCAGAGAAAAAAAAAACCAGTGACAAAAAAGCATCTATATATTTACCCCTTTACTGCACCAACTGCAGACCACCAGTGCAGTGACTCTTAATGTTGCCACTGAAGTTCTGGTAACCAGCCATCAGCTCTGTACATCACCAAGACACCTCCCAACATGCCCACAAGCTGTGGCTGCATGGTTGCCTGTACACTCAGGTGGAACCTGATGACTCATTTTCATAATTTTCATCACAGATAGGAAGAACAGTGACTTGCTTTGAAAAAATCAAGGGTGTGAAACTGGAGAACAAATATGATCTGGTTCAATTCGAGCCCCAGGAAATAAATAGCTAAGGCATTCATAAACTGCATTCTGCCCATGGAATAAACACATTCATTTTAAGAGGGGAAAAAAGTACCTTTCATCCCAGCTCAGAACCTGAAGGTGATATGTAAAGGGATAACAACCTCAGTTTTGTGGGGTTTTTTTTATTGTTTTATGAACTATGATTTTTTTTTAAATGCACTTACATTTTACAACGTATTTCCTGCTGCTTTCTTATCTGTGAAGCCTGCTTATTTTCTGGAAGATGTTACAATGACTTGAGAAAGTGTGAAAGGTTATTCATCATAAGTCTAAAGCCAGGGAAACTCTAAGAGTCATTAAGGAATGGCATTGCAATCAGGCTATCAAAAAGTTTGGGGAATTAGCAGTTGTAGTTATGATGTGTTGGTTCAGCTATGTGAAGAAGTCTGATTGCTTTTTTTCTTACTTTTTAATATCAGCATTTAAAGGAGAGTAACCAGTTTTTAAAGATTCTGCCCCTTCAGTTGTATAAATCAGTTATAACCTGCTCCTGGCCCACTGGATCATGTACTTGATCCAGACACAGGCTGAACTCTGGACATGCACAAGTGCCCTTTAAGAAGATCAGCAGTTATATTTCTCATCTTTTAAGAACTGCTCTGAAGTGTCATGGGCAAGCTTGAACATTCTATTGACAGTACACCCAAAAGAATTGTAGGACAGTCAAAAATCAGCACTGCACAGGAAGGACACAGAATTGCCAAGAGATGCCAAAAGGTTAATATCACCCAAGATAACAGATATTACATTTTCTACTGCAAAATTTGACCAGGTGGTAAAAAAGTAGTATCTGTGCTGCAACACAGGATTTAGGCTATCACTACTTTCCAAAATCTTTATAATTGCTTCCTCATGAATGCCTGCATTTTGTCTGCAGTGCAGGAAGCATTTTCTCAAGCCTTAAACCAGGGGAAGGAAGCTTTTGGGTTGGATCTGTCTTGCTTTCCTAGCCCTACAACCTTAGGCATTTGCAAGACACAAGTTTAAATAAACTATATCTTCTCTGAACTGCAGTTTGCTAATGACCTTGCCCTCCCCACCAGAGACGTTACACACAGCTCAGCATTTAGTAGAGGCAGCAAGTCCATGAGTACAACGCTCTAAAAATCACATCTCTCAGATGAACCACAGACAAGCAGCACAGAATAGAAAGAATGATGCTGGGACATACAACAGCTTCTTCAAAGCTTTTTGGCTTTGTAGGTAAAATATACATTTTGAGCAGCAATCAAGAAAGTTTGGGGTTGGAGAGTGAGAAGCAGTGGACACCAGAGAGATGAAGAAGGTTGGGAACGAGATGAAAGCTCTTTGGATATGGTGAAACAAGGGGTCAAGAGAAAAGAGTTTCAGGAAATCCTTTTATTTGTATACATTCTGCTCTTCTTTGGCCCTCTCCCCCTATCCCCATCCTCTGAGACACAGCACTTTTTTTAGTTTCACCTGAGACTCTTAACCTTCTGCTTCCGACCCACTTCCACCACAAAGTCTCCTATCCCAACCTTTTTCCCCCCACAAATCTCTTTTCACTCTCTCCTGCTAGAAAGGGCTTGAGAGGAGGAAAGAGCAGGGCTGGACATCACTCCACTCTTGCACATTGGGCAGAGAAAGGGCAGGATCAGGAGGGGCAGAGTCCCCACAGGGCAGGGATTCTGCTCCACTCATGCCAGGAATGGAGCAGCAGCAGAGGTGAGTGCTGTGATTTTTTTGCTATTATAAGACACAACACCTCAGAGCAGTTGCCATCCCAGCTCCCACTGTCCCTTCCCTGGCTTCCCAAACAGCCTGCCTAAACCAGCACAGCTCTGCTTGTTGGTGGCCTCTTAGAGCAAAGGGTCTGCTGTGCTTTGGGGCTGCTGGAAAGGGACCAGTCGGGTGACAGAGGGCTAGAAGATGTCACTGGAATAAAGTATGACAAGGCAGGGGCTGGAAGTGCAGAGCAGGAGGAGCTCCTAAAAAGCATTGCAAAGCAGAGGCAGGGGCAGCATGGAAGAGCTCCTTACCATTTCTCAAGAAAATCAGGCCAGCTGCCATCTCAGCCAGCCTGTCCTCCCCCTGGGTCACCTCCGGACAGCCTGGTTCACTCTATGGATTCCTAACTCTGGCTTTGAGGGAAATGCTGCTTCTGCAAAGCACCCCATGCTGCTGGGTGGGCCTAATGCCAAGCACAGGTTGTCAGGTACATTCCAACCACTGGGCTCAAGAAGTAACATACCCTGAAAGAATGCCAAACCAGAGGCATCTCTCCAATGGGGACTACCCAGCACAGGAGATAAATGGAAACAGAATAAATCCAACAAACTACAGCTGGACTACAAGGAACCTCTCGGAAAACAGCTATTTACTGCTCTGATTGAGCCTGGCCAAACAGTGCTGTGAAACAAACCCTGCCTGAGAAAAAGATACATAAACACAACTTGCTGTGAGGAATGAAAAGGCAAGAAAGGGTAGAAAGAAGAAAGGTAACTTTTCCAGGTCTTCCAAGTTTTTTGTCTGTCTAGGGAGAAAATATCAAGTGCCAAATTCCAGCATAGGGGGCTAGGGATCAACTGCCATCTTATCACAGAGTAGCTGGCACTAGCCATGCTGCTGCATTTGGTTTTAACTGCTCCTTCCAGCTCTACAATTGGTTTGTTTTATGAGATTGTGTGAAATATCTAAACTATATGGAACTCTGTTTCCTTAGATCCAAAATACAGCAGTTGTTTCTCTTTACTGGGACTCTGAATTTCTGTCACTCTGTAGCCTCCTTTCCTGCTGTTCCTTGAGATTTCCTCGGGGTTGCTGTTCCCTGAGGTAATAAGGTTTTCAGGCTTTTTCTGCCCTAAAAGCTCCACACCGGTGCCAGAGAAGACAAGCTGAGTCTGCCAGTCCGTGTTTCCAAGGTTGTTTATTCTTTCATTATCTCTCTATCCTTTCTCAGCTCTGCAAGGCGTCCCCAGCAGAGCGAGACACGCAGCAAAGGGCCGTGGATCAGAGGGTCCCGGACTTTATGTACCATCCCCTTGACCCAATCACCGTCCAAAATGTATTTTTTATTTACAAAATCTTACCAGTACTTACTACCTATAACATGTCATTTCTACTCCAAACCAATCCTTGAAATTCAACTCAGCAAAAGATGGGGGATGAGAACAAGAACAAGGAGGACAGGGCCACTCCCCAATTCCTCCATCTTGTCTCTTCAAACCCATACACTAAAAATCCTAGCTTCTACATCTACATTCTGTGATAAACTAGCTACTACTTATTTTGAATTCTTTCTGCTTGTGATTCTTCATACAATGTGGATATTCACTCCCATGGCCAGAGATCAAGAACAGCATCCTTCTGGGCTCTGTGTGAGGCTGGCTGACCCCTTTGTACAGATCCCAAACCCCTCTGTCCAGTCTCCAAACCCTTCAGGGCGACCAGAGGGGTGTCCTGGACTCCAACACTTTCCCAGCTTTACTCCATAAATACATGTGGCAGACTAAGCCCTAACTGGTACCCTTTGATGAAGGTTCAGACTTCTGTTCATGCTGCTATTGCCAGAACAGGAGGAGAGGGTGGAAAAAATGAGAGAAAGCAGATGCTCTCAGAGTGATCCAGTCTGGGAGATGCTCCCATCCCTGGGTGACCACCTTCATGAAGAGAGAACATCAGTAGTGGAAGAGGAGAAGGAAACCAAAGATGAAGAGAAGACTTAAGACAGGTGTTAAAAGAGAAAAGAACCATAAAGAGATGAGNGAGTTATCTCCTGAATTGAAGGTACGAGTGTGGCCATCCTGTTTCATGTCAGTACATTTACCATGACCATCTGTGAAGTATGTCAGGATTAATATGGATGGCACTCCCCTTAAAGGGATACCTCTCTTAAAGGACTAAGCACAAGACAAAAAGGATTCACAATTTCAGTACTATTTCTCTGGATGCCCCTGAGCTAATCACATAACTTTCATACCTCAACCTTTGAAGGAAATGGATAAAATCTCGTTATCCTCACAAGGGATTAGTGAGCCCAAATTCAACTTTTTGTTTCCCAGGAACCTGGAGGCTAGTTCTCAGCTTTAAACTTGTTTCAGAATAGCAAAAATGAGTTGATCTGTATTAAAAATCGAGGGACCTACTTTTTCCAGATTTAATACAGTCATACCATTAGATGGCCAGAAAACTGAAGAGATTAGCCCTAGGTAGTGCTAACAGATGGCATGGCAGGGCACACACATGGCAGAGCAGCAAGGCACCACTTGGTCATCTCCCTGCTCTGCTGTTTAACTTGTGGTGCTCCAAAAGTTGTATTCAGTAATGGGCATTGGCCCCAGTTTGCTCGACTGTCAAAGTCAGCTTTGCCTGGGAACAGGACAAAGACTGACGCTTCGCACTTGTCATGCAAAAAACACATCTCAAAAGCCAGCCTGGGACTCCTTGTTATGATTCCTGCTAAAGGGACTGTAAAGTGAAATCAATTAATACCAGAAACAGAAACCAGCAAAGAAACTCAAAGAGACAAGGAGAAATTTAAAATGCCTGTCAGAAAGGGGCAGGGAAGGAAAGAACTTAAGTCATCATTAAAGGGTTGCAAGAACACAAAGAAAGGAGCACAAGCCCCCTTCAAAACGGGACTGCAGACAATTTTCCAAAACACTTGTTGAGAAGACATTTGTCTGTATGTTGCTGGGGCAGCCCTGGAACCAACAGTGCTGAAGGAAGGGAGCACTTCCTCGCTAGCCAGGATGGCCTGGTGAACCAGCAGTACAAGAAACAAAGATTCAAAGCAAGCTTTGCCACCTCTCAGTTTCCCTCTGCAAAACCTGCTCTGCTCTCTACCTGTTCCCCAGCAGACTAACAGAGCACAACAAACCCTGCCAGGGGCAGATTCATTACCAGCTTTCAGGGCAAGCAAGATGATCGGTTTCACTTGACTCTGAAGCAGCAATTCTGTGGGCATGGGGTACACAGGCAGTCCCTATGAGTGAAGTGCACCGATTTTCCCTTCCAAAGAGCTTTTGCGCGTTGCCTGCAGCAGAGCAGGTGCACTGCCATCTCGTGGTGCTTTGGAACGATTCAAGCCAGGTAAGACGCCAGGCTAAGCAACAAATGCTGGAAATGGGGCTCATCACGCTGCATTTGTGCTGGGGCCGGAGCAGTCACACCCAGAACCGTGAGCAAAACGCTGGTAACACAATCCCTGCCTTTCCCATAGGCAGTGGCTCGGGGCTCAAAAAACAACTGGTTTCAAAAAGATTTTATTCCTCCAGTTCAGACAATTCACCAGACATGCATCCAAGCAAACACAGCTTCCATTTCACACAGAGATCCCACAGGGACCAGGACAAATGACACGAATTTGGGCAGCAACATGAGGTGGAAATACTTGACAACATAGGGCAGGCTGTGTTTATCCCAGATAGCAAGTGATGTTCTTCTCACTGCTCACCTGCCATAAAACCTTGAGCTGCAGTGTGGCACAGCATTAAAAGCATCTCTAATCAGTCCTGATTAAAGCCCAGGATCACATGCACAATCCAAAGCCCTAAAACTGCACACACACTGTGGAGAAACCTTCTCTTTTTTAAGGCCATCACCTTTCTCATCTGAGATTGTGAAAATCCCGGGAAATAATACAAATCAGCAGCAAATAGGGAACAAAGATGTTGTGTATAAATAGCTTATCAGTACACAGAAAGACAGCTATGTGAAAGCAAAAGGAAGCAGACTTGTACATCTTACTAAATTTCATCCAGCAAAAGTAGTTTTAGGATACAGTGGTTCCAAATATTTTGCAGAACAACTTTTCCTCCTCAAGATCAATACTGGATGAATGGGTGCACGTATGTCTTGGTTGTGCACTGTTATTTTAAGCCACTGAAAAGGTACTAAATCACAAATTAACATGGCCTTAGAGCCATTTCCCCTCCATACAGAAAACCTGAATTCTGTTTAACAATTAGAAAATGGAGCTCATTGCTTCCCCTAAGGTGAAAGCCTCACAAACTTTTACAGCCTGCACCATGTCCAGTTCTGCTGCTGTGAAAACACCTGCCTGCTCAGCACCAATTCTTCCAGCCTCTGCTTTCCTGTGGGCCAGCAGACCTTCCTACCAGAGAGCAAAGCTAACATTAACTCCAGTGAATGGAGTTAGCCTTCACTTTACCAGTGGAGGTAAAAAAAAAAAAAAAAGTCTCAAAAGCAGAAAAAGTTTTCTTTGGTTATCTGGGTATTAATTCTCCAGCAAACAAAACAAAATATTAACTCTGTCCCCATATTTCCTCCTTTCCCTGCATATGCCTAAATCTTTCCTAGGTAGATGCTACTTTCTCCCCCTGCCCCATGCTCAGCCCAAACATGGCTCCAAGGAAGTTTTAGGAATAGGAAGAGCGAGCCCACTTGACTCTACAAAAGGCTGTATAGATGCACCAACAGGCTCGTGACCCCTTCGTACATGTTCTTCACTCTTAACTCTCTCATTAATACATGGATATTGTTTCAGTGTCAAATATCCACGTGCCAGTAAAACAGTCAATCAAAAATCTGTAACTCAGATTTGAAAAATCTCAAAAAGACAATAAACATGAAATAACAGGCAGAACGGATGTATGCTTAAAAAGGAAAATCCTAAACTAACATTTTAAATATCCTTCTAAAGAAGCCATGATCTTTTTTGTCCCTTTTATAAGAGAAGCAGAGACAAGAGAAAGAGAGCAAGAATCTTAAAATGGATGGAGGAATGCAATTGACCAAATTCCCTCAGTGCATACAGGAACTCACCTGCACCACCACACACACTGTGTGAGGGATCTCCACGTGATCTTGAGCTTACCAGATAGAAAATCCTACACCAGCTCTCACACATAGTTATGGGACTTCTAGGGTAAGAATTCTCTACATTTTGTGGGAATTCTGCTGGGAAGAATTTGCACCCCCTCAAGGGTGCAAACAATCAGCAACAGGTTAGCAAAAAACCCCATACAGCCTCTGAGCCTCAACAGGTTTTCAGCCAGAGGAGGGAGAAGAGGAAGCTGTAATGACTTTTATTACAGTTATTCTCCTCTTTACTTAAAGCTATAAAAAAGAACACCAAAGAGAGGATGAGGATGGTAGCAAAGATTGCCAAGCTGCTTACAGCAGTTTTGGAAGGTGCCTAAACCAGGCTCAGGGCTTTAGCACCACTCAGCAATAGATTAAAAATCTATAGAGTGCAATAAAATACAGAATATAGAGCAAATCCTCTTCTGGATGCACAGTCTGATCTTTTATTGCACATTGTCCCTCCACTTATGTTTGCATACATGTGTGCCATGTTAATACAAATATGTGCACAAAGATTTAATAGACACACATATACATAATGCTAACATTATTTCAAAGCTTTAGTGAGAAACACTGTAGACAGCAATACCACCATGAAGTTAAATCAGGTAGAGCTTGTTTCAATATCACTCAGCAGAGAAAAATAGTTCAGATGACTCCCAACAGAAAGCAGGCAGTATGGAATATCTACAGGTTTTGTCAGAAGTTTATCCTAAGCACAACTCAGATTTATGGACCAAGTCTCCTGCTGACCTACAAGACAGATCAGCTACTAACAACCCAAACACATGCAAGATCTACAGGGTGGAGTTCCTGTTCTGCAGCCTTCAATAACCTTTTGCTTATGGCACAGAGGAAGGACATGATGCTGGAGTGAGGGCACTGCCTTGCCCTAAAAGGCTCTGTGGCTTTGCCCCTTGTGAAGGTTGGAGGATATGGACTGGAAAATACCTCAAGTAAATATGTCCCTTCATATTTAATAGTCAAAAAGGAAAGCATGGAACAGATATAGCTTCAAGGAGAAGATTAAATTAATTTGTCTGCCTGGCAGAGGTTACACAGAAGGCTAAACTGATTTTTTTTGTGTGTTCTACTGGCTCATAGGCATGAGAGTTAATGTCTTGGTTTAGAGGAAGTAAGTGGCTGTAATCCTTTACTGAAAGTGGTTCCATTATGTGGGCTCAACATTTCATTTAATTTAAAACTGTCACATTCAGGTATGGGCCTTTATACCTTTCCCCTGTTCATCTGATTAGATATCCCAGCGAAAAACTGTGCAGAGAGGGCAAAACAATACCAATTCAGAGACCCACATGTATGAGCAGACCTGCCTTGGCACAGCAAAGGCACTTCCCCTGCTCTCACACCAGTGCCCCATTGCACATCACACAGGCTATGGGCCTCTCCAAAACTCTGAGCTGGGAAACTGATTCAGAAGAAAAATAAGGAATTTTTCCCCCCCGCCCCCTGTGGCTCCTTATGAAGGGGGATCAGTTCTCTGATCCAGGTGACTGTATAGGCACCCAAGGTTTGGCCTGGCAGCAGTGAGGAGATGGCAGAGAGGAAAGAAAAGTGTCAGGAAACAGCACACTGCAGACAGAAATATGCACATCACAGGACTGCAAGTGACAACATCACAAACTGCACAGTATCTCTGTTCCATATGAAGTAGACTTCATAGACTACTTCCAAAACTTTATACTATCATATATTCTCTGTGTGCTCCATGATAAAAAAGGTCTTTTTAAAACAATACTAAGAGCTTTCTAAAGTGCTGCTAGAACTGTGTTACTAATTTTTTCAGCACAAGCACCAGGTGCCTTAGTTACAGCCACCCCAACCACAGAGGGCTTAGAGGGAGCTGTTAAAACTCCCTCTGAGGAGGGGGAAAGAAAATAACAAAAAAAAGGGACATAAAAATAGCTTTCATATCTAAAAATATCTTAAGTCTTATCTCAGACTTTCTGAAAGTTGTAGGAGAGAGTTTTTCCCACCGGAAAAAGAGAGTGACTTCCCACACATAACTCCCATCCCAAGTTTTGCATGGCTGCAAGTTACCTTTCACCACATCCTATCATTTTGTCCAAAGGATCAAGCACAAAATGATGACCAGGCCACGTTAACTACCTGGCAGGAAAAAAAAAAAATATAGTACGAGAGGAAGCATTACTCTGCCAAGCTGATTATTTTTTATTTAGTGTCAGTATTTAAATTTTTTAAGATGCTGGAATACCCTCAGAAAAAATAAATTACTGAACAGAAGCCAGCTGACATACGTATTTAATTGGTATCACATGACTTCTCAGTTTAATATCACCTCTACATCTGTGAGGGGACATTCATGTGCATCTAATCTACAACTGCTGCCAAGAAATGTTGAAAGAGTAATTTTCTCTGTTTATGAGGTCCTATGTTGTGTTATCTTTTCCAGCTCCAAAACAAGCAGAGGGAGCATCTGCTAACTGAAAAAAAAAACCAAAAAAACCCAAACCAATTCCCAGGGCAGAGGAGACATTATCCAACATTGTGCAGGTGTTTCAAATAAGGTAATAAAGCCAGGTTAATTTTACACATATTGGAAGCAAAGAATTATGGAAAAACATTTTAAGTGATATAATGTGTCTCCATCCCACATATACATCATCACATAATGGCAAAGGATGGGAATATTACTAGTATCCCTCAAGAAAGTTGATAAATACCAGAAAATATTAAAAAAAAAAAGGCAAAGTGAAATCTTAGTTTTCATGCCAAAAATCTTGCTCCACTTATTAGCTCTTTCACAGTCATTTATACAGGTGTTTCAAAGTTCTCTTTACATCAAAAAGCCAGAATTTCACAAGGGCCCACAAAGCTGCTCTTCAGAGCTTCTCTCTCCAGCTGTCCAGCCATAATCCAAAATTCAGTCCCAAGCATTTTTACCACCGTGTATTACATTCATCTAGGAAAGAAATCAGACTGAAGAATATGCTAGCAGTTTACCACTGGGATTAAGCTGACTCTTATTTTTGTTCTTTCAAGTCTGTGTTACTTGTGGGGAAAAAAGAACCCAAACCAGCACTGCTGCCTCTATTGGTTTTTCCTCCTTTGAACAGTTGATAAACACAGCTCTATTTCCCTGTTCTTCCAAAGCCTTAAATGCCAAGGTAATTCCAGTTTGGTTTCTGCTATGTCCATACATAAGTATTGCTATCTGCCTGTTTCTCGGACTTCCTGAAGTACCTGTGACAGTAGAAGAGCATTGAGAACTTTAAAAGAAAAACACATGTTTTTGATAGAGCAACTGATAGAAACATCAAGATGCAGGCAGGCACACAACCCCTTCTCTAAGACAGACACATGACCTCTTCCTAAAAACATGATCTCTTCTTGCAAGAGTTGATGCAATTATAACCTGAAGCCATCCTGCCTAAAGTGTATCAGGAGTATTTGGGTGCTGTTCATAGATTATACTTAGATCACGCTTACATTAGCCTATGGTTAAGCACTTGCTTCTGCCTTTATATGCGCAGCTAGATTTTTCCAGCTTCCCTTTAGGGAAGTTTTCAGTGAAATGGCAGATCCTGCAGTGAAACATGAAAGCAGCAAAACTTGGATCTCTTCTTGGTGTACCACTGGAAGCTTTCACTGAGGATGCTCTTCCCACTGTCACGCTTCATGCGCTGCCTCCACATGATGGACTGTGTTTGTCTCTTGCAGGGTCATCTGGGCTCTCTCTCTCTGCAATACACTCAACAGCTGCAGGTCTCTGCCAAGTCCTGGCAGGCTTGGAGACCATAGAGCTTCCCCCTGCACACACTACAAGGCTCATCACACCACCTGCCTATTTCATAACCACAGCTACAACTTCAACTTGAAATTAGTGCAGTCCTGGAAACTACAAAATATTAGAGTTCTTTGGTCTTAGCACCAAATACTGTTTCTATTTCACAAAATAAGAACAGACTTTTCAAATGTTATTTTTACAAGTCTGCCACTATGAAAAATATCTTAAGCAAATGTAAAGAAAAATGTTTAGATACTGAGATATTTAAATAATTAGACCAAATTTAGGTCTCCAGTTCTGACCAACATCCTAGAGAGCTGTGCTTATGTACCTGACAGCAGAATTCAGTCCCTACTATTCAGAAGCAGGCCTAGATCAAAACACAGGGTTAAGATTCAGGGTTTGAACCTAAGGCATGTTCTTAGAGACAGATATCTTCGGTAATAATGTCAGAGAAATGTCAAATGTCAGAAAATTAAACTGAACCAACTTCATAAATATTTAATAATATTAATGCTAGAGATTTATGTCTAATCAACTAGCTCTACTCAGAAAATAACCACAGTTTATGGACTTTCCCATATATATTCACTCAGCAGACTGGAATTCTGCTTCAGGTTGAACTTCTTTTCATTCTACTCAGCCTTCCCCAGTTATGCTCATCTACACTTCTGCATTATTTACAGGACCTTCATTTGCATAGTATTTAAGTACCTTGTAAAACATCAATCAGGGAGGCAGCATTTATCCCAATTCTACAGAAAAGAGCTGAGGTGCTGCAGCTACATGGATTGCACACAGCCACATCAGCAGGCAACGGTGATGAAATCTGGAACTCGAGACTAAAATCAAGCCTGCACACTGCCTCTCCTTCCAGCTCATTTGTAGGAAGGCAATTCTTTTTTATGATCCCTGGTATCCTGATTGTCAGCAAGGTATGTTATCAGCATGGTTTGAAACAAGTGGATCTGATAGCATGGTTTGAAACAAGTGGATCTGATAGCGACAATATCTGTCCAGCTTATCAAGTGGCAGCAATCGACACCCATTACCTCAGGGTAGAACATAAGCTAAAGTTCCTCATCCTTGAAAACTAAATAAAATTACAGAGCCAGCAGCTGGACCCTATGGCCAACACCATAGTTCTACTACATCACTATCTCCATACAAGAAAGGTCAAACCTATCCAACTGAAAAAGAAGGAAGAGGGACCCACTTTCAGAATGCCCACATTGCTGTGCTGGTTTGCTGGAGCTAGGGAAGAGAAATGAAGGAGTCAGAGACTGAGTTCCCAGTGCTAAACCAGTGGGCTGGCAAAGGAATCAACCCTTTCTAATCCCATCATGAGGAATGGGCCAGAGACACAAGGAGTTTCACTTGAAATGGCTTCTGAGGTAAAAGAGATAAAATAACCCCAGAGCAGCTTCTAGGACTACTCTTAACTCCTGCCAGGCTACCAAATAATTTTTCCATGCTATTTCCTGGTTGGAGCTTGTGTGCTGCACTCTTCCAATTCACCAGTGACATTGGTAGGAGTGAAGCTGGTCGCTGGCACTACACTGCCTACTTTCAGCAGTGGCAAACACAAGGACCACAGATGGCTGTGACAGCTCCAACAGGGATGTGGCAGTGCATGGTACCTCTCTTGCAGAGTGTTAATGAGCCTGACAGGCAGCAGGGCTGCAGCACAGCAAAACGAGATTTTGTCCAGAGACATCCCCCAAGGTCCACAGGTGTCAGTGCTGAAGGAAGTAGCTCAGAGGCATGAACCCAACCCCTCATGCTGCCAGATGTTACCTAAACAGAGATGTAATATGCAGCACGTAGGGTTTTGTGGTTTTTTAATGAATAGAACCAACTAATCAAGCAACCCTCTCCTCAGGGCTCCCTATGAGCACTTCCAGTGCTTGCTGTGCTGCCCTTTCTGGCATGGATAAGACCCCCTTCTAAACACTGCATGATACAAGCAGGGAGGTGATGGGAATGCTAGCAGCTCAGCTGTGAGAGAGGAGAACCCGCAGATGAGCAGGAACTGCTCCAGCACACAAGCCATGGCAGAAAAGAGGACTATCTCTCCTCAGAAATCATATTCAGTTCCTTACCACTTTTTAAGCAGAGACTTGCATGAAGCAGGGTAATTGCTTGTTTTACACGACTTTCAGTAATGTCAGATAAAAAGAGATAATAAACGCATTTTCTTCCTCTCCTCTTTATTCCCTGACTCACTCTTCCTTGCTGTCTCCTGCACTTTGACACTCCATCCTTTGCAACCAATTTTCACTCCCTTCACTGATTATTTTTAGCATGTACTACTGACTCTGTCCTTCCTTCTCTCTTTTGCACTGTCCTTTCCCCTCTATCTCACTCTACATAGTCACTGGCTCCTTTTCTGTCCTTTGCCATCCTTCCCTGCTCTTATCTCTGCTTCACCCCTACACTGCAGAGAAGTACAAGTCCTTTTCTCTGTCATGCTTCTACTGGTCCTTCTAGGAGATATTTTTAAAAATGAAGGATGTATGTAATTATGGGAGCAAATGAAGAAAACCTAGGACCCTTTTGGCAGGTGCACCTCTTGGGCAGGAGTCATCTCCTCTCAGTCAGTAATGTGCTGAACACTGCAGAGTGACCCAGATGTGGGAGACACTTCAAGGCCTGCCACTCTCCCACTGTTTCATGTACATCCATAATACTGTAAGACATCGGCTAATCCACCTGACTAGAAATCAGGGTCTTTACGGTGTTCTGGTAAACCTCTCCTTTGAAGCAAAAAGCAAGAATTTCATTCGTTTTTCAGAACATTTCTTGGTTTGCATTATTAATAACATTTGGCATGCTATAGCCCTTAGGTAACTAATCCTTACAACCACTTCTCGCCTCCAGCCTGTCAGGTAGGGATGTGTTATCATTTCAATTTTAGCGTTACAGACACCCAGAAATAGCAACTGAGCTGGTAAAAACCACTGGAAGAGGAAAGTCAGAGCCAGGGAAGAAGCCAGAAATGCCTATTTCCCAAAATCATTATTCCATCCTACTCTCTGGGGAAGAAGGTGGCACTAATAGCATCTTATTAGCATATGTGTTGGAAAGCTCAGTGGGAGGTATGGTTTGCTCTACTCCCCCGGGGAAAGACAAGAAGGTGACCTAGAAGAGGGATTTAAAGGCTCTGACAGGCCTGATATATGGCAATCTAGAATCAGCCTAATTGGAGAAGAAGGCTTAAGGGTAAATCCATCGCAGGGACAGGGAGAAGCTGCAACTCACCATAAAACTCAGAAATAGCAACACTGAAGCATCAGGCAGAGGTGGCAGCAGGGGACAGACTCGCTCAGCTCCCAGTGTTTGGGAGCTCCTCAGTGCTGGCACAGTGCCTCAGGGAGGCACTTCTGCTGCCCCAGGCACAAGGTCAGGCTTCCACTGGGCTTCTCACTGCACTGTATGCACCACGTGGCATCAACAGAATTTGTGTTGCACAGGGGATCCCACACTATACCCCACCAAAAAATAAACACATCATTCCAGATTCAGGATTGCGCTGTATTATCTTGACCACCTCAGAACAAAATCCCAGAAAATGGTACAAAAATAAATCTGAAATAAAATCTGTGCAGCCCTTGTCAGCTCTTCAGAGCATCTGGGTGTTTACACATGCTATTAAAGCTTGCTGGAAGGTATGCAAAAAAAAATTTTATGTTTTAAAGTGAGGAGTCTTTTAACTCAGCATTATTCAGAAATGATAAAAAAATTCTGTTGAAACATCTTTTAAAATAGATAATTAGATTTTTGACAAAAAGATGTGGAAAACATTCTCTTTCCTTGAGGAAAAAAGATTTTGTTGGAGAAAAAAATGCTGAAGACTTTTCAGTATCTATCTGAAGTTTGGGAGGTTTTGGAAATCTGTAATTATAAAAGAGCAAGACACAAAAGCATTTTGCCTGAACACTATAAAAGTATTGCTGGGAAACACCAACAAGCTCTTTTTTTTTCCTCCAGGGCTTTTAATGAAAAAATGTTCTCCAATCACTCTTATTATTCATAGCTGGAACAGTCATAACTTGATTCATTTAAACAAGCAGCTCCAGTTCATGCTTTCTCTCGTACGTGATGTTATACTACCCACTTGTTTTATTCATGCAAACAAGTTCTGTTCTAGTACACTAACACAAAAATGAATAAACTGAATTCTGCCTCGCACATCAAAGCAACTATGAGCTAATCTATTTCTGATAACTTCCCTTCATATCTTCCTGCAAAAAGCACCCACCTTGCATTTCAGAACAAACGTTTGATTTAAAGGATTTTGCAATTGGATTGTATTTTAAGTAGATTCAATAGGAAAACCAAAGCAGGTAGGGAACACTGCTGCTCTTTCCACATATACTTTTCTGTCTACAGATTCCCTCTTTCATCCCCTATCTCATTGCTAACAACCTGTGTGGAACTGAGGAACAAAACCCTGGTATCAGATCTTTTTATGAATAATAAGGGTTTGTTTAAAAAAAGGTAATCTTCGAGGTGCATTTCACATAAGATTAGCTTAAATATGGAATTTAGAAAGCTGGTGCAGGAGAATTTTTCTATTGAAGTGTATTTATTAATAATTTTTTTCTTTCCTTGCTAATGTAGTGCTTCTGGAAGTTGCCAGATTGCAAGCTCTAGAGGCAAAAGTCCTATTTATTCACAAAATAGGTCAAAAATAGTCATTGAAGCAAACACTTTCCCACACACACATCTCAGCCAAGAATGCACTGGAGTTTGTGCAGATTCAGTGGTGCCAGTTTTCTGTGCTCAGCTGCTTGCAAAGATTTACTCTGCTTAATTGTGCCATGGACATTCCCCTCCTGTGAACTATATTTGCATGTCAAATCTTTAAAGAGGCATCACATTGTAATGGCTTTTCATTCATTTCTGACCTGATTTACCTTGAGGCTCAACTTCCGCTATGAACATAAAGGTACCAGCCTTCTGCCCTTCATAAATTCCAAAGCTGTCAGCAGTTTATGAGTTGCTGGGGTTTTTGTACAAAAGAGGTGTACATAGGAAAAAAAAAGAATATATCCTAAGATATCCTACTGCTCTGTCTGGTGCACACATCTTTAAAAAGCAGAAGAAATAGTATGGTCATCTAGAAACCCAAGCTCCTCTGTAAGAATTCTTAAGCATTAGTAGCATCCTCTGCAGTTGAAAACAAAGACAACCTTCTTTAGAAGATTTCATCAGTCCTCAAAAAATACCTACCCTGTTCATCCAGCTTTCCACACTCACCTGCTCTTATCTCTTTTATATACATATACTGACATTCAATAACAATAAAGTTGGCTTGGCTGTGAAATCAAAGAAACATTGAAACGCAGAAGGAAAAAATGCAGTTCTGTGTTTAAAAAAGCCGAACCAAAAGACATATTCACAACAAAGAAACTAAAAGGGAAGTGATAACACACCAGAAATTAGTACCCTCCTTCAAAGAATATGTGTGTCAAAATTGGAGACACCTTCTCTACAAAGATCACGTCAGTAATAAACACCCTCATCTGTACCATGATAAAAATGGAAGGCCTTTCTGCCTTCTGTGAGATAACTTGGGCCTCAGCAAGCTGGCAGGGAGTGAGGCAGGGATTACAGAGCAGCCCAAGGCCACACTGTGCTGCTCTCCTCCCCTCTTTGGTGAGCTGTCAGCTTTTGAAGACTAGTGAAAAGCCAAAAAGATCTCTCATGCCATTATAAAGGCCCAGAAACAGTTTACAATGAACAGGCTTGAATGAGGCACATAATTTCGTCTTTTAAAGTAATTCCATGAACATGTCTTGTTCAACAGTCCCAACCAGAGCACCTGCCCAAAACTTTCAGACAGATGAGATGCTTTCTAGTTGCAAACAAGTAAAGAGATTGATGGTGCCCTTCATGACATGACACTTTCCTTCCTTAAGTAGTTCTTCCAGTACTGCTGACTCATAATTTAAAAGCCTTAAAAAGTGCAGCCATCCCAGGATCCTGCACCCAAGTACTCATGAGCCAAATCCAATATGCATGGCATAGGCATGCCCTTGCCTGTTTCCACCAGCCAAACTGTATTTTATGAGATGTTAAAAACAACAGGGAGGGAAAATAAATCTGCTTTTCACAAAGCATTTTTAATATACCCACACATGGCAGGTGCCTCATACCTGCCACTCAGGTGGTGCAGTTTTATTATCAGTTCTCTTCCCAGCTTACTCGAAAACACTGCATTAAGTCACTCTTCTCTCCTGAAATCTGCTGATGAGACGGCTAAAGCTGCAACATTATATAAAAATTCAGCCCAAGCCTGCTCTTTACATTTCAAAAAAAGGCTTAGGAACCCTCTTCAGAACCCAGTTGCTGGAGTTTATCTCAAGCAAAAAGTTATCCCAAGCCTATTCCCTCTCTCTCTCTATTAAAACTCTCCCCCTTTCACAAGCCAGTAGAATCCAGATAACCTCTCCCAGCAGTGTAAATACTTGTAAAAAGTACAGGATGATGATGAAAAACATTGCCAAGTAACTGTTGTTGTGTAGTTTAGCGTGGGTGAAAATTTGCTGTACTGAAGTCCCCAGTTTATTTACACAGCAGAAAGAGCTCCCGGGGTGGCAGCTTGCAAGCACAGTTAAAATGAACAAGAACTCATCTCAGCTGTGACCAGGAGGGAGCTTACCTGCCAGACTGAGACCAGCACAGCCTCCTGATTGATTCAGCTCTTGGCCTCCCTTCTCAGACTGCTACAAGGTGCCAACTGCATAGGTAGCTGTGTGAAACAGTTGTGAAGCTCATGGAAAGAGCAGGGAGAGCACTTGTCTCTCCACAGTGAGGCACTTGCTCTTCCTGTCTGAGCACAGGGTAAAGCTCACACGTGTTCTCACCACCAGCATTTCTACGTCAATCTCAAGACACCCATTAAGGGCACTACAACTTGAGTAGGCATAGATAAATTGTGCAGTCTGTCAACACATGGGATGAAAGTTACAGATACCACCCAGCTCTCAGAATATCCACTTGCACTGGGTACCCCAGTTCTCAGTGCAGAAAGCAGTGTTTGTAGTTAGCATAACAACCACATGTTTATATTCACCTCTTGCATACATGACAATTACAGACAAGAAGAGTTTGCTCTCAGTCCCATTTATATATACAAGGGTGTGTGCTAGAGCTAAAATGGAGACAGTAAGCAAGGGTCACGGCAAAGAGACAGGTTCTATCAGGAATGAAAACACAAGGCTGTACTCCTTGGAGCAGGGGGAGCATTTATTATCTATACTTCACTTGGGCAATCACACCACATAAGTTGGTGCCTTTGAGTTCTTGCTTGAAGCAACAGAATAACAGCAACATAATCCTGTAATGAGCGGAGCACTGAGGACCAAACATCAAGAATGCTCTTGGTATGACTCAAACTAGGGGGGATTTAGGACTCAAGAGGATCTGCTACAACAGAAGTGCAAGAAGAGAGGCTGCTTCATTCTGCATGGAATAGTATAACTAAGTTCAGTGGGAAAAACAAACCCCTTATCTGGAAAATAGAACATGAATTGTGAGGAGAGAAACCTAAGTTCATATTCCTAGATATCCGCATGGCTCTGCTCTCACTGCCCTGTGAGAAACCATAGGAAAATATTTGTAGGATGAAAAGGGAGTACTGAAGAATAAACAAAAGAGAAGTTCTCCTGCAGAATATTTATGGCATAGGAAAAGGTAGACAGCTGCAACATAGGGAGATCACTGGGAAGTGGAAAAAGGTTTACCCAGACATTTTAAGGCTCTTGTCACTATGAGAGAGGCAACATCAGCCAGTGCCCAGAACCCCTGAGATTGTAGCTAAAAATTTCTGTCTGAATAGACTAGAAATGCCTCAGCCAGACTGTTTTTTAAGAACACTCAACCCACACACATACTTCCAAAACTGAACTGATATGTGTGGATAAGGAGCTGTACTTCTAAATTTATCTCTAGCCACTTAACTAATTCCAAATAAAACACCTTTGATATTTTGTGCAAGCAGTCTGTTTAAATCAAGTGGCCTGAAGAAACTCCTGACTACAAGATTAATCCCTTGGGCACTCCCTGACTACGAGTTGTTGGTTTTTATGCTTATGCATTCTTCATGGAATGTTAATGCAAAACAAGATCTGGCTTCATTTATCAAAGGGTTAACAAAAATCTCAATAATTAAATTAGCAGCAATCAGCTAAGGAGCTCCCCAGTGCCAAGTCTAGCACACATCAATTCCTTTTCTCCTCCAGGATAACGGATTAGGAGAGAAAACTTCTAACTGTCCCCGCAGGGTTGTGGCAGGCAGAAATGTGTATGTGCAGTGGCCCATCTCCCTCCTTCCATCCACAGATTGACTCCAACTCCATGTGGCAGATACATGACATAAAATGGGCCAACTCCCTTCTGATTTTCCTGCTTTCTCTAGGGCTGAATCTGGCCTAATAGGATGACAGCAACAAGTGGTTAGAAAGTGAGACTTCAAGTGCTTTAAAAGATCCAAATACATACTCATCCCAAAAAATTAGAAGTTATATGTGAGGTCAGGAGAACACCTAGGACAGCTTTCAAAATCCTCCCAACCTCTCTGACAAACATTCTTTCCAGCATTCCCAACAGGTGAAATTGCTGGGACAGTTTCTGGGACAGACTCTCTCCAATGGTCACTGTTCTTTGTAACCAAGAAGAGCATCCCTCCCCTCTTCCATATCTTAAAATGCTAGTTAAGACCCTTGAGGTGGCAATAACCAAAGGCTAGAGCAGCCACAGAAACTTCTCCTACGCTCTTGAGATGATGGATAATCTGTCTTGTTTGGATTCTCATTAAAGGCATGTCATAAACTGGGAAACAGAGCTTTCAAGAGAGTCACATCCATGCTGGAGAGACATCCCTGACAAGAACAGAGCACAGCACTTAGTGAATAACATCACCAAGATGTTCTTGGTCAACAATTAAGGGAATCATGCTGCATCCTGAGCAATCACAGTGCCAGTCAAATATGACAGAGCAGGATGCAGTCCCAGAGGAGGAGGGCAGATGCTTCTGTCCCCAGAGAAGGAAACACGTGGGGTTTTTTCCAACAGAGATCCATGGCTCACGGCTGCTGAGGGCTTCCCAAAGACATACTGCATCAGCACAGTCACCCATCAGTTAGGTTCTGCTACTGCCCAAAATAGTCAGGTTTATTTGTGAGCAGCCACAGCTGGAACCAGGGGTATTTGCAAAGCTTGTGCCATTATGTCATAATCCTGGCAGTAAAAAGCATCCACAGTGATTATGAAAATAATTTGGGTTTGTGATGCACATTTATAAAGCACAGTACATGCTATTTGTTTTGCACTAGGGAATGAATGTTTATTACTGAAAATATGAAGGTGAAAAATTCTTCGTTGAATTCAGCATTTCCAAGATGATTTAAATTTTAGATCAAATGTTTATACTATAGGGATTTTGAAATCCGCAAGAATCAACAGCAATAATCAATACTAGCTGACAACATCCACCTTGCCACATACTTAAAGCATGTTGAGAAAGTGAAGCCTTAAATTTGTCCCTGAGGGAGTGTGAGGTGACACATGACACAGTAACAGTAAACTAACTCAATCTTTGTCATCAATATTTTTAATGTAAACTGAAAAATACAAGCTTTTTTAATTATTAACTGCATCAAAACAGCAGTGCAAGCACATAAAGAGTGAATTATCTGTGCATTCTATTAATAAATTCTATGCACTGTTAATAAATACCCTAATAGCACTCAGCTATTAATGCTGATATTCCTCAGACACTAGAACTGCGTGACAGCTGTGTCTGAATTTTATTCTGTGATTCAGCTAGAATAATAACTAACTAGTTATTTTCTTCTCTTTTGTAAGAAGAATGTAACAAAAGATATCCCTGTGCTGAAACTAGCACAAGGTTAAGGAAATGACATCAAAAGATTACAAAAGTAATTCCATAATGCAGATAGCCCCCTCATTGCCAGGTTTTGCAGCAAGCACATTTCAAAAGCTCTCTACAGTTAACACACCTCTAAAACTGAGGTTCATTAACTCAGACAAATTTTCCTAACTAAGAAATAATTTGAAACAAATTAAAATTCAAACCCTGGCTTGCTGTACCACCTGCTCTGTTGTGACACTGCGGTAGTGGAGTTTCTGCAGCTCTAAAGATAGAGTTGTGCAGTCAGAGTCTGAGAGCTGCCAAAGCAGCACAGAGAGCACCTGAGCAGCCCCAGGCAGGAGTGCAGACAGAGCAACTGCTGCCCACAGGATCCTGAGCCTGACAGCAAGGGGATGGGGCTGGCACTGCATTGTGTGCAACATTAGAGACATTTCTGGATGAGATCTAATCATATTGTTGAAGAACAAATCTACCACAGGAGCTCAGCTGTTAAAAAAAATCCACAAGTCAAACTCTGCTGATTTTGGCTGGGATTGAGTTAATTTTCTCCAAAGTAGCTATTATGGTTCTTTGTTTTGGATTTGTGCTGGAAATAGCATTGATAATATGGGGATGTTTTACTTACCACAGTGCTTAAAGAGCTTTTTAATTCCTCACTACACCTCTCCTGTGAGTGGGCTGAGGGTGCACAAGAAGTGGGAGGGAACATGGGCAGCACAGCTGACCCCAGGTGACCAAATGGGTCCTGTTCTCTTCCAGAGAAATCAGGGGCTCATGCTGGGCAAACACATTGACAGAATGTCCTGAAGAATGCCCCAGCCCACGGGCTGCAGGTGTTATTAGCAAAGTGTATTTCTGCCCTTCTACAGCAGAAACGGACATGGAGAAAGGACAGGAGGGAAACAGCAAAGATGAGGTGTACAGACACATTTCATCCACATAATATTAGTTCAAAAGAACTGCCTTATTACTATTTCTAGTAGTAAATTGCTGACCCTGTCTCCCTTAGAAGAGACTTCCTCCAGTTGAAAAATACCCTTATCTGATGGATAAATACCCAATATTTAAGTAAGATTGGAGTGAAAATCAATGAAAGCACAGGAACAGGGCTGTCAGGAAGCAGCATGATAATTTACTAACCATATTGTCTCTCATAGGAAGCAGCCATAATGACTTTTTAAAGGAAGGATTTTGGAGTCTCTGCTGTGACTTTTGCATGGTAACTTCTAAATCCTATTAAGGAGTTAGAGAGGAATTTGTTTGTTTCTTTAATTGCTATGGATTAGAAGTCAATAATAGAAAAAACAAACAGAGTACTAGTTCATGCTAGAGCTTGGAGAAAAGACAACAGATGAGTATGATTCCTTTGTAAATGTATAAATTTGAAAATTCAACTCATTGGAAGTATATGCTATTTTGTATAATTACAATCATCAATCTTCTTGTGAAAGACAAGCTGCTTTTTCTATATTTGGTCTACAAGGAATTCTGAAAATAAGCAGTCATCTTTTTCTAAAAATTCTAGATTATCCCAGCTTTCTCTAACATGCTCTCAAAAAAATGAAACTCAAGAACAACATTTCTGTACAATGGCGTGACTCGATGATGACACTGTCAAACACTTTGCTGGACACATAAAACATCCATGCAAACTCAAGCCAGCAAAGTCTGTGTTGCCTGAATAAACAAGACTTTTCCTGCAGCACATTCATGTTCCGTTTGTAACTAAACTCGAGTTAACATTTGTATTACTCAGTTTGAAACAGGCCTCTGCTGGTAATCATAGTGATCTGAAAGAGGCTGTTTCAGACCTGAAAGGGAACAAAATCATATTGCATGGCCCAATAGGAAGTACTGAGTCCTGGCTAAGAGCTGATACCAGGCAGGCTGCTACCTGCAGTAGCAATCACACACTCCAGCAGCAGCTGCTGTCACCAAATGTTGCTCCCAGCTCTCCACAAGCCCCAGTACAGGCCACCACAATGTTGCAGATTCTTAGAATCATAGAACTGCTCGGGCTGGAAGGTTGAAACTATCTTTGAAGGCCATTGAATCCAACCTCCCTTCCACTATATCAGATTGCTCAGAGCTCAAGCTCAACCCAGCCTTGAGAGTTTCCAGAAATGAGGCATCACCATGTCTCTGGGCAAATCTGTGCCAGTGTTTTACCACCCTCACTGTAAAAATCTTCCTTATAACTTGATCTAGTCTAAATTGACACTCTTGTAGTTTAAAACCATTATCCCTTGTGCCACCACAACAGGACCTGCTTAGACATTTGTCACTTGCCTTATAAGCCCCCTTTAGGTACTGAAAGACTGCAATAAGGTCTCTCCAAAACCACCTCTTCAGGCTGAACAAGCTACCTCAGCCTGTCTTCACAGATAAGGTGTTCCATGTCTTTAATATCTCTGTGACCCTCTGGACTCACTCCAACAGGTCCTCCCTGTGCTGAGGAATATGGAGATGGATGCATTTTTTCAGGCTGTCCCCATATCCCTCTGTGAGACATTCTAGCAAGCAAATACAAAAGGGTCTGTTTGCTTCTGGTTGAACATTGTCTGCTCAGCTCCAGCTGGTAGTTTAAATGGTTTGTACCAAGAATTATGTTGAGATCTTTGTCCATTCAGCTCACTGAGAAGTCATCTTTGCCAGTTCTCATCTCCCTCAGATCAAAGGAATCTCCATCTCTGTTTACAGTCACCACAGGCAAAGACACGGAAATGAACCCTCAGGCTGACATACCATTGTGCAAATAACTAAAATTTCTCTTATGTATAGGTACCTAGCACCAGCCTCACTGCTACAAAAAAAAACCCAAAATAAGGCAAAAAACATCAGCTGGGAAATGATCCCACAGATACATAGAGAAAGAACAGGGATAGACATATCTCAGTAATTTAAAGTTAGAAAGAATAAAATATTTATGCATTTGGGGGGGGAATAAAAGTAGGAAAGGTGAAGAAAAATTTCAAAATATTTTTTGAAAGGGGAAAGGGAAAGGGAATTCTAACTAATGAATGACCCATTCCCCCGACTGATACTCAGGCTCATGCTACAAGAACATCCTTTCAAACAGCATTCCTGAAGGACCCAAGGTTTTGCAATGCAATATACAGATGTAACTCTGACTACTCATCTCAAGGCAAACTTAGCATTCAGGAGGTCCTTTGACTTCGGCTGCCATTTGCCACAAGCCTCCCAAAGCTAGTTCCACCACTGCAATTGCCCAGAAAGTTTGCATCCGTCATATTTTGTGCTGGTTCACCTGCTCTGGGAACAAAACATGGAATTTTTAAGATTCATTTGTAGCTTTCAGGGTCATTTGGGATCCCAAGTAGCTCAATTGCTTTTAGAAATCAACACAGTATGGTAATTCATTTCAGAATTATAGTTCTCTTGCTTTTGGAACACCAATATTCACTCTATGTGTGGAGGAATCTTTCCACACACGGCAAAAAAATATCCAGTACTATGGTGCAATTTTGCACACTTCCTTTTCTCCATTAATTGGTTCCCGGCCAAAATTATTTCCTCCACTGAGAAAGCAACATCTTCACTAGAAATCTCCAGCCTAACTAGCACAGAAATAACAAATACAGCCAAATCTGTCAAAGAGACACCTTTGCTGGATAACTGCCTACACTAGGAGGCAATGCTGCACATAACCACAGCCAGATGCTGCCAATCAGTCTCCGGAGGAATGCTGAGCATTTCCCACTGGCCATCAGGCCCTTTCAAGCATACTTAGTGTCAGGTACCTCAAAATTCAGGCACTCCAATTCATTTCCCTCTGAAAAAGCCCATGCTTTTATCAGTAATTATCTCACTGATGTCACAGCTATGCTCAGACAGAACTGCTTTCTATCAAAGCTGAGGCACAGCTTTCTCTGTTTGCTTTTCAATGGCTGCCTAAAGGTCATATTCTTCTCCACAGCTACTAATTCTGCATGTGCAACAGCGGGTATAAAATATGTTTATGAGGTTTTAGTCTCTTCTCTGTAAATGTAGTCTGGAATTCTAGTACATGCACCAGCTCTTAGCGCTGAAGAGCTCAAGGACATGGGAAAAATAACATCCTGCTCTCTTCCCACTTCAAGGCCCAGGGCTCACCAAAATGTAATGATTTAGAAATGGATGGAAAGCAATGCCACTGCCACAGACAAAAGGATTTACAAAAGAATTAATAAATGACTATCACTTCTCTTGCCTCAGGACGTTTCTGGGTAAATTATTACTCTTTAAAGCAGTGCACTGTGAGTAAGCTGCCTGACTCCCATTAACATTAGTAGCAGTGGCATAGCATAAGCTTTATGCACCAGTTCTGAGGATTAATCACAAAGTTGTATCTGTAGGGCACTCGCTTTGAACTCAGCAAATCTGCAACAGAACAACTTTCCTCTGTCAGACTCTTCTTTGAAGAAAAATCACAAGGAAGTGGGTGGGCTGCCAGCTAAGCCACTTCTTAACCCACCAGCGCTTCCCCTCTAACTCCAACAAAACACTAAAGCAACAAGTGGGAGCATTAAATAGCTCTCTCTTGATGCACTTCCAGTAACGTTGGCCAAGTTAGGGGAGCAAGCAGGGATAATTTTTTTTTTTTTAGCAGGAAGAAAAAAGGATAAAAGAAATCACATAGAATTAATGCAGTAAATGCACCATCAAGATATGACTGGGGTTTTTTTAATAGAGGATGAAAGCTGGAACACTTGAGAATAATTTTCATGTATGGATTTGGAAATCTAAAAATAGCACCTCATTTAATACAGAAAAAAGACAGTAACTGACCCTAAAATAGATGGTGATGAATACATTCAACATCAGATTTTCTCTATTTTCTCTACCCTTCTATGCTTGCTGGCACCTTTTCCACAGCCCACCCCTTGTCATTTCCCTAAAGAGGGAGGAGAGGCAATGATTTCTGAGCAGGCTCAGAGCAGCTTTAGCGGAACAGGACAGCCACAATGGATAAGGCTTCACAGGAGAGCGACTCCATCAAGTTGGGTCTTGTTATTGTTTGCCTGAGGTGCTGGGATTTTTGTCTCAAGTCATACTAAAGTGACAAATATCCACCGCTTTTGGTTTCCACGTGATGTTGTTCCAAAAGCTTTCAGACCCCCTGCTTTCTGCAGCTCTTCTCTCAGCAGCAGTACATCTCCCTGGCACAAGCTTTTGGTTTGGTAAAACCCCCAAAATGACCCACACAGAGGCACCATCAGGGAAAAGGGGATACAGGGATGTTGGAGTCCAGGACACCCCTCTGGCCGCCCTGAAGGGTCTGGAGACTGGACAGGGGGGTTTGGGCCATGTACAAGGGGGTCAGCCAGCCTCACACAGAGCCCAGGAGGACACTGCTCTTGATTTCTGGCCATGGGAATGAATACCCACATTGTATGAAGAACCACAAGTTGAAAGAATTTATAATAAGTAGTAGTTTATTACAGAATGTAGATATAGAAGTTAGGATTTTTAGTATATGGGGTTTGAAGAGACAAGATGGAAGAATTGGGGAGTGGCCCTGTCCTCCTTGTTCTTGTCCTTGTCCCCCATCTTTTGCTGAGTTGTATCTTTAGGATTGGTTTAGAGTAGAAATGACATGTTAACATAGGTAGTAAGTATTGGTAAGATTTTGTAAATAAAAAATACGTTTTGAATGGTGATTGGGTCAAGGGGACGGTACATAAGGTGCGGACCCTCTGTCCCAGGGGTCTTTTGCCACATGGCTCGCTCTGCTGGGGACGCCTTGCAGAGCAGAGAAAGAACAGAGAGATCAAGAAAGAATAAACAACCTTGGAAACACGAATTATCAGACTCAGCTTGTCTTCTCTGGCACCGGCGTGGATCTCTTTGGGCAAGAAAAGCCCAAGAACCTTATTACCTCGGGGAATAGCAACCCCGAGGAAATCTCAGGGAACAGCAACCCTGAGACAGGGATGCAGCCATCCCTCAAACTTCAGCCTTCCCATCCCAGAGGCTGAAGAACAAAGCCCCTCTGCAGCACTGCAGCTGCACCTTCAGCCCACTGCTTGAGCTTCACAGAAAGGCAAAATCACTGACTCTATGCTAACTCAATTTCTCCCTCTTCAAAACTGAAGACGACCTCCTCCACAAAGCTCTTGCTCTCCAGTAAAATCTACTGGCACAACGTTCTTGGGGTCATCTGTCAGGCCCAGTTACAACACATTTGCATTAGGGGCCAGAGTGCTTCTACACAGCTCTTAGATGAGAAGCATATAAACACATCACACAGACTCTCTGCCACCAAACCAGTAGCTGGCCAAAGCTGAGAACCTGAAGAACAGGGCCATGAGTAGAACTCATGCCTTACTTCCCAACACTGAACTCCTCCAGCAAAGCGTGGCACTGAAGCAGGACACATTCTGACCTGAGCACAGCCCTGGGAACCAAACTGCATGGCTGCAGCCACCATAGTGCTGCAGTTGGAATGGCAGGGCAATACTGCAGAAGGCTTGAGACACAGCAGTAAAGCTGTCTAAAGTAAAGAGAGCTCTGCACCAACAGGGGATCAGCTTTTGCTAGAGCAACAGTTTATACACAGTGATTAAGCACAGTGGCGTGGCTATAATTGGGAAACATGCCCAGTAATTGCCTGCAGTACGCCTGGGTTTAGCTGATGCTCTCAGGTCTCTTGCATTCATAAGCAATACATCATTTCAGCCTTCCCCCACACACACCCCAAATAAAGAGAAAACTCAACTCATTGCAGGAGCCAGTGTTCTGTTCCTTTTGCCTGGCCCACCAGAGCAGCCATGTCCAAACACATCTCACTTACTGATGAGGCCAGAATTGTAGCAAGATAAACAAAACACAATGAATCCAGGACAACTGAAATATCTCTTTTCTGCTCCTTCCTAAAAAATACCCAGAAGGATTCAATTGTCAGCTATTGATATTTACTAGCAGCAATATTTCATTTACACTGCTTACTTTCCTGTGCCATTTGTTGCATATCCACCTCTGACATTCACATTCAAGAGGGTATAAAATAGGTACATACAGCAGTGTCTACAATAAAGTTTTTATGATTTGGTGCTCTAAGTAGTCAGAACAACTACCAAAACAACTATTTTCTTGACCATTCTGTGTACTGATAGACATTTTAAAAATACTTCACCAAGACCTCTGTTTTGATACTTGAATGCAACAGTGGGCAAGATTTTCATTATGCAGCACTCAGGGAACAAGTGCAGTGAATCTCACTGCCCACTCACACTGCCCTTAAACCATACCTGTAAGGCTTGTTGGGGTAAATGCACTGGTGTGACAACATCCCACATGGTTGATTGAATGTTCTGATGACACCCAAATGAGCTCACCATCCACTTCCCAGGCTTCTCTCTAAGTCAGGAAACCCGATGTGCTGAATTACTGGACAGCTGCATGTGATCCAGTACCAATGAATCCCATGGATGTTGAGAGCCCCACCTTCACATCACCTGCAGCTCTGCCCTGGATGCTGTGGCCTTGGACATAGGTATACCCAAAACTCTGTGGCACCACAGCCAGCATCACAGACCGGTCAATAACAAAATAACAAACCTAGCCCAAGCCAAATAGTTTGAATTTTTCACACTCCAGTCTCCAGGCACACTTACCTGTTTTTTGTTCCTCAGGTCTGTACAAGCAGACCCCATGGCTCTGATGGGGTCAGTATAAATAATGTGCAGGCAAGAGCTCTCTTCTATGCGCCATGGTACTTTGGTTTTGGGAGCTGCCTGCTAGCTATGAGCTGGCAGGTGTTAAGAAAAAGTAAAAACACACTTTTAATAGCTGGTTTTGTTTTGTCATTCAGTGGAAATTAAGAGATTGATCTCTATTGATCTGTGGAAAAGATCCATCTTTCTGTTGCTTATCAGAGTTGTGCCAAGAGCTTGACACGCACAAACACAAACAGAAGTAAATTTCAAAAAGTAATGAGTGAGCAATTGCAAACTCATGCCAGTCTCATTCACCATCAGACTTTGCTGCAAAAGGAAAGTGACAGAGGCAACAGCTTCTGGTTATTGTCTCAGTACTGCCAACAATGTCAGGAATTTGTTTGATTTTCACATAAATCTAATGCATCCACAACACTGAATAATAAACAGAGACAAGTTCTCTCTAGACACAGAAGAGCATCTAGGCATCACATTTTTATTTCCCCCAGCAACTTTTCCATTATGCTCTGTTTTCTCTTTTAGCTTCTCCCCAGGTGTTTACACATATCACCTTAGGTCCCTTATTCATATTCTTAAAGGCACCACTGAAAGCTCATCCAATTGCATTCTCAGCACTTGGAAACACAAACCAAAAAACACACAGAGCCTCCCAGGCATACAAAGAGTTCCTCTCTGCACTCAGCACTCCCCAAGGCTGTAAGATTCCTGCTCCTACACAAGGGAATGTTTTCTTTACTCATGCCTACAGCACAGGAATGAAAGACTTGGAAAGCAGCAGTATCCTTCCAACTGCCAACCATACCACTAAAGAGCCACCACCAGATGTTTTTCCCTTTCTATCAATATCAACATGAAGGCAGCTGTCAAAACAGATGGCTTTCTGTCCCAAACTAGCTCTCCTCAATCCCACCAAAATGAGATTACTGTGTGGACTGGAGCCCTCTGCAGATAACTTGGGGCCACATGAGCCTCCTATCCATGTCCTCCTTGACTGATGTTCCTTCCGCCAACTTCACAGACAGGTTTGCAATTCCTACAGGCCATCGCTGCCTGGAGATTGGCTCTCTATTGTCCTTCTCTCAGCTAAGACATCTTCTGAGGACTGCTCCAGCAGGTTTAAGAGCCTCCTAGACCTTCCTACCTGTCTTAGCCCTACAACAATATTGACTATGCCTTCTCTAAGCACTGCTTTGTGCAGTAACAGATCAACTCATCTGCTCCACAAGGAAAGAACTGCAAAACACTTCGTGAATCCAACAAGACAGTGACAAATGGCTTCTCTTCTCTGGCTTGTAAAATACTGAGGCTCTACCAGTTGTGAAAAAAACCACCACAAATAACCTTACCTTATACTTGTCATCTGACTGCCAAAAAGTGGGGATTCATTTACCCCTGGAACTCTGCTCTTACTTGCATAGAGGATTGGTTCCCACTGAAAGCTGATGCCAGAACTGTTAATCAGAGACTCCTATGAACTAGCAGCCAAAGAAATACATCAAATGATTTAATCCATCCATGCATCACACAGATTTTCAAAGTGCTCCTGCCTGTGCAACCCTTTGTCTTGTCAAAAAGCTTCACCTGGCAGAGCTGTCAATTCAGCTTTTCAGAGAACTACAGATTCCTCCTGGAAAACTGGGCAGACACTCTGAAATACTAATCCTATTGCTATATCAAGGGGGCTTTTCTTGCATTTCTCTGCCTGGTTCCTGGTTATAAAAGCCTTTCATCCTCAACTCCTTCCACATGAAATATCTGGTCCTCTGTGGACGTGATGACACCGTAGACTTCACTACTTCATCAGCTAAAGTAAGTACAGAGGAATTGTGCCCCAGCAAAGGGTTAAGTGTCAGAGCCACAGCTTATTTATGGAATAAAAATCCTGCTTTCATGTAAAGACCTAAACACCAGTGAAATACAGCAGAAATAATCAACACGTAGGTCCTGGTACAATGAGTTCCATGAGGGATGAAGATATTCCTGAAACTAGCCATAGACCAGATCAGCCTAGGTTTATGTGGAATAAATCACAGGTAGCTCTAATGCACACTCTGGCAGCAGATGATTCACAACCAGTAATCATGGTCAGGACTATCCTTGTCAATCCTTTTGTGACCCATGCCATTTTGGGAAGAGGAGCAGAGCTGGCTGTGGCCAATCCACAGTCAAAGAGGATTTATCACCCATAACAGGTTCTGCCCAGGCCATGTCAGGAAGGCCATTTCTACATCATATCCATATAGTTATCTTTTCAGTATGCATTTGTTTCAGTAAAATTATTATTTCAGTACAAATATAAGCCAAGCCAAACTCTTAGTCCCCAGCCCATAGCTCCCTTCTGAATAGGATCTTTCTCTACATGCATTCACGTCTCTACTGAGTTCCCCAGTGGAAGAAAAAAGATTAAGCCTTGCCTTGGCAGTTTAACACTTTTCTTCCATTGGCAACACCATCAGGCATGAGAGTAACTTATAAGGAATGGCATCACATCATGCTCAAATACGTGATTATAACATGCTGCAAAATGGATTCTACAAGGAAGACTGATTTAGTGTGTGCCTCTGATGATGAGTAAAGACCAGATGGTACTGAACCAATGCATTGTTGAAGATTGTATCAGATTAAGCCAGTAATTCAGCCACCTCCATGTCTCTCCCATAAAATTTTAATAAACCCAATCTTATGAGAGGAAAGAAAAGACAGGGGCTCTACTGAATTATTTATAACCTTAGTTACATATGGCAAAGGAGCCCCTCTTAGGTGGGCAATTGATATTCATCCATTGATTTTCTTCTCTGAGAATATCTAGGTGAGAAGCAAGTTTGGGGGAGGGTGGAGACAGACACAAAATACACAAGGATGCAAAAGGCAAGCCAGAAAAGACAAAGTTGATGAAGACAGAGATGAGGGAGAATTTGTATTTATGAAAGAGCTATTGATCAATTGCACACACCAGTGGCAGACAGACTCAAATTAGCTGTCATAATTCCAGTGATGCAGAGGGACATGCAGGCTCAAGCTCCATTAAGTATAACCTACATCCAGAGCAGCCAGATGAGATTTGCGAGACTGAACTCTGAATTCCCACAGGAGATAGCTGCAGTTGATTTATATTCCTGATTTCTTATTCCCCCACCAACTGTGCAATCAGTTCCTGGAGGTGGGTAGGGAATAATTGAACGGCTAAACTGTGATTCACCCAGCCAATTAAGGAGTCTTGGGATGGGCCCTAGACAAACCCTTCAGCTTCATCCAGTCTTCTTGGACCAGAACTACATTCAGCTCTGAAAACATGGCCAAAATCATGATGACCCAGTTAACACTAAGAATCTGAGTATGTAAAGCTGCATTATAGTTTCTGCACATTAATACTAACACATTTTTTTTATTTTTTCAAAGCAGGAGGATGTCCTGATTGTAGACGAGGATGACGTTTATTCTATAATTCAATGTCCAAAGAGCAACACTGCAAAAGAGTAATTAAAATGGCAACCACTGCCTAGTAACTATTGACATATAAAACTCACCTTCGTGTTTGAGCCTGCAGCTTGTGTTAGGTCAGAGCCAGGTTGCTTGATTCAAAGTTTCCCTCTCTCATTGCTGGCTGCTATGATGTTTCCTTGGGGATGGTGCATGGCTTTGTGAACAAGTCACACTAAGCTCATTTCCAAATGTTCCACTTACGTCTATCTTCTTGTGCTGAAGTAAGGAAGCACTTAACTCCTCATTAGTAACTCGGTATGTGGCATGTAATCACCTTGAAACATTTAACTGCAGGATTTCATCTCACTAACATTGTGGGGTGGGGCATCAGACCGGGGTATAAACAAACTGGGACATAAATCATCATAAACCAGGCATTAAATTGGTATATAAATCAAAAATTATAGAAGTCAGATGGATGAGACCCATTAGAGCCTCCTGTTTGTTCTTTCCTTTTCTTTCACCCTAAGAGTGCACAAGGCATCATTCTTGATTAGCCAAGAGACAGAAGAACGCCCATCTCTCCCCGTGTGTCTCTCAAGAGGGAAAGAAGGGAAACAGAGAGCTCTGTATGCATATTAATAAAGCCATATTTTGACTGGCTGAATGACTGGAAATTATTAGCAATGGTATGTTTTACCTGTCAACATCTCCACACTGCAACAGGCAAAAAGTCTCTAATACTTTGTTGCAAAAAATAACTAGTGGGGCTGGAGGGGGTTTACTCTCAATTTTCCTGCACTTAGAACAGCTCTGTGAATACCTTAAGACTCTCTTCAACAATGAAGATGAAAATGTCTTCTTTTCTCTTGTATAACAGTGTGAGACAATGCAAAACATTACCTGAGCCACAGTGAATCTACGTGCCTGCACTTATAAATATAACAAAACAAAATCAAAAATCCCAAAACCATCCCTACCAACATGAGGGTTACCAAGCCAAGCACACCAAAGCTAGGAAATACAGAAATAGGACCCTTTGAAAGGATCAGTATGAAAGGTGAGAAGACAAGAAACTCTTCAGCAAAGAGCAATCAGAGCAGAGATCAGACAGTTGGCCCCACCTCCTCCTCCCTCTCACACAAGCACTTCACTCTTCACTTACCCTAAAACTCCTCTGTGATAAGTCAGTCCAAGAAACTTCTAAAGAAGTGGTCCCTAGATGTGTTTTCCTCATTTACTCAAACCCAGTGTGAGTTGGGTGGCCATTTGAAGTCTGGTTATATAGTGTGGAGCTCTTAGAGTTACTCTGAAAGTCAGTGGGAGCTGTGCTCTGGAAATACAAAAACTCAAGCTTTCCTTACCTCCAATTGGACACCCAAAAAACCCAAACAAGTCATCTTTGATTGTCAGGCCGAAAATCAAAGCTATAGCCAATGACAAGAGGTTATTAGATATTAATATATTTAGATGCCCTTCTTCAAGGCAAGGACTAGGATCCGTGAAATGGTTAACTCTATCACAGGATCAGGAGTTGCATAACCTGCAATTAAAAAGACCAATAACCATACATTCAGCAAGGAAAAAGAAACCAAACAGGCATCATTGAATGGAAACGGAATATCCCAAATGTATGGAACAAGGCAAGACTATGTGATTACAGTGATTAAAGACTCAATAATGAGTGTGATTAGAGGAGATAAATTAAGGCCAAGTACGCAGCCCAAACTGGGTCATCTCCTAACTTTACATGCTTGTATTTGCAACCTTAAAAATGCTCATTTGATTTTAAGTGCACTTTAAGCAAACAACAAACTGCAAACCCAGAAATTCTAGCACGGGGTTTCTTACTGATGCCAAAGAGTGGCAAGAGGGTCATCAGCAGAGTAAGGCTATCGTGATTCACCTGTGAGCTCCATTATGTGAGTTGGGGAAGAACCTGCTGGCTAAGGGAGCAGGATGAGACCTTCCCTCTGCCAATATTTCACAGCTGCATTAGCAGTAGATGTACAGTAAGACCTCTGACTTATGCACTTTGAACAGGGCTTTGTAGGGTATCCTATACTTTTCCTGTTTGTTCCCGACTTCAACACAGTCAGAGTTCAACCATTTTTGCACCTTCTCTCCAAAATTAATCCAATCCACCACTCCAACCTTTTTCCAAATTGCAATGCTTAGTAATCCCTCATCTCACCTCTCCCAACTCTCCAGCACTGTTTTACCCCTTTTCTTGTCCTCATTTTTTCCCTTCCCAAATCTTGTCCATATTTGTTATTCATGCACCCCTTTCAGCTCAGGGCTGGAGGGTCTACTGACCTCCTCCCTTACTCCATCCTTGCTTTTCTGCCTGTAAGAAGCAAATAAAAAGTAGTATGCAGTTGGGAAATTTATTCATCAGTGTAAGTATTAAGGTCACAGGCATATTAGCAGATCCTAAGATGAAGCCTAGGAGAAGGCAATAAAATCCCTTACAGATTTCAAAATAGGTCTTAGACTTCGATGCCAAAAAACAAATTCTATCTCAGTTTGAAATAGCAGGATATGAAGAAAACCCTACAGCAGGGAGAGAGGAAAATGAGAAGGTCTGTCACCACCACCTGGCCATTAGCTGTGGAAACAATGAATGCAGTGAAGATCCAATAACAGGAGACCTCCAGGCATGTGAGCACCTGCTGCCTGACTAACCTCTGGGATGGCTGTCCCTTCTGCTGTCCTAACCAATGCACTAAGGAATGACATCATACTGTCAGCCAAATGGCACTGACCAGCAGGATGGGGCTGTACTTCAGGGCGTACTTCCATCTGGGGGCCCAGGTAGCTAATTACAAATGAAGTAAGATTTCCTTCTAGAGACACATACAGCACAGAGTGAAAGAAAGGAGCAAGTAAAGTGGGGTGCTGCCTATTTACTTCAAAGACTGTTTTCAGTAGTACCCATGAAAAACACAAGAGCAAAAATTTTCTGGGGTCAGCCCTTATTAAAAATGCAACAATTAAATATTTATTGTTGCATGTAACAGCAGATGGGGCCAGGTCCATAAGCCTGCTGGTGTTACCAAGGCATTGTCAGCTATCAACTGAGCTTCTGTCCAAATCTCAACTTCATGTTCCATGGAATGAGAAGGCTTGGGAAGTCTGTAGAAATTAGAAGTCCAGACATTGCAGAAATTTGAAGTACAGACATTTTCCTGAGTGTTAATTGTTGCTAGATAATTTTCCAGTAGTTTTACTGGTTATAAGGAAGTATTTGAGTGCAAAATTCAGAGTGCTAAGGCCAATAAAATCCACTCAGCTTTCAGGACAGATTCTGTATGTATTAAACTATTACCACTCTGTACACCCTATAGAAATTATTAATTTTCTCCAGTACTTGCTCATCTCAGAACGTACCAGGCTATTATTACTTTTGACTTCCGAATTCATTTTTTATGCAAATGGCTTTTAGACCACTACAAACACCAGAGTGCTGCAGTTCCAGAGTGCAGATGAATGTTATCGTTCCAATATAAAGCGTTATGATTGTTGTTATGACAATGCCGCTCTCTGCACAGATACTTTAAATTCAGAGCCCATGCCCTGTGGTCCTGCTGTAGAAATGTGGGGGTAGACAACAGGCAAAGGAGATCCCACAGTGCCAGGCAAGGAGTATTTTCAAAAAGCCCAGGAAATTCTAAACACTTAGGAAGCATCAGCTACCTGCCTATGAACTGGTTCACTCTAAAGCAGTGACACAGTTTCTAAGCTGTGCAGGAAAAAGTCAGTTTCCATAGCAATTCCAGCCACTTCCTGCCCAGATGCAGCACTCTTCACATTTCTGGACACAAAACACAGCTGCTGTGGAAGACAGGCTGAGGATGCAATGGCAAGCTGAAGAAGAACAGACAAATTCCCGCTTTTGTGGCGGTGTTAAATCCAAAGTACAAAATCAGGTTTGTGACATATAGGGAGGAAGGAAAAAGAAAAGGCTTCTAGACCCAACTATCTACCTCACACAATAGGCTCTGTGAATCAGCAAAACAAGAGCTTTTGGAGACAAGGAAGAAAATTTTTATCTCTCATCTGATGTGGAGACTTTTATGCACTATAACACAAGCCACTGGAGCTCTGCCAAAGGCTGCGAGTGCCATACAGCAATTGTCCAATTTTCAGCTACCAAGGCAGGAGAAAGAGAAGAGGGAGTCTTGCACTTGTTCTGACAGAAAAACAAATCTCACTCTTCAAGAACACACACCAGCAACTTGCTTGTTTGCAGCACTTTAAAGCCACAGTAGTTTCTTCATCTGCTGTGGAGAGAAGATGGCTCTTTTATATGAAACAGGTAATTCTCAGAGTGCAGCATAAGATGAATATAGAGCCTGGGTTGCCTGGAGCCTACTAAAAAAAAAAAAAAACAACCCACACCAAACAAAACAAACACACCCACACAAAGCCAAACAGGGATGAAAGCAAAATGACCTTAGTACAGTCCTTCTGGTGGTTAAAAAAAAAAAGCCAACAAAACAGCATCAACCCAATAAATGTTTGTGGTTCTCCAAAGAGTAACTCAGTAGATTGAACATTCCCTGGGCTTTGAGTGCCTCGTCCCTCAGTGGCTTTAAGGAACAGCTCTATTGGCTCCTGGACAATGCTAAACTGAACACATCCCCTCAGAGCCTTGAAGGTACTGCCATTTTCATTACAAACACAACCTTTCAACTGCTTTGCCGTAATATAAGACATAATGGTTTCCTGAAGATTTTGGGACAAGAAAAAAAAACAATATCAACATAGCCTCCCTTTTATTGTCAGCTTCCTTAAAGCACAAGCAACCTGTTGAAATGCTTATTCTATCACCTGAAAACACTTCTCACCCTTACCAATGCCTGCACAATATTCTACAGGTCAAACCTCTGCCATGAGCATATTCCCATGTTTTGTGAACAAATACCTAGCACAATGAAAGTGAACCTACAGGAACAGCATAAAACACATGGAGCAACGTGTGAATAAATAGGGAACTGCTCACATTTTCTTGGCTTTTTACTGCAATAATACACCTCCATTTCTAAGAGCATCAATGATATTGGTCTCATTTTTCATTTAAAAAAACTATGGATCAGGTTTTGCACTCAAAGCCAGGGCCAAAGAGTGACAAGGTCAACGCCTAATAGTGACTCTGTCATATCACTATGTCAGCATCTTCCATAAAGACATTCCATTACTTGTGCTCAAAGTTGTTAAGCACAGCTTCTTTCCCTCTCAGCTCATATAGAGACTTGTTTTGTCTAATTAGATGAACATTTATCTCCTGATAGGCAAGAGCTGACAATACTACAACCATCCTTCCTTCCATCCCTGTTTAACCAGAGATAGTTGAGAGGAAGTGATTGCAGAGAAGACAGGTCTGATTTCCCCGGCTCATAATGCCATAGGCAATCAATTTGGAGCAGACGTTCCATCTTGAAAATGTCTAAGAGAATAAAAAAAAAGATAAAATCAAAAATGGTAAAGTCAGCTGAAATCATTGCTCTAGGAGCAGCTGCTCTCTCGGGTTCTTCTAGCATAGCTAACAGCACAGCTAGAGGAGTATATGCTTTGTGTGCTGAATGGTGCCACAGGGTCCTCAGCCTCAAATTAATTGTCCCTCACTCAACTCCCACCATTCAAGAGAAACTGCTGGAGCATCAGTCCTGCCCATCAGTCCGAAAAAAGAAGTTTGCAGTCCGTGGTGGAAGCCCTCTCTCCTCTGATCCCCAACCCACTGAACATGCAAACCAGATTTATTTTACAGGCACCAGAGTTGGCTGTCCATATACAAGAAAAAGAAAATACATGACTGAAATACCAATACAGCAAATTATAATAGTGGCTTCAGCCTGGAAGAAGAATTTTGGTTTACTAGGGTGACCAAATATTCTGCTTTCACCTTTCCAGTTCCTCTGAAGTTCTCCAAGATGCCATTTTGCCCTCGTGGTTCTTCAGGAAATACTTTTTTTTCCCTATTTCATGCTACAGATATGAAAAATAATCCATGGCAAGAGAAAGAAGATAGCCAGGCCTGGGCACTTATATTGCTGCTTGTCACAACATACACTAAAAGGAATAGGAAACTATTCAGAGAAAAATAATGGCCAGGTTGATATAGAAATCTCAGATTGACCAGTGCTGAAATAAAGTAGCTGTGTCCTGGATGAAACTAGTCCACAGGCATGGAGCAGGGTCAGTTGCTAAGGCAGGGGCTAAAATTACAGGGACTTTCTGAAGAGCTTTAGCCCATGTGGTCCTATTGCAATGCAAAGGGAGAAAAATCCCCTCAACAAAACCACAATCTGAAGACTGGTATTGGCCCTGTCTTTTAAACCAGGTAACTGTTCCTACACAGGAAACAGTCATATAGATTCAATTCATTCTTAAGTGACCTCTAGAATCCCACCAATGAGATTACCCCATACATCAAAGCACTCTGTTGCACCAACTACTCAGGAGAAGAGCTTCAGTGAAGTATTTCTCTTCTCCTCCATCTTTAGATAGGTAAATGGAGATGTCAGTTCTCTCTACGTCTCTCTAGCTTATCTGACTCCTGAAACTGGCAAGAAAATTTCTGGCTCGGAAATGTGATCCCACACCTACACACTCAATGTATCCTCTGCGGGGAGGGGACAAGCAACCCCACCCTGAGGGTGCCCCAGACCACACCAGGTAGCTAATTCTGTGAGCAGCGTCTAGGCTGCACCTTTGGAGACCTACAAATGCCCTTCCAACACACAAAGCTTGGGAACTTGCTGATCCTACCAAGGGATGTACACAACCTTAGATGACCAGGTGCATAACCCTTTATTTGAGCTATTGCTGAGATAAAGATGGATTTTAGAAAATAATTTTTCAACAGTGAGATTCCCAGTAGATGGCTGCAGAAAAGTCATTGTTACAACAGTTGCAAAACCACACACAAAAAGCATAAACCAAAGGCCCTTCCTACTGCCATATGAGCCATAACAGAAGAGGTCCTGGGTGGTGGGTGCACCTCTTTTCCTTTGCTCATAGATAAGCATTGTTACATTTAACATGAAACTAACACCAGCAGAGAAAACCAGTTTCTCAGGTAGGAGAAACCTGAAGGGAACTGAACCTTCCAATCAGCCTAACACACTATTTTGCAAGACCAGCCTCTTACAACCTGAAGAGACACATAAGTTCAATTATTCCTCTTCTTTGTCATGTCACAATAAAAATATGTATTTATCCACAGAGACACATTTAAAAAAGAAATCAACAAGCATTTAGCAAGACCCTCTAGAATGTTCTTAACTCTTTACCAGAGTGGACCAGGAAGGCCTACAAGCACCAATGAATCTCAAACCATGTTGGACCTTACCCATGCAGGAAATCAATTACAGCATTGAACCTCTTCAGAGCTTAAAAGGACCCTCGAAAAGGAAAGCAAAAGCCACACGAGGGAGGAGTGAAACATACTGAAGGCCGTGGGAAGACCAGAGATCTCTCAACCAGAATCAGTATTGTCTCAA
The DNA here is from genome assembly GCA_013397195.1 of Hylia prasina. Classification (NCBI taxonomy): domain Eukaryota; kingdom Metazoa; phylum Chordata; class Aves; order Passeriformes; family Sylviidae; genus Hylia; species Hylia prasina. The sequence goes on along the minus strand of VYXD01008203.1, from coordinate 468,834 downwards.
CCCCTGCCACCTTCAAGGAGATTTAACTGCTTCCACCAAAACAGAGCTGCTCAGGATATTCATTGGTCCCCATGACAATGTAGTAACAAGACCAGTCGCAGTGGCATACTTTCCTGTGAAATTCTACCTCTTGCATTTTATCAGTGAAAACTCTTTTCCACCTCCAAGATGAGAAAGAGACAAGATTTCAGGTCAGCCAATACATCTCAAGGCAATTCCACCCCTGTCAGATCTTGTCACTTCAGCAAATGTTACAAGTTGGTGACCACTGGCTACAATTATCACTGAGGGCTAAGCTCCTTCCTTGTGCCTTAAAGCGCGCAGCAATTCTCTTTCAAGATCTTCAAAGGAGAGTGATGCCACACTCACACAGGAGCTGCTGGCAGCAGGACATATTCTACAGTAAAAGCCAGCAATGAATTCTCCTGGAAGCAGGAAATGCAGCAGCAGAAGCAAGAGCATGAGAATGTGCTCACATACAGAGCATTCCACTGAATTAAAAAATAGGGCATTGATTTTGTTATTCATTTCTGTATTTAACTCAATATTAATCTCTGCATACAAATGCCTTTTCCCCACTGCCACATTCGCATGCCTCGGCAGAATTTCCAGTCAGCAGCAGAAACAGAGATGTAGGTCCTAAGAACAAATCGATCCGTCTGCTACGAAGACAAACTGTATGTGAGACGAGGGCTCTGAGAGGGCCGGCACTCAAAGCCTCTGCCTCACGTTGAGGGAGCACCTCCCACCTGCACACGAGGAGAAGGGTGAAGAAAGGCAGCAACACTTACGCAAGGCATGCCACTCATCCTGCCGGATCGTCTTGGTGATGTTGTAGGTAAGGTTCTTGGGGATGGTGGCTGAGGAGTAGTGGTACTTGATATACGAGCACCGCTCAATTGCTCCTGGGAAAGGCAAAATGCAGAAAAGTGTGGTTAAATGCATGGAACATGTCCTGCCAGCTATAGGCCACATGGGTTTGACAGCCAAAAGCAAAGCCTAGGAGCAAAGCAATCCCTACCATCCCTGCTCACTGTGACAACCAGCACTCTCTCTAGCCCATGACATGTAAGCTCAAATCCAAACTTATGATACAGGAAGTTTATCTTCCACACATTTCAGGCACCTTCCAGACTGGCCTGGAGTAGCTGCCAGTGCCTGCTTTCAGGCACTGAGATATCTGTGCAGCAAATTACCCCTCCTTTCATGTCTTCTCTGAACTATGAGCTAGAAACTGCCATGCAGTTAGTGTATAGAAACTATAAATTCATGTCTTAGCTTTTTGTGCAGCCATGGTCATGACGCAATGCCCATACTTCAGGAAATACACAAAGCACCTTTGATTTTTCCTTAAACAAGAATAAAAAAACATATAAATATTAATAATAATAAAAAACACCAGAAAAATATACATATAGATAGTAAACAATTTCCTGACCCTTTCCACCCCACAGCAGAAGGACAGGCTACAATGTCTCTTGAAGGTACCCAGACACTTTTACAGGAGGTTCAGAGACAGAATTCAATGGCATCCCTGAACAATGAGGCTGAGATAGCAACATCAATGGTTGAAATAGGCTTTTTTTTTTTTTCCTCTGTATTTTCCTCAGGATCTCACCTGTGTTCCATGGAAAAAAGCACCATGTGCTGCTTCTGATGTCTTCTGGTCACATCATTACACCTTCTTTTACAAACACTTTCCTTCCTGTACAATAATTGCCCCTCCAGGATCTGATGTCCTGGCACCTCTCTGCATAGTTAGTGTCCTTAGAAGAAAGGGTTTGGTGTAGTCTGACACTTTCCATGAATTATAGCCTAGCCAAATTCCACATCTGATCAGAAACCTGTAACAGTATAACTGTTCTTGTATTGATGAAAGCCAGACAGGTTTCCTACATTGCTTTTGCCAGCATTCTCAGCAAACACTGGCTTTATTAGCTTCTCACTAAGCTGTCAGAGTCAAAGCTCATGGAAGTCATTTTCCCACTAACATTATGTTATTTTGGCTCAAGTCTTTGATAACTAAATAGGTCTCCTTAATGTGGCTGGCCACGCTGTTTGCTACTAGCTACCACTAGTCAGAGAAGCAGCTATGCTGGAAATGCTTTTATGTATGAAAAATACATTAAGACGAGCACTCAATAGAATAAATTAAATGAAGCAATGAATTATATAAATAATAAAGAGCACTATACACAAGCAGGCAGGTAGAGGACACTTACTGCCAGCCTGAACTGAAAAGGCAGACCCATTAGCCTTGTATCGACAGTTCCACAGGGTAAAATATGCTTTTAAACCACTACAAATACAAATTTCTACTAAGGGTTGTAAGATCCTTGGCATGAACTTAGATCACAGACTATGAGTTCACAGCATGCAGAAGAAAACCCATGAAACAAATTATTAATTACATTATAGTCTACCAGCATCTTTCAGAGTTAGTGCAGTACAAACATTTGAGGTCCTCATTGTTTGCTTCTCTTAAGTATTCTTCACATTCTGCCTTTGACAGCAATTAGATTAGACAAAGCCAAATATTATAGGGGGAAAAGGCAAAATATTTACATATGTATCCGCCTGCCCTGACAGCGTGATGGGCTTCTGTGTGAGTCTGCACCATCTGGGCACCAAACGTACGCCCAGAATTAAAGTTTCAAACTAAGAATAGTATTTAAATAAAAAGACAGCTAGTGTGCAAAGAGCTTTTAAAAAAAAAACAACCCAAATCACAACCTTGCCTTCTTATAGGCTTTCCTATCCCCTTTTGCTCAGTTGCCTTCATAGATTAGAAGCATCAGCAAGAAAACAATAAATGTTTGTCAGAAATTAATCTTTACATTATCAGATATCTGCCCAAACAAGAGATTTATATAGCATAGTAGAAAGGGATGCAGAGCCAAGATACAAAATAAAAGCTCACAGAAGGAAGGGAGAAAAAAAATCCTGTTCTATTTGCAGTTTTTCTGGAACCAAAAAGGCTAATTTCTAGAAAGGTCCACCAGATATCTAATTCTGCAAAGACTTTTGGTGATAATGCAGCAAGCTGTTCAGTATCACTTTCATCACCAAAGCCTAAAGCAGAAAGAGATTATTGGCTGAATTCAGGCCATGACTTGACCATATCCATAATTTTGGGCTGATGCTTACTTCCCTATGCCTCTAATGAGACTTAAGCACACAAAAATAGCTTTGGGACCACTATCAATCATGGTGGGCAAATAGGGCATGGTACAGCACTTGGCACAGCAGTTCACAGAGGGCACTGAAGCCCTGCCAGCTCTACCAGGGAGCAATGGTGTCCACTCGGCAGAAGTAGGCAGTATCTTACTGAGAAACTCAATATTTTCATGGCCCAAAATGAAAATGCTTGTGATTGCTTGGCATATAAACATGAACCACTTATTTAAACCCACTCTCACAAGTGTAGGAGAGTGACTATGCTGAGTCAACGCCACTACATCAGCATATATCTAACCAGAGGTGAGAATAAGCTTTTGAACTTAAGAAAATAGCTTTCAATTGCCTGGACCTGGCAATAAAAATTAGGAGAAGAGTGAGTTTATGGGCAGTGATGACTTCATACTTCTGATGTTTCCCTACTTGTTCCACACAGAAGGGAACAATGTTCAAGATGCCCAAGATCCACGTCCTGGACATCCCTGTGAGAACAAAAGCAGCAAGAGCAGCAAGGATCAGAACTACTGCTCTGCTGGGAAGCCTTCTCAAAAAAATGCTACAAAATTCTTATCTTCAGAAGAATGACTAGCTGTGCTCACTCCAGTCTTTGGCATAGGACACAAAGCAAGCTTTCCTTTCCATACTCTCAATAGGGTAACTGTAATTTATGGAGCATCTCCAGCCTTCAGCACAAACTTTGACCAAATACAACTGCAGCTTTGCTCTGCACTGTGCTCCAATACCTGGGAACAGTATTTATAGAGCAAAGCAATGAGTGGGGTTTTTTTTAGCTAGGAGCCACCACAGCAAGAGTTATAGCTGGCCACAAGAAACACAAAAACCACCACAAAGCTGCTCCAAGGATAGATGCAGTATATCCTATATTTCTCTGACCAAAAGGAAATGCTTGCTGAAAAACCTGAAGAGAAGTAGCTGACATCTTCCAATAGAGAGCTAAGAAAAGGATCAGCAGAAGGATGCAACTAGAACCATGCAGAGCAAACCTCTTTCTCATCATCGCAAGCACAGATGCTCAGGGGATTCAGCAGCTGTTAACTGTGGCTGGCAACCCCCTGTTCCTGCAAAGGTCAGATGACAAACAAATTGGAGATAAGGAAACTAGAGATAGCTTCATCGTGAGCAGCTAAGTATTCACAGCATCAAACTTGCACCTCCTCTTACTCACTCAGCTGCTCAGTTTCCTTCCCATATCAGCTGATCATTGCTCCATACTATCACCTTATCATCCAGTAATACTTCCTCTTTTCTCCGCTACAAGAAAAACTTTAACCTAGGCCACAGCAGAAATATCATATGAAAACCCTGGTTTTTTTCTATTCAATTTTCAGAACTTTACCAACTAACATCCTGATGTTAGTCCAGCTGCTAGAGAAACTCTCAGCTACCACTGCATTACTGGGGCTGTAAACACCATCCCAGTAGAGGCCTCAATCTGTTTGGTCTTGCAGGGAGTGACTGAACCATCATCTCACTCTAAACAGAAGAGAGCGTAGATCAACTAAGGTCATAGCGCTGGTGTCCAGACTCCATTTGTCTGGTAGGTAAACACACAACTTTTTCAGAACTGTTGGACCAGTGTTTCTTCATCACCATTGCGCCCCCACCACTCCCCTAAATATAATATTTCAACTCTTTCAAACTGCTCCAAGCAACAGTTTTTACCATGGTTAATTTAAAAAACAGAATGGTAATTTGAAATGCCACCAAGGTATTGGTTACTTCTGTCCTAAATTTTGGATCTCAGAAGCACCCAGAGGCATTTGCCCTGGTCAGTTGACTTCTACAAAGATAGTTGCCAAGTTCCATGAATTTACCATGTCAGCGTGATCGTTTAGTTTAGTATTCTACATAATACAGACCACCCCATCTGAGAGCTAGCAACAGAAAGTAGTCCTTGGCATTGTCTTTCATCAAACTAGTAACCTGTGAGAGCAGCTAGAGGACAGGAATATCACTTCAGATCCAGCCCAAGATGGCAGAGAGTTACTTGCATGAGTTATCTGAGTACTCCCCTCCTGTCTTGAGGCCTAAAATATTTCATACCTCCCTCCTGCCTCGGCTTTCAGGGCTGCAGATTGTGGAACTATTCTTAAAGGTTCAACTACAGATTAACCCAATGCCTGTGAATAGGTTACCTTTGGTAACAAGAGGAGTTGCAAATAGAGATAAAATTTTCTCTCACACTAAGATTGTTTGCAGCAGTCCCTGGGTTAGAGCAATCAGGAATCTTAGATGCAGGGAGCCAGCAGCTCACTCACTCTGGACAAACTATGGTGTAGCCATTCCAGATTCCACAAGCTAGGACTGAGTGTCACCTTGCATTCTGTAACATGCAGAGAGAGATCTGAACCAGAGGGTACCCATTCTTCTCTTATAGTATGCATATTGGTTTCTAAGAAGGATCCAGCTGTAAAACAAGTATTTGTTTTACTACATTTCCTGTCAAAGCTTTTGATATTATGAGCTTCCCTGAAAAAACTTGTGTGGATATTCTGAGCCTTTGCTACCCCCAGGCAGCTTTTCTTTTCTGTGTTGCAGATACCCCTGGATGAAATGTTTTGTAGCAAGCAATCCCACAAAATTCACCCTTTGTGCTAGCTCTAGTTTTAAAAAATCTGTTTGAGAATTACTACACAAATATTTTCTACTAAAAGGAATCTTAGCCTCTGGCTTGCAAATCACACTCACTACGTCTATTTCCTGTTCATTATGAGAAACTGCCTTCAGTATGAGAGATTGCCTTAATCCCATGGTTTGGTTATTCTTCCCTCATTGGATGACTATCTCCATAGTAAAGAAAGAGATCTGGATTGGTCATTTAGCCTCTAATTGTTTCACGTTATCTTCAGAAATCTGTAAAGCAGAGGAACTTCATAATGGGTTGCTTTTCTTAGCATAGCATTTCAGTAAGGTTTCCAGAGGCTACAATCACAGTTAGGACCAACATTTGGTTACAAAAAGCAATTCCATGTGGCATATGTATCTACTATTGTCTTAAAAGTCTTCTCTCACCTGGAAGAGTTCACTGTTTATTTTTGCATCCTTCAAACTAGCCCTGGCAATTCAGGCTGGCTGGTGCAATTTTAGAACTATCATCCTCAGATGTATGTGCTGCCCTCAGTTACTTTAATCATTTCTTATGAGTCATCAAAACTCATGTGGAGATACCTTAATATGGGCAAGACTCTTGCAGTTTCAGCATGAATTAACTGGTCAAATTAAACCTTGGAGGAGGATAGAAGGAGAAATTAAGTTCTACTTTGACCAGCTGCTATGACATAACTGCAATCAGATTGCAATCAGATTGCAATCATGCAATCAAATATGCTGACTAGATAATGAACTCAGGATGACTTTTTTTAATGAAATCAGATACTTATTAGAAAATATTGCAACACCTTTAACAGGATTATTTTGTTACTTCTATTAGTTACAACCATGAATATAGTGGTTACATTTTTTTTCCAGATCTATAAATAGATTAATACTAAATATGTAGGAACACTATTCTTCTGTATTAGTTGTAGAATTACTTATGTTAAAAGGGGTCTCTAGATGTCCAATGCCCTGCTCAAAAGAAGCACAACTTCAAAGCTAAAATCAGATCCTCAGGTAGTCCATGTTGCTCAGAACCTTGTCCAATCAAGATTTAAATACCTCCAAGAATGGAGGTGCACATCCTTGAGCACCTATTCCAACATCTGACCACTCCTAATACCTAATCAAAAATTCCATTGGTGCCACATGAATATTTTGAATAACGGAATAGCTCAGAGTAAAGGGCTAAAAATCTAGGAAGAATATGCAAGAAGCACCACCTTAATCAACATGTTTGGTGAATATTCATTAACTTATATGCATAAATAGAAGCCAATGTTCTAATTAATGGAGCTCAACATAGATTTTCTGTTGCAGCATGGGCCAAACTATTAGAACAAGAGATGTTACTTCCTAACTGGCCTGGCATCATCCTGCACTGATGTTCAGCTTGATCTGCCAGTAGGGCTTGTTGCTACTTTTCCTAGATAAAGTGAAACAACTCCTGGTGCTCATTGTTGCTTGCTCTGAGCTGCCAGGAAATTGGGCTGATGCGTCCCTTTAGTTGATAAGCTGGAGTTTCTGTCTGTTGGGTTTAAGATTCAGTTGCTAGCCTCTAGCTGCCTCCCCTGCAAGTGGATAGAGGTGCACAGTCAGGTTCTACTCACCTTCCAGATATCTGAGTAAAATCAGAGAGGGACCTGATCCAGTGACCTTTCCCATTCACAGACAGACCCAAAGGTCACATATTGGGAGAGACAATGTGACATGGATCAGGAGTGCACTTTTGAAAATGACCACCTGATCATGTCTAGTTACCCTGCTTTGGTTCAGAACAGAACGTGCTGTGAGATGATGCCCATTCTTCACAAATAAAATTAAATCAGAAGATGTGCTAATGGAAATTCAACTAATGGTACAAGAGCAGACCCAGTTTGAAGTAACATCCCTGCCTTAAAAACACTAAGTGAACACTAGGTCCTAGGCACAAATTGTTGCTTTTAAATTCAACCCCACATACCACACCAGGAAAAAAAAAACAACCAAAATTTCAGGTCACCAGAAAAGTCTTGTACAGCTGCAAGGCTGTATTAATCTGCAACTTATTTTGATGCCTTTAAAGACTAATTTTAAAAACTGTATTTCAATTGAAAGTCTGAAAAACATACTTTGAAAATCCTACATCATTTTTCTAAATTTCACAGGTTTCTTTCAGCTGAAACCACCAGCAGCATTAGATTAAGTTTCACAGGTGGTTCTCTTCCCTTGCATACTTTTTGCTTCAGAAACAATTTTCTACATGAAAATAAGCAACAATTTCCTAACTGTATTTAAGTGTAACTATAAACGTACTTACAGACGCATACCTATAGACTCCTTGTGGGGTAAAATGCTGAAAGTCTGCAGTGCAGCCTGTTAGGCTGCCAGTGGCAAATGGATATTTCAATATAAAATCTTATTTAAACTTGCTTTTTACATGTAGATGCCTTTACTGACCACCAAAAGTGCAGTGAACACAGAACTTCAGGAAAACATACTCAGAAGATTGCAGCATCCTCTGTTTTACCTGAAGGGAAAGCTTGCCTGTATCCACTGAAAGGATGAAACAGAAAATAAATATTTTGTCCACAAAATGGCACATACCCAGCAAATACATTAACAGAATGCATAGCTTAAAGATTTTTATTAGGAAACAGAGCAAACTTTTTTTTCCAGAGTGAGAAGCAGAACCGTGATGCTCTTTTTTCCTTCCATTTTTCTTCTAAACTCATCTCACTTAACTTCCAAATAAAGACTCTTTCAGAGCCTCTAGCTTAGTGAAACTCATTAGGCAATGCCCAGCTGGTAAAGCAGTCTTGTAAAAACTTAGTAGGGGGATGGTTGAAAGGATCCAACATACTGTGCTATCCATACAGAAATGGGGTAATAGACAACAGCGTGCCATTCCCATTCTTTCCAAGTCGTCTGGGATGAAAACCTGCCAGCTCCCTTTCAGTACTGACCCACTGGATCTCTAAAAATATAGAAAAAATCAGCTACAACACACACGAAACAGGAGTCATTCCTAAAGATAATGGCTCTCCAGACACACAACAGCTTTTTTGTGTACAGGCTTTATGAGACCAGATTCCACAGAGCAACTTCCGCATATTTCAGACACTCACTGTGTGAGTAAAGACAGAGGTGCAGAAGACGTGTACACACATACTGAGCAGACTGCAACATTTTGAGAGTAGAGAAAAAATAAAGTGCTTGAGCAGCTTTTGCCAGGCCTGTTCCTCACATGCTCTCTGGATAGCCCAGCAAATAGCAGCTTGCTTAAAGCCACCAGCTGGCAGAAGATAAATATTCCACCCATGATAAGAAAAGAATCCAAGTATGAGACCAAAAGCTGAATTTGCATTGGAAAGTGATGAGCTCACACTTCTCTCCAGGGACCAAGGAAAGGGGGCTGGCAAGGAAGCAGGAGCAAGAAGAGGGTTATGAAACACTTTTTTACTTCAGCTATAAATAACAGTCTCCAAGCCACAGGGCACTTGAGAGGAGGAAGGCATCTCCTTGCTTCTATTAATCTTTTTGTCCACCTATTTGCTTTGGGCTGGCCACAGGGGAGAGGGAAGCAGAGCACAAATGAAAAGTTAAGGAGGTTAAAAGGGCTGAAAAATATTTGCTCCTACATGTTTGGAGGCAGAAATTAAATGATCAATAAAAAGTCAGTGAAACAGCAATTACCAGTAAAAACTCACTGATGACCCAATAGCTCATGGAACAAAGCAATATCTCAGCACTGCTGTCAAGCCAAAGAAAAAGCACAGCAAATGCTATTCCATGGTCTGGTTTCTTCTGTATCAATGTATACCCTATGGTACTCATAGTAAAATGCTCCCATGAAGCTTGGTGTTTCATGAATCAGCTTCAAAACCTTCTTCAAAGGGTTGTCTAAGAAGCAGGGTCCCAGATGGCCAAGAAGAAAATAAGGGTGGATCCACTGATATCATTCATTCTGCGGAGTGTCTCATGACATGCAGTGAAGTCTAAGGGTGCCTATCTCTGTACCTTGGTAAGTTATTTTACATGCTGCTTTGCAATGTAAATGTGGCTTTCTAGACATTTTTAGTCCTCTTCTTAAAGTGAGAGGAGCATAAGCTCTTCCCTGTATCCCCTGTTAGTTTACAGCAAGCACCACAAATAGATGAGCTGGAGAAAGCACTCAGCTTTCTTGTAGCACTTCAACCTCATGTTTAAACAGTAGAAATCACAACATGACAGAATCATTCAGATGTTTGCATGCAACATTGAGGAAATAAGGCTGAGACCTAACACAGACAAATCTCACAGAAGATCCCACTTACAGGGGATCTTACACTTACATTCAGCACTACAGCAGTCTCTTAAAAAAATTCCCTTAAACAAAAGGACATACATGAGCTATGCAACATCTTTATGATACCATTTTCTTGTAGGCTTTGTCCTGCAATGAAGTGCAGGGGTCACAGACAGAGTTTCACAACTTGAACATAATAAGTTAAGGTGAGGACAAAGGAGAAGGAAGAATAAAGTTTGTGGCAGGAGTCATATGGTAGGGATTTACAGAATTAAACTAAGGAGATAGTTTTTACCTTATAGTCAAAAAGCATTTTCTTTATAAGTTGAAATTAAGAGGCATTTTTCTAACTCACATGTTATATATAAAAGGTGAATTGTCTTGACTTAAGTTTGGGAAGTACACCCCTGTAAGCATAGATCGTTTTGCACATTTTAAATGAAAGGTAACTAGGAGAAACCACAGTATTTGAAATTATCTCAGTTCCAAAAGCAGAAATACCAACAGGCAACTAGCCTATCAAAGAAATAAGTGAGGAAGAAATCCAGCATCAGCTTTGCAACCAGGCTGGGCTTTTTCCCTATGAGCGTACTCCAGCATGGATAGACCAGAAAGAATATACCCTGCTATTCCCCATAAATTGTTCTCTCTACATCTTGTGCTGATGAGACAGACTATCCCCATCCATTGAGGACTCTACTGAGACTTCAAAACTGTGCAAACAGAAGACTTTGGACATAATCTCTCTTTGGTAGAAAGATTCCATTCTTAAATACATCCTTATATTCTAGATTCTCTAAAATCCATTAATCTTTTTTATGCTGTCCCTATTCTAGTTATTTCACGAAAAAAAATAGGCTGCTGTGGTTGGAATAAAGACATTTTCAAGACATCACTTCATACATAAGTGTTTCGAAGAGAAAGATCCCCTGCAGTTATCAAATGTATGTGCAGAGTAAAGCTAACAGATGAGATCATCCCTAAGTGAGCAGAGTTTCTTCCTGCAAGTACATAATGTTTCTTGCCTCAAACTCTACCAACTGAATAACTACTTAGATCACATAGTCCAATGGACAAAAGCTACTAAAACTACCTTGAAATAAACATTGAGGTTTTTTTCCTGGTGAGTAGAGACCATTAAATTATAAAGGCAGTATGTATAATGTCTCTCCAAAGTGAGGAACAGCTTCATGTTTGGCCATGCTCTTTCCCTGTAAGGTCATTCCCTGGATTGTCCTTGTCCAAATTATTAACTGGTGAGCCACCATCACTAAATTGCAAAGATACTTCATCCTCCTTTGTAAAGGAGTACACATTCAGAGGGACAAAAGACTGCACAGCTCACTGCCCTTCCCTTACAAAGTTGTTTGCTGCACTATTGTAACTGGACTTACTATTGTACATGAGGGTTTGAATCAAATAGAGACCTTAAGAAATTGAATTTTATGTAGATATTTAAAAAGGTGTCCTTGAACAGTCAAACTGAAAGACAAATAGAAGGAAAAGGAAAGGAAGATAAAGATGGTGGTAAGAAGATCAGACAACTGTACTGTGAAATCCAAGATGAGCAAAAGCACAATTTGGTCATTCTAAAGCCTATGAACCACAGATATTGTTAATCTCTCTGCCGCTGTCTGAAATCATAAGAGGTTTCTCCTGCCAGAAGGAAATTATTGAAGAAGTATTTGAAATAGGAAAAGTTGGTGGATGTGATCAAAAAATATTTTTCCAATTGACTGGACTGTGCCCTTACTTATCCGGTGATGAGTTTTGCAATACCATCATATGCCCTTGTGTACCAGGAACTTAGGCATTGAGCACCCCTTCATAAATGCTACACTAACTCATTTCTGGTGCATCAAGCTCTTGCTGCACTCAACAGTTAACAACTTTGGGCTAGAATCTCAACATTGCTGCAGCCACTCTGCACCAGAAACAACAACACGTTTCACAGCAGATGAAAATACTGGAAGGATAAATGCCCTTGCATGGGGTTAGAGGGAACCAGAATCTGAGAAGGAACCAACTTCTGTCCAACCCCAACCTTCCCTTTGGTTATTCCCAGTACAAATCTGCAAGGATCAGGGTATGCCAATAGCTGCCAGCTATGGGAAAATTAGCAGTGATATGACCCTGTTGCCACCATGATCTTGAACAAGGAATTAAGTTATTCTAGTCAAGTCTCAAAGGTATTTAGTATCCAAGCACTTTAGCTAAGACTCATTATATTTCTCTTAGACATGCATATGATGTGCTTTAATGCAGAAATAAAAAACAGCAGAAGCCAGCCCAGCTTATGTAACAGGGCAGCAGAATAGAGTATGGAAAACCCCTATAGGTCTAAAAACATCTGGTTTTCCCGTGCCAAATAAAATTAGATTGTTATAGAATCATGTGACCCTAGCTTAGGCCCAGAGTTGGTGTATATTTAAATGTATTAAGGTGTGGGATGAGAATTTCTCATCCCATCTGCTGCTGGGCCAGTGCAAATTGGAGGGCAGATTGGAATTTGCTTTAGGAGGGTATTGTGACATGATGTTCCCTTGCCCATAATATCCTCCTGTCTTTCAATAAATGTCAGCTACCACTTCTTGCACCTTCCCATCTGAAATGTCAAATCAAATCAGAGGGTCACAATATGAAGATCTCCCACTCACTGCAATGTAAGATGTTCTGACCAGGACAAGCTGGACTAAATATTTCTGCTGCCTGTCAAGAAAGATGTACAGAAGGAAAGACACAATCCAAAGTGCACTGAGCAGCATTAGATACTAGAACACCACGGATGGCAGCAATAAGCACTGTCTGAAAGGTGAGCACTGCACATCTGGGCACCTTTGTCACCACCCAATGCATCCCACCATCCCTGTGCCTGAAATCCCAGCTAAATCCCACTGGGGTTTATAGCCTGAAGTGTTATTCAGCCCTTTACAATTCAAGAACCTGCTTTATGATCCTCATCCTGGCAGAGGAGGAGGCAACCATATCCCAAAAGATCCATCACCATACATGGGACCAAAGAAGAATTTGCAAGAGTCCAAGCACCACTGGAAAGGTGAAGAACAGGCCTTTAACACCACACTGGTGAAATTCAGATTAAGAGAGAAGGGCTATGGAAACAGGTATTTATTCAGACACTGACAGCTCAGGATTTACCTTTTTTACTCTATACCCCTAGTCTGAACTTTATTAAAGGCTTGTGTCCCAGTAGCCTCCGATAACACCCAATGGAATAAATGCTGTCCAATTATAGTAAACAATCTGTGCCCTGAAAGACTTTTGCTGATCCTGTTTAGTACCTCCCCTGCTCATATAGTTAATTTTGTATAATATATAAAGTCTTGAACTGCAATGTTTGATTTTAGAAATTAAAATCTTCATGATTCAGCATCCTATGTGCCTCTGGACACAGTTTTATCTGTACAATTAATCCTAAATCCAACTGTTATTATATGTGTTGTATGCTATGAATGCTTCACTTTCCATTTTAGTTACTACTCTAAAACTACCTTGCACAGTCTATTTCTCTATAATATCTGAAACTATTAAAGACAGTATTGCTGCCCAGCATTAATTTATGTACTGTTCTCCCAAAAGAGCACGAGGCTGCAGTTCACTGAGCACAGGATGAGGTGAAAAAGATCCAGGATTGTTCTAAACATGCCTCCGCTGGATCATCAGCCACTCTGATGCAAAGGATGAAGACAACATGCCAACCTAACAGAACACACATTCATTGGAAAACATCCAAATCTTTAAGAAAATATGCCATTAGCTTAATATTCTTATCTCCTAGGGTTCTGCTATATCAGGTTTAATTACAGCAATTGTGACAAAAAAACATAGTAAAGAGATATAGCTGCAAGCTTATCTTGCCCAGAGATTGCACCCACCAGGATAAGAGGCAAATGCAGCACCAGGAAGAGACTGCAGTACAAGCTCAGCAAGTTGTACATGCAAATCAGTTTTATCAAAAAATTTCTAAGTACAGCCTACCTTAAAGGGAACAAGAGATTAAGGCGGCAGGCACAGGGCTGAGATTCAGGAGGCACTGCAAGGACAAGGAGACTTAGGAAGGAGAAGTGCCCATCTCATACTGCAATAGAAATACAGTCAGGGTGCACAAGTGCCAGGCTCACTGGCAGCACAGTCAATACCCCAAACTGAACACCCAAGTCTGTTGTACAACTTCACTGGAATCAGCTGAAGATGACATTTACATGTCCTTCTCAAGCAACTGGCCAACCTGATCATGCCTAGAGAAAATTACACCCAAGTTTAGATGGTTAACAGAAGAGATGACAGAGTTTATGCACGTAGCTACACGACTACAACAGGCAACAGGCATAAAACAAAAACAAAACAACAACAAAAAAAAGGAGTTAGCAGCACAGAACTCTACAAGGAGTAAGAAATAAAAGACAAAATAGCCCAGTTTCTGGAATTGTTACCATTATTGTATATGTTTGTATAAGTCATTTGCAAATGTGATAGATTTTACACTGTAAGGCTTAAACAGCTTTTCTGAACGTAGCCACAGCAGATGCAGCATACATGGAGAACCATTCTCAGTACAGGGACACAGTTCAAGTAAAATACTCTGATCCTGAAATATCAGTAATTGAACAGCTCTCAAATGTGAAGGAGTGATTTCATCCACACAAAAGTGAAGCCTTTGCAAGGAGCACACACAAAAAGTCAAGACTGGATGCTGACACTTCATAATGGACTAAAGAAAAGCTACTTGGGAAAGACAGAATAATGGAATAGGTTGGGTTGGAAATGACCCTAAAAACCACCCAATTCTAACCTCCTTGCCACAGGCAGGGACACCTTTCACTAGGATCAGGCTGCTCAAAGGTGCATTCAATCTGCCTTCAAACTCATCCAGTTTCAGAACTTTAATATTTTTCTGAGATTTAATAAGCATCTTTCCAAAAGGAGACCAAGTGGTCTAGAATTGTAGAGAGTGGCAGAAATTTCCAGGTATTGTTTCCCACATTCCAGCAAAAATCTTTCCTACTGCAAAATAACCAAGTTAAAAAATGAAAGAATGATTTTTTTCATATCTTAAGATATGAAAAATAACAGTATTCATCTGTTACTCTATAGACTTTCAACTATGGAATAAAGATTTTACTATGAAATCGCATGACAATAACTTACTTTAAAAGAAGAATATGAAGTACTCTTGACATAAACCACAATATTTAAGAACCCTGAGGTTGCCTTGAAAAGGAGAGAGTGAAAGAAAATACCTTAGATTTTTAGATTAGATTTCCTACGGACTCGGTGGCATTTATTGCAATCCAGCAGTGCTGTGGCAATGATTGGGAACTTCAGTTTTGGACCAGGTTTCCATGAGCCCAGGCAGTGTGTGAAACTAATACTGTCCCAGACCCAATTCCTTCACCATTTGATAAAAATTTCAAGTGCTTCTGCATGTCTCCAATATCACACCTATAAGATGGTTTTGTACTGGGATAGAGAGATGTACTTATACAGTAAAAAATCATAGCTAAATACACTATTAATATTCAAAATCCAAGAAAAGACACAACCAAGTGGAATGATCTTATGGTGCTCAAACTGTACATGTCACCCACAAGAGTTATTATTTAAGACCAAGCCTGCAGCTTTATTATTTGTATTATACCAGGGGGAAAAAAAAACAGAGTCTGAAATAGTCCTGGTTGTTTAAAAGACTGAGAATCTTGTACCCTAAAAGGAAGTAGGAACATGTAGACTCTTGAGGTCCCACAAGGAAGAAGGACACAGTCATGTAAGATGCACATTGCCTCTGTGGCAGCATTTAAGTCTCAACTCATGCTCCTCTGAGTTTGCCCAATTAGGATAATTTAAGCCTGAGGCTTTGATCATTCTGGAGCCCTGATTCCATGCCATGAAGTACAAAAACAGTAAAGAGGTTTACTTCAAACAGTTGCACATGACCCGTGGCAATAATATAACATTTGAATCACTTCAGCACTGGACAGCTCTGCAGCCTCTCACCACTGACACTGCAGAACCAGAGCGGCAAATATGCTGACCTGGCCATGAAGCTGTGCATGATTTCACCTCAGCTTTTACTCCTAATCCTATAAAGTGAATCTGAGAAATACAATGTGGCCATTGTGCACAGTTGTTGAAGGATGCCAGTCTCACTTCTAATAGGAGAAAAACAGACTCACATCACCACAGATACTCCTACTAAGAGAATATTTATGAGGAGATTTTAAAACCATTTTTATGCTATGCTAGATATAGTCACTTACTCATCTCTGTCTGGAGAACACTGGTGCCTGCTGGATCCTCAGCCCAGAGTTAAAAAGAACAGGGAATAATCACTCAAGTGCCTTGTCAGAAATGGGTACCTCATACTTGCAGCAATGTACACACTTGCAGCTGTGCTGCATCAGGAATGCAGTCAGGCATTGTGAGCTGCACTGCTCTTCCACATCACTTAAAAGCCTGATGGAAGGTTCTGACAATATCTTCCATTGGGGTTAGGGCTATGCTGCTCCCATCAGTCAGAAGCAAAGTGGAAGCACTGTCCTGCCAGAGTCCACAGCTTGTCTTGACAAGCAGGCCCAGACTCCTGTGTCACAAACTACCTGGTTGGAAGAACTGCAGCTTGTCTCAATATTAAAAATAAATATCCCTTTTATTGGTTTAACCTTTGCCCCCTTAACCCTGCAGTTCACCTCCAGGAACTACAATCACAACTCACGAGTATTTAGGGAGGCACAGTAGCTTCTCCCTATTCCAGAAAAGGAAGAGTGAACTGCACTATTTAGCATGAACCCACACCAGATGATAATGAAATGAATTAGCAATAAAAATTTATTTCATGTATAAAAACCTTTTAAAAGAGAAATAAGCCAGGCTCCAAATTACCATTAAAATTAACTTCCATTGATGCACTGCCAGTGCTGCTGAACAAATGTTCTTTGCAGAAGCCGGGTAGATAGTTGCTTCATCTGGAGATCAAAGCATTTAGTTTAAGGAGAACAGAAAAATGCAGCACCACTAAGATTTCCCCCTTCTGCATTTCTTTCCACTTCCAACACCTAGTCTCTGGCATGACTAACATTCTTTCCAAAGCATAACTCTTTATTTAAGTACCCATCAACCATAAAGTCAAAACAAAAATTCCATCTTCTAGGAATTAAAGCTGTAAATAGAATGGTTCACAGATAACAGGCAACTGAAGTGTTGTATTGCAAAGCTATCACACAACTAACTATGGCTGAGTGATGTTCAGGTGACTGGATGCAGCTTGTGCTGGTTTCTGTCCCCGCAGCTCCCTGGCAAGATGACAAATCTCTGTTCAAGGTGGCTGCCTGGTTTTTCATACATTCTGAAGTGACACTACTGAGTCTTTCAGCCCTCTTCCTTGTCAAATATCAATTTGATATTGAGGGTGTGATGCTTATATCTTTCTCACCTGATAGAACACCCAATTTTGTTGATCCATGCCAGTGAGCTGGAGGCATCTACGCAGTGAACAAGTTGTGACAAGAGTGAAGGAGCATCAAGAAGGGGAAAATTACATATTGAAAGAATTCTGACTGCCCCAGAAACTCACACACATTCTGTCAGGTCACTCTAAACACTCCCAATCAGCAGTCTAGACTGAAGCAAATATCTGGGGAACAGTGCACAAACTATTTTGGCCTTTGTGATTTGTGCCCAGTCATCATCTGAGTGTTTTGCCTTCGACCCAGGCAGGGTAGGACAGTACGCAGGCTCTGTCTCATGGCTTGGCCTCAGCAGAGTTCCTGTGTACTGACTGCAAGTCCCACTGTGATAACCAAATTCAGCTAAGGTCTACCTGGATCTCAAAGCAGGCAAACTCACTGCAACACACTCCAAGTGTGGGATGTTAGCAAACACACCTGTTAAAGCCATGGGACACAGATTCATGAGATTGGTTAATATTAACATCTATATTAGCACAAGAGTTCGGCCTGAAATGAATGGCCAGCTTAATACCTAAAGTACATCCCTGCCTTCTCTTTGCTCTTTAGGGGCAGAGAAGGATCTACTCCAGCAGCTCCAGCCAAACATGACTTTACTTGGCTGTAGCACACTCTCCCTGCTAAATCCCAAAATACCCTGCAGAGAAAAACAAATAACAACAGGTATGGAAAGGAGTTAAGGAACTGTTAAAGGCCACATTCCTTCTCAGTTTTGTGATGAGGTGGAAAGTCAGTGAAAAAAAACCCTCATGCTGATGGCAGGAGTTGCAACAAAGAAAAGAAAAAAGCCCATGCTAATGGCAAGACCCACAACAAAAAAGACTCACATCATATCAGCTGTGAGAAGGCAGAGATTAAGACTGAAGCCAAACCTTAAAAAAACCCCCAAAGGTGCAGTCCCACATTTTGGAATCACCCAAGGAAAAAGGGCCTAAAATTTACCTCTTTATATGTATCTTAAGACCTTTGTGACTGGGATTACACATAGCCGTTGCTTGCAATAGCAGAAGACTACACTGATTCAGCAGCTCTCCCTAGTCCTGACAGAGGTGTCAGGATAAGACAGTAAAAAAATCATCTGTATTTCTTGGACATGAACAGGGAAAAAAACACAAGAGTAATTAAATATTTTAATTTCCCTCTCCAAGTTCTGCCACTATGACCTCACTACATTATTTGAAGTACTCTCTACTTAGCTAACATTTTTATTAAGAATAAACCACCTCTGGCCTCCATTCCACTTTAACCACCATTACCCACCCATAAGACTTGCTCAGCACAGCCATTGAAAGTCCTCTGAACAGCATCAGAGCTATGCTACAGAGCAGTGGGGAAGACTTTAATTAGTGTTTTCTTCTGAAGAGTAAAAACATATTATGAAATTACTTTACCTGGTAACAAACTGCATCTTTCACACTATTGGAGAAATGAAACTGATTCCTGCTTCATGTGTATTCCTTAGTTTAATTTTTTTGTTGCTTTGTTTTACAGATTTGCTTCTATCATGATGAAAGCTACACAAAATATTACAAAAGCAATGGAGAAGAGAATGTCAATATTAAGGGAAATTAAATTTTCACTTATCCTGCTAAAATAAGTTAGTCAAGATGGGTGCTAACAGCCCCAGTGGAAAAAGAAAACCTGCAAACTACTTTATTTGTCCAAACTTCCTTTGCCTCCTTCACAGGTTGGCTTGGTTCACTGGCTCTGAACTCAGTGTGAAACAGAGGTCACTTCTACCTTTCAAAGCAGGTATGGCTCACACACACCAGCACCAGAAATCCTTATGTGGGTCAGGTTCTGGAGCCATTCCCCTGCCAAGCTGGGCATCCAGTCACCAGCAATTACAGAAACAACCAAATACATGTTTTCCTGCTATGCAATGAAGTTCATTTCAGTAACATTCTTGTGTATTTATTAAAGTGCTTTCCACCAGCAGATCTCCAGGATGATAAACATTCATTAATCACCATAAAACTACATGAAAACTACATCAAACAGGTGATCACAGTCAGAGTTAGAGACCATTTTATATTAGGACAATGTCATGCTGCTCTGCTGACACACAGCCAACTTGCTGTGAGCCATTCCAGCCGCAGAATTACCTTTCTTGCGAGAAAACACTTTGGCCAACAACACCCCTCCATTTGTCAATCATCCCAAAAGCTTTGGCTGAGAGAAGAAGGGGCAGATCTAGGCATCCATGAATTGATAATCCACAACTAACTAACAGCTGAGCCAGACCACAGATTGTCAGCACAGGTGACCTTCAGGCACCTCTAAGGAAAGCTCAAGGGCCGGGGGAGGAAGGAAGGGCACAGACAGATCCCACATTTTCCCACAGGCCATGGAATCACAGGTTTACAGCTCAGCTAGCTGAGTCACCCACACCTCAGGAAAATATGACAGAAACCTTTGCCATGGCAGCAGGTGGCTCTCACTGCCCACATCTGACATAAAAGGTTCTCAGTGAGCAGCCTGGACCATAAGACTTGACTGGAGTCAACAGAACCCCAGAACACACACTCAAGGGATAGTCTGTATTGAAATAAGGTTTTTACACAATTTTTGCAATAAAGGTAAGATTTTTCCTGAAAAAAATCATACCAGCAGAAAACCCAGTACACTGTGTTACAAGCAAACCACTTGATACTAATATAGCTTATTTTTGTTACAGAACAGGAACAAGCTATTCTATTGGAAAAGCTGGAGTTGAAATAAGAAAACTCAGACACCAACATTTTTTAAAATTAGAGAAATTGCTAACACATCACTAGGCTGTTTGTATCTCATACCCATGTAGAAGAAAAGACTTGAAACACAGTTTACAGAGAATTTGCACTGCAGAGTACTGCTGTGTCTGATGCTCAATCAGAAGAACATAGAAGTTTGGGTACTTTCATTTGTATACATGAGTATTTGTACACATGCATGTTTTAATTAAGCCTTATTAATGTGCTTAGTCTATTTTTTTCACTATAATTATACAGTTATGCAGAAAAACATTCAAAAGCCTAGATGACTCAGGAGTTCGACAGCAAGATATGAACTGCCAAATTTAGTCAACAGCACAAACCCAGCTACCCAGCTTAAGTCAGTAATCTGGAGCAGACATTCATTTAAATACAACTCTGACAAGTTTTATCCTTTTTTCTTTGTTAATTGTCTGCTAACAGGCTGTAAATAAAATCTAAAATTTATTCATTATTCAAAATGATTCATAAAAGTCTTCCCTGACTAACCCTCGGCCTACAAATATCTTAAGCTATGGCTGTCACAACTAAGTAAACAATTTGCAATTCATGGTGTAACTTATGTAATGAATTTCTTCACCTTATGTAACCAGCTTGAACAGTTTAAAGAGCTGACAAACACAGCATACATTTTTAATTGCACACTCCCAGTTAACAGTTGGGTGGTTAGAGGAATCACCCTCCCAGGAAACATACAATGCCACATGATTTAGGTTGCAAATATCAAATCTTCTGCTTGAGAACATGCTTTGAAACGCTCTTTGCCCACACCGAATGAAGTAGGCAAGCTTTCAAGCCATAAAAGCTTTTCCACACATCCTTATGCTGTTGTAGTAGTAGTATTAAAAGGCTTCCAAATTAGGCATGATTTTATAAAATTCAGAAAAGGACTCTTTATTCCGTCTTCTCCACAGTACTGCAAGATTTGGAAAATGCACATTTACATGGAAGCTACTGTATTCTTCCTAGCACCATAAAGTGTGCCCATGAGCTCTGCATCAAGGGTTGGATCACACAAACATGGGCCATGTGCTCCTCTGCCCTCTGCCCAATGCTGCACTCCACATCAGGAGTTAAAAACTAAATATATGAAACTACACTGCAGAAGATGGCTTAAAGCAGTTCCTCAAACAAATTAAAAGCTTCAGGCAACTCGAGTTTACCATTTGTCTCAGAATCCAATTCCAGAGTTTATCACCACATTCAATTGTCTTGTACTGAACTAAAATTTTACGTTTCAGTCCATAATTAATGATTTTCTCTATACATTTCTCCACACTTTGCTGTTACTAGAGCCACAGAGAGTTTTATGATGTCCTGTATTTCCCTCCATTTTTTTTGTGCCAAGATACAAGCCAGATTTCTATACTGTTAATAGGGGTCCCAGAACACTTTTAATTTTATGTTAAGTCAGGAGAAGGAAGGTGACTTTAATGGGGCTACTATTGAACATGAATAAAGCTCTAAATCTGGCCCTACTGATTTAGCTTTGAAAAAAAAATCTACTCCTAAGCCAATCATCCCAGTGTCCCAGTTTTTAGCGTTCTTTGATTTCCCCCAGTATTACTTTGAAAGAAAAGTGAAATATTTCTGTGCAGCCAGGCAATAGCTATCAACAGTTCTGGAGTACTCTGATGCTTTGCCCCACTTATAACACACTTGAAAATCATGTCAGTTTAATATCCGTTCTCACACAGGTTACAACTCCTATTTTTCACTAAAAGGAACTATTCCTAGACAGGACTCTGCCCAACAGCAACAAGAGCTTTACAAGAGCCCAGGCATGAAACAGCAAGGCCCCCCCATGGAGGCACTGGCCTCACAGCTGTGAAATATTTCTTGACAATGAGTACAGGTCCATGGTGAATTGGATCCCAGGACAATGATCTTAAATTAAAAACCACTTTTCATAACCTCCTCCATGTCGTTTGGTTGGTTTGTTGTGTTTTTTTTTTTTATTTCTGCCAACTTCCAGTACTATACTTTTAGAGAAACATTACTGAAAACTTCAATATAACAATTAGAAAAGAAGAATCTCACTATAACAACCTGAATGATTTTTAAAATGTCATGAAATTTTACGGAGGAAAGAAAAAAAAAATGGGCTTATCTTGAACTATCAAAAAAAACCCTATCTAAAAAGTCTGGTACTACCTTTCCACAACTATGTTCACATTTTTCAGACAGCTCTCACCCCTGGGACTCTGTCTGTCCTCAAGATTTTCCTCTACCAGTGGTAACATGTTCCTGATGATTTCCCCTGGAGGTATAAACAGCCCTGTGTACTTCCCTGTCAACACACACACACTTATATTTCCTTCCTTCCTGCCCATGTTCCACTACTATTTTAGTCTATTCTTCTGTCTAGACAAATTTTACAGCTATTTGTATTACTGGGCTTTCCTAATAAAAATACCCCTGTGCAATCTGCCATCACTGTGCCTGTGCCACTTAAGACAAATGTAAATACACAAAATAAAGCTGAAAAGGCGCATGGGCCTCATATCTTTTGGATATACAAGAGTCACACAGATATGAAATCCAAAAACAGTTATTGCAGTTCTTCAGAGGAGGATTTATTAGACTGTTTCCTGAAGAAAACCCCCACAGTATAGATGATGTTCCCACCAACCCCAATTGTAGCAGTATATCCCAGGCAAATAATCTTTTTAGACAAGACTATAGCACTTACAAAGAGTAGCATCAAATTTTGCATTCTGAGCCAACTGCAGAGCAGTAACCTTTTGTATTTTACCAACACTTCCCACAGTATTTTGTATGTTAACATTCCGCTCTGAGAATGTAGCAATTAAACTCATGGAGGGCAGCAGAAAACCTACCCTGAATATCTGGGTACTGATCAATAACCAGAATTTAAATTAGGTCAATATTTGTCAATCACATATGTTTTATAAATCTCAACATTTTTACAGCTAAATTGTGGGGGTTTTTGCACATTTGAATGGATGTTGTCAAACAATGCACAGAATAAAATTCAAATATCAATGGAAGTATTAAAATTTAGACCTTAGGCATAAATCCTGCATGAAAGAGACAACCTTTTTAGTACTTTTGGCATTTATAATACTCCTCTCAGCAACACCTGGCACAAAAGTAGCAGTTATCCCCTAAAATCTCACACAATATGATACATATCACAATAAAATTAATTTAATCTAATCACTTATAATACATAAAATGTCAATTCAATTAGACTGCCACCATCACAGCTCTCTGGTAATAGTTTGCTCTACAAAAGTGTGACCTAGTACTCTTCCTATTTGTTACTCCAGGGGAAAAAAAGTGGAGATACTGCACTATGTGAGGGACCATCAGAAGGTAAGAAGGCTGTCAGAGCCACTGGTTTCAGCCTATTGAAACTCATGGACCTATAAAGCATCTCAAATGGAGGTATGGATCCCTGAATAATGAATTTAAGCCTAATGACAATAGCCTCACTTTTCTCATTATCTTTCACAAACCCATAGAAATAGTTCCTGGACCATTGGTCGAAGACCATTACTTTAGGGCAGAGAAGAATTACATGCTGACACTCACAGTACTGCTGACTGAGTCATAAGGTGAATAATTACACACTCTGCAGCAAAGCACAAACTCCGGCAGCTGGCCAGTCCAAGGCTCTGTGCCAGCACACAGGGACCTGTGTGAGCAGCAGCTCCAGTAAGCACAGTCAGTGCTAGAAAGGAAACTACACACAGGTGTTAAACTGCACACAGCAGTGTTCACTGGATAATGACTTAAACAAGGTTGCAGCTTGAGCGTTTTTAACTACCATCCTCTCTTGCAAGTCACCAACCCCACACACCCAAAAACACAACACTAAAGAACAGGAAGAGTCCTGTTAACTCAATTGAACCCATTTTTCCTGATCCCTTTGGCCCCTGAACCTTTTGTGCAGAAGTGTTGATAAATTCTCTGTTGCTTAAATGTCTTTTCACTTACTCTTAAGTAAACATAGACCAAACATACATGAAGCACTTTTCCCTTATTGCTCATTCACCAACTCCACAGGCCCAGATCCCCCACAAGCACAGAGCCACTGTGTCCTCCTAGGGCTGCAACAGCTGCAGGGGAAGCTCTCAGGGCCATGCAGACCCCAGGCTACAGCCTCTCTAGATTGAAAGCAAAGAAGCAGAACATCCAGCCTGCACAGGGACAACCTCACAGGCCACTGGTTTTGTTACCAGGATCACCCACAGCTGTTCTGCAAGCCATCACCCAGCCGTAGCACAGGCACTCCCTAGGTGGATGTCACGACTTTAGGTGGCTCAGGGAAGAAATCCTACAGCTCCTCCTAAGGGGTGATAATCTCCCAAACCAACAGCCAAGGGAAGAACCAGGAAAGAAAAACATGCCATGTCATCCCACAACTAACGTGGTGTGTTTCCTCATGCTGCAGAAGCCATGAGGACATGGGGGAGGTACCTGCAGCACCAGCAGAAGGTCCCCTGTCCCCTCCCAAACCAGGGAAACTCCCCATCTGAGGGAGATGCCACTTCTGTACCACAGAGTTACACTCCAGGGCACACAAGGGCCTCAGCCAGCTGCTGCTTTTGCTCACACAATCTGCCTGCAAGAAGAGCTGTACCCAGTCCAGGAGATCACCAAAGCCTACCCTGCTGGTTTGGACTACAGAGGGCCCAGTGCCTTGGTGCCCAACCCACAGGGACACCCCAGCACAGCTCCGAGCAGCCTCAGGAGGGTCCAGGTGCACAAAACCAGATCCTGCCTGCAGTCAGCCATGCACATACCTCGTTCAAATGGCGGGAAGAGCCTCACAAGGGGCACAGACCCACAAGACAAAGCACAGGGGCTGGTAACAGGGTCCATTATCACAACAATGAGCAAGGCAGGACCATGGCACCCCTCGAAGCGTAAATCCACCTCAGAGCAGAGCTCAGTGAAGAGCCATCCCACTCAGGCTGAGCTGAAATGGCCCCCGATGGGTGTGGGGGACCCAGGTGGAGGCAATTAGGGCCGTGAGGGCCCATGATTGCCCCAGCTGGCACCACCTCTGCTGAGAGTGGCTGCACCTGCCACCAGAGCCTTGTGCCAAGAGGGGTTGTTTTCCCCACAGAGACACGGAGCAGCCGTGCTCAGAGTGGGGCTGCCCATCACTGCCTCAGTGGCCACCCTCAGGGCAGGTCACTGGGCTGAGGGATCGCAGCTACTGCAAATGGCGTCCAGTCAGGATCTGGCCCTGCGATGGCCGGGCTTGTGTGAAGTGTGGTGTTCCCTTTTCCCTCAAGAAAACTTCTAGCTGATAAAAGGGAAACAAATTCCCTCATAAATTTTCCTAGGACTATTTACAATGTTCTTTCAGAAGAAGTGATTAACAACTAGGGGCCTTATGTATCTCCCCTTCCAGCAGTAAACAGCCACTGAAATAAATGAGTTGTCAAGCAAAGAACAAGAGAAAATTGCACAAAATTTCCATCCTTGCACCAGTGCTTGGATGACACTTACGCTTCTGTCTCTTATTTGCCTCACTCTTCCAGAAACCCCTGGCATGAGCATCCTTCTGCTCGTGGTCTTGGATTTTTTTCTGCACCCCACCCACAGTCCTGAGGCAGCACCCAGGCAGTTGTTGTGCCTGCCAAAAATGACTTCTGGAAATATTTAGTAAACAAGGACCAAAATTCTGATCCAGAGGCTCTGTCTTTGGACGTAAACAGTCCACTGTGCTGTAGATGAACAAAATTAAAGCAGTCTGAAGTTTACTTGGGGAGGAAACCAACACTAACAGTAACACAAATCTCATCCCTTAGTGTGTGGGGTTTACTGCTAAGGGCTACACTCAGAAGAGAAGCTGAGTCTCCGGCAATGAAGAAATAGGTGAATAAGCACAATGGAAGAACAAAAGAAAACAACCTTTGTTCGTCTTACCTGTGTAGCAAGGTACCTGATAGGTAAGCTCACTAGATTTTCATGGGTTTAGACTAGATATTAAGAAAGCATATTTGAAAGATTGGGCTAAATTAACAAGATTCCTGAAACTTGTACACTCACTAGGAGCATAATATGCAAGTCATAATCATGTAGCAATAGATTAATATGCAGATTCAATGTGTTGGGTTAGAAGAGGTAATTTGAATGACTGGTGCATTCACAAAGATTGTTTTGGAAGAAACAAAATGTGTGGTAGAGGAAAGCTATCTCAGATGGGTGAACAGGTAATCTCCAGTTCACCTCTCTTCTAGAGCAGGCTGACTCTGTGCCACACAGCTTCCCAAGTTTTGCCTCCAGGGCCTGTTACCTACCTCTGTAGATACTTCACTGACAACACAGTACTATATGTTTTGACAGCAGAAGGTTCTTTGTGGTTTTCAGACTATTTTGTCACTTCCTTCTGTGTCATTTCTTATTATATACCCCTTTAAATCACACAAAGTAATTCTTCTCTTAGCATTAACACCCACCAAGTATTTGTAGTCTGTTCGTGCATGCCCGCCTTCATCATCTCTTGCCTACATTAAGCACACCAAATCTTTCAACCTAATTTTTGTTGTTTTCTTTGAACTCCTCTCTGTTGAGACACTGCTATTAAAGTTTTGTGCAAGGCTTGATGTGATAGTTTTAGATGTATATGCATCAGAAGTGTATAGAATTAATCTATTTCCACCTTGAACTGCAACATAATGCTCCTATATATGCAGTGCAAACACTGCTTTGCAGATTAATATAGAATGTCCTATCCTGAGTTTCTGAGCTTATCTCCAGGCTTTTGATTCTTTTTGAGAGTCGTGAGTTCCAGATTATCTTCGTATCTTGCTTTTGCCATTAGTAGAGACACAGGTTCTGAAAAATCTCAATAGAAGGAGCATCAGAATACAGTATAATAATCGGAAAATAAGTTTCCAACGTATTTTTCAAAGTCTCCATGACATTTTGCCCTAAAGAAAAAATTGGTTTGGCTGAATTCTTGTTTAGTCTCCATGTGTACAGTGATTACTGCTGGGGCAGCAAAGGACCACCAAATCCCACAATCACACAATCCTGACACCACTGCAGAGCATCATCCATCATTATATACAGCTCTTATAGCCTTGGATTTTGTATAGCTGCATTCACATGGTGAACGAAGCTCAGTGACAGGATCACAAGAAGATATGTGGTACAAAGCCTTGCTGACAGATGGACAGGAGATTCAGAAGACAGTGAGAAAACAGTACTGGAGAAAGGGACTCAAAGTCACCCAGCTTATACACGGGACAAATGAGCAAGTACACAGAGGAGGACCCCCCAGACATCTTTAAGAGGCCCCACCTTGCCTCATTAATAAGGTGTAAGTCTCCTCTCTTATTTGGACTGATTGCTGCCCACTCACTGTGTTGAGGTTCCTGAAAAAAGCAGTTACCTGTGTGTTCCTACTGCAAGAGGCCACAATTGCTGTGTGTTGGCCACCTCTGGTTTTTCAAAGACAGAGAACATTATGAGTTACACAACTTGCATGGGAAGACACAGGGTCTATGCAAAAGAGGCAGGAGATGAAGACTAGAAATAACAGGTCAACCTGAAAGGACAAGACTAATATTACCAAAATTGGACTAAGGAAAGGGACAGAAAGAAAAGGAGCAGACAAGAGCAGGGATCTAAGGAGCAGGAAAAATAGTAGTAGGAGGAGGCTGAGAAGATTATGACAGCCCCAGACTGTCACAACCCAGGGCGGCAGACTGCATCCGGCCATTAAGAGCACAATTTCATGTCACACACAAATATGATCCAAAGGAGGTCCTGGCAGCTTCCAAAGGGACAACCTCTGCATTTCAAACACACAACGGGACCCCAGACTGAGCCACTAGTAGGTGAGCTGGTATTCGAAGGCAATAGCCAACAGCTATTTCTGATGAGACAAAACCTGGCCTCACATGTTTGAGAAGCCAACAAAGATCTCATTTTTGTCCAGACAGAAACTGAGTAATTCTATTAGCATTGTGACAGTTATATTCCTTTCTCTAACAGCGCACTCTTTACTAACAGATTTCAAATGCCTTACAAAGGAGGGATCTCCATTGCCACTAACAGGTAAATTGGCTGAGGCGCAGGGTGTGAAGTTGCTTCCTAAGCTTGACTAGCACATATCAGGAAATAGGGACTGGCCACCTCTCCTCTGCTCCAGTGCGCTACTTGCAGAGCAGTGCCTCCTATAAGCATGATCTCCTTCTCTCTCTGCTTAAAGGGCATCACTTCAAAATGATCATGCTTCCTCTGGCTTCTTACAGCTACCATGGTGACAGGAAAAAAAACCAGGTGACATCCAGTCTTCCCTTTAACATTCATCATCATACATGAGGTAGGTGTGGTTAAGGGGAAGGACCAGAGCCCGCCCAAGCAGAGAGACACCTCACTTACCCTGCACACAGCCAGCTCCCCCCTCCTTGCCTGACTACTCAGCATGCCAAGTACATGACAAGTGGATTAAAATAACATTTAAGACTAAGACCTAACAGTCATTAAAAAGAGAGGAGATCTCAAAGCAAGATCAAACTGCATCATCACCTCTACCTAAAGAGATGGGAGATGGCAGCTTGCCACACAGACCACTGGTGGTTTCTGTCACAGCAGGTGTCAGGTTGCCACACATGTACATTAAATACACAAATGCACATGTCAGCAAGCTCGGGAGGGTGTTCAGTATCATGTGCCATACTCCAGGAGGTACCATGCTTAACAAGGAGAGCTATGGGGCTGGAAACCCCAAATCTGACTTAATGTTCCATTGACCAGCTGATCCCTTTGCAGAGCAGAGCCCCAGATAGTCCTACCTTGTCCCATACCCCCACTCCTTCCCCTTTTAGTCCCACACATACATTTTGCTTTGGAAGAGGGGCACAGAGGTGAGGGGAAGGAAGGCAAAAGGGATTTCTCCCAGGCCTACTATCACAGGGGCTAACCAGTGGATTTATCTGGGAAATACTTGGTTAAAATGGAATGTATTTCTGGTGGAGAAAAGCATTGCATAAAACCAACTCCATATTAGGACATCTGCTCTTTGGATCATCCTGTTCTGGCTTGCTTTACAGATAGCACACATTAACCAGCTAATGATGAAGAGTCAGCCTAGCTATGGATGAATGGCTTGGATTAATCTCTTTTGTCTTGTGTATGATAAACACCAACTTGTCAGCTAAATCCTGTCTATAGAAACTTTATTAAGGATGATTATGCGTGAGTCAGAAAGGACACAGCTTGACTTTCAGATCCCAATTTGAGTTTAAGGGCTGGCTGGTTAAAAACATCACCTTGAAAACCAAGTAAATTTGATCTGGATGCCGCTGAAGAGAATAAATACGGAGCCTGGTGATGTC
Organism: Hylia prasina; assembly: GCA_013397195.1. Classification (NCBI taxonomy): domain Eukaryota; kingdom Metazoa; phylum Chordata; class Aves; order Passeriformes; family Sylviidae; genus Hylia; species Hylia prasina. The sequence goes on along the minus strand of VYXD01008203.1, from coordinate 439,211 downwards.
ATTTTTCTCCAAAGTCACTTTTCTGTCTGCAGCAGAATCTTACCTTTATTTGAACAAAGACCTTTATTTTGACTTTTCTTGTCTTTGTGCTTTATAAACTATGTAAGAAGAAAAAGAAAGCAAAAGACAAAAAAATGGAAAACATAATTGTCAGTTTGGGGCAATGACATTCTTAGCTGTGACACTCTGTATAGCTGCAGAGGAGAGAAACCAATAAAAGTTATTTATAGGGATTTTAAGTTGAGTAGATAAAGGTCAAGATGTTTACCTGGCCCATTATTAGAGTCAATGGGCTGGAGGATGTTTTAAAAGAACCAAAGGGGGATGAAATATTTACATATCCATACTAAAGTTACACATTATGAAAATTTAATGCATTTAATTTTCAACTTATTTTTGCCTTTTGCACATTCAAGTGCAAGATCAAGCTAGCAAAAGTTAAGATGCTTTTTTAGTAAAGAAAGATCCATCAGAAACAGACAGAAAATGAGAAAAATCAGAAAAAAAAATAAATTTGAATCAAACAGAATAAAAATTTTAAAGCTTTTCAGTGAAATGTTAAGACAAAACAATCATTTTAGGTCAACACAAAATGTTTTGGCAAAACAATAAGGAAATGCTTTGATTTTTAACTGGATCAATTTTCCTTGAAAAATATTCCCTTAAAAAATGGAAAACTATTTTTAGAATATTAGAAATTGTCATAGTTTTCACAATTATATCTGTTTGCTGAAAAAAAGTTACTTTTTCACTGCCTTGTTTCCCTCAACCCTTTCTTGCCTTCTGACACTATAGTGATTATTTTGTCACTGTGCTTGACAAAAATTCACAAAACCCTTTGATTCTCCTCCACATTGAAAAATTTACTATTTATGAAAAAAATTGGACCAGCTCTGCAATGGCAGTAATTCAACCATGTCATACAGACATCATCCTTCTCTTTTCTGTATGTCTGATTACATTGACCTGAGGCTTTATTCAGAATCATAATACTGGAGACAAGAGTCTCCATTTCTCTTCATTCCCTAGGCAGACCATTACTAGAGCTATTCAGAAAGAAAGGATGCTTTTACAGCTAAGGCATAAGACTAGGGGTCAAGAGTTTTGGACACACTTCCACCTCTAGCTCAGATTTTTGTAAGATTGCAGACAAGGCACCTGAGTTTCTTGGCAAAGAAAAAGGCAAAACAGAATATCTCAATAATTCTTTCACTGTTTAGATTTTACACTTTGAGGCAGTCTTTTTCCTCAGGACAGTAGTCAACTCAGGTACACAGTCCTTAATCAAGGACTAGGCCTTCTGCTGGGCCCCTTGGTAGAAATCTCATCCTGAAGCTCACCTTTAATGTTTTGAGGTGAATTTTAATGCACCCACTGACTGCAGAAGGAGCCTGAGTGCAGGCATGCACCTCACCCCATCTGTACCACTGCAGAGAAAACCAGAAAGACATGATTAAGTCACAGCAAAGAGTCAGCCTCCACTTCCCAGTGGTGTTTCCCTATAGCTGTGCAGAGAGACATTGCAAGCACAGCTCAACTGCCACTGCTTGGGGAGAGGAAAGTGGTGGAACAGAGGAAGGTCTGGGGGTTTAGCAGCAGGCAGTAGTCAACACGTGCTTAACAAGATAAATGAATAAATAAAGCAAAATCAAAATTAAATATCTCAGTTTCTAAAACAGGGGCTTTCAGCTGACTCAAATTAAATGTCTGCTTTGGTGTTTCAGTGCTGAGAAAAATCTGCTATTTTGAATTTCCGGATCAGTTCTTGCAAGCCTTTCCCAGACTGAAAATCTGCTGCCTATAGCTTAAAGCGAAATGGACCAACTGTTCTCTCTCCTCCTGGGCCATGGCTCTGGCTCTGCATCTCACCCCATCTGTACCCCAACAAAGCTGAGTACCTCTGGGTAGTCACAGCAAGTCTGATGGTTCTCTGTGGCTCAAAAAGACCTGGCAGAGAACATTCCTATTGGTCCACAGTGTGATAGTCTGTGCAGAACAAGGCTGAGCATCCTGTATTGGCACACTGGGTAAAAACTGATGTGCTGGGCCCAGCCTGAGCTGCTGGTCTCTGCTCTGCCTCAGCAGAAGTGGGGGCAAAGGCTATCAAAAAGGCTTTCTGCCACCTTGGTATCTTCTGAAGAAGAAGGGGGCTGTCTGGGGAGTGTGACTGTCCCATGTGTAAGTCAGAGCAACCCCAGAGACTGCTCTAATTTATGCAGGCCTGAAATACCTTTTTTATAGCTTGTGTTATTCTATTGACAGTGAACAAGCACAAAACTTAAAAGTCTGTTCTCCTTGTGCTTTTGCTGAGGTTTCAGTCCAGCTGTACTGACCCTGTCTATGCTTAGGACTTCCCAAAAAAAGCACCATTTGGGATGGTGGTTTAGTCATGCAGACAACTGTCTGCTTATAATTGACTGAGACCAATACATTTCACGTAAGCCACTTATGGTAATGACTTTTGGTCACTAGTGATGTGAGCAAGGTCAAGTTAAAACCCATGGGTGAGAGACTGCATAGTCCTTTTTGAGTCCCTGAGGACATCCATTCTCCAGTGATGATAAGTGAAGTAGCAGGGTGGATTGCCGGGAAAACTTAATTTGCAAGCAAGAAAATATCTTGGAGCTTGTGCAAGGCTGTCAGCAAAGTGACTCTGCTTGGCTGGAAATATTCTGAGCAAATATGATAAGGTGAAACTGGCCAGCACCAAGGCCTCAGCACCATGTCACTCCCAGAGCTCTGTTTTAAGGATTTAAGAGAGATTTAAGTTGTGTAGAAAAGTTAATTTCTCCCCACAGACAGAAACTGTCTATCCCAAAAGCAAAACAAGCACCAATTTTAATTTCTTTTTCCCTCTTACCTTCATTCCCTTCTTTTAACTATTTACATAACTTGCTTACTCTTCCAAAATGAAACAAGGTCTGAACTGCATGTTGCACAAAGCCAGTACAGTAGGAAACAAAAACTGACCATCCATGACCTGAATCATAATTAAATTACTCCAATCATAAAGCAAAAAGTTCAGCTTGTCAGTGTTTAAGGGATTCTTCCCTCCCTTTCATTTCAAAGCAGAACCATGCATCTTCTCCAGAGGCCACCAGCTCCTCAAGCAGCAGCCCAGAACCTGCTCCTGCAAAGAAGGTGCCAAGGGCAGGAGATGTAAGAGCTCAGGAACTAAATATGGGGCCAAAAGTGCTTGTTCTCTTGTTGCTTGAGAGGGGCTGGGCAGTGAACACTTCAGAAGTTTTGGCCAGTAAGTACAGATTCCCTGCAAATTGTATCCCATGACTACCTGCAGGCAATGGGAAAAAAAATACAAATTAAGTTCTTGCTTTTTAATTGAAATACAGCAAATCTCTGTTTTTTAAATAATCTGTTTTCCTATGTGGTATAACATCTACGTAGCAATTTTTAAGTGACATGATGCAGCGTGTTTGTGTTTAAAACAATAATAATAACAATCTTATCTCAAGCCCTCAGGATGCTGAGGAGTTCAGCATTGGGTGAAATGTCACCCTTGCAGAGGATAGGCTGAGGAATTTGTGTGCAGCAGTAGCTTGTGATCTGAGCACAGGGGTTTAGAAAAGGGCTGCATTTCATGACCTACAAAAGAGAAAAAAAACGAGATTTACATTCCAAATGTGCTGAGCAGCCCTTTCCCTTTAGTTATTAGAGGCACTCGGCATAATTCATAATCGCCTGATGCCAGGGGGAGGGGGGAGGTGCCCGCTGCCATTCAACATCAAAATCCCTCCAGGAACAGCAGTAACGGGGTTCTGCTCTTATTTATATCGTGACAAAAAATGGCTGGCAGGAAGATACCAGCAAATATCAGAATAAATAATTCAGTAAGTGTAACAGAAGGTCACAAAGACTAACAAGCATTTCTGTTTCTTCTCCTTTTCTCTCTCCCTATCTTTTATGTAAATGCTCTTTCTCTTCCCTCCCAAATTTCCCTGGTTTTGTGTAATACCTCTCTCCATTCTTTTCCTTATGTACACAAAGTTATGGCTTAAAATGCAGCTTCCCCATTTCTTGGCTTTCTAGCCTCTGTTGTGCTGCTGATGGTTTTCCTGCATCTATCCTTCCTTTCTAACTTTCCCTCGTGTTCTTTCCCTCTTTTACTGCTTACTGTCATCACCCTCCACCTCCCTTCTTGTGGGACAACTGGCCATGCTCGCCAGGGTAAACTCAGTTCTGAGTTATGTTACAGTAAAATGCTGCTGGTGTTGATAAAATCTTCTTGGCTTGATCTTGGAGCAGCAGCAGAATGTGGCCCAGCATTAAGAGCGCTCCTAGGCTGCATTGCTGTGGCACCAGATCCACCCAAAGCTTTGAAGTGGGTACATTTATGGTTTTGTGTACTTACACACATAAAATACTCCAAGTCTTGCTCTACATTCAGGAAAGCCAGAGAACCCTTTGACTGACAGGTAAAATCTGAACTCTTGGTGTCAGGTACTCATTTTCCAGAGCCACAACTTCCGTGTAACGTTCAATCATAAATTATGAGTACAAAAGGCAGCTCTGTGATCACTCAGGGGCCCAGTAAAGGCCACGGGACTGTCCAGAATTCATTTCTGTTCAAAAAACACAATCTAAGTTTTCAAGGTGATTTCAGTGGAGAATTTGCCACCTCCAAGAAGAAGCTGTTTCTTGGGTTAATATCTTCCCCACTAACTGGCCTTATATCTCATTTGAATTCAGCTGGTTTAACCACAGCTTTCCACCTGTGATGAACCCAGTATCTGCCTGCAAGATACAGAGTCCTCTCTGAGCAGGTTCTCTTTCCATATGCAGCTTTATAGCCTATGATGAAGCCATCCCTCAATCCTCTCTTTGTTAAGCTTGGCTGCTCGAGCTCCATAAGCCTTGCATTACCAAGCGTGCTCTCATCAACCATTTCCACAGAGCTACCTGGTTTGCATTATTATTTAGCACTCCCCAAACTATTATTAGTATACTTTATGGATCACTTTGTCATGTTTTTCCCTAGTTCTTTAATTAAAATGATAGCTAGCCTAACGCAAAAAGCTGTTTACCTGTAACATCCTGTGAAATCTGCTTTATGTCTACAGAAAATTTTGTTTTAAACTCCATAATTTACCCAGCTTTTTAATCCATTTAATACGCATCATGTTGATTTCTGTAGTTTATTAATAAAAATGTCATCTGGTACCCTGTCAAGTGCCTAAAAAAAGGGAAGGAATATTCAATCAACGCTAGCACCTTTATCAACAAAAATTACTTTAATGAGATCTATTGTTATAAGTCCATTTCGATTAGCATTAGTTAGTATATCTGTATTTAATTTTTTATTAATTTATTCATTAATTACATTAGCTGATACATTACTTTTCCTAGTATTGGTATATTTAGAATTTTCAAGTATTTGAATAATACCAGCTTTCTTCTAGGTCGTTGATTTTTCACCAGTATCCTGGCAAATTCCAAAAATCACCATTTATACGAATTAAGTCTGGACATTTCCTTAGCTGGGTCTTTTAAAATGTTTGGAATCAAATTATTCAGATCAATTAAATTAAAATGACTAAATTTATTAACTGTTTTGTCAGTCTAAATTACTGCCAGAGGAGAAAGTATTTTGTTGTCATCACATGGCAAGAATATCTTATCTAGAATTTTCCCAAAAGAGAAATAAAAATTATTATTAATTAAACATTATTAAAGATATCCTTGACTTCCACAGGTTTTCTTAATGATTTCCATTTAGCAAAAGACAAATACTATTGTTAGCATTTCTATCATTAACATGCGTTGCTATTACAGAACGTATAATACTAATTTACTTGGAGTGTTTGGGTTTTAATAGCTTTTCAAGCTTTGCTTCCTGTATCAACACAACTACCTACAGTTTTCCTTCTTGTGCTTCATCTCCTACCTAGCTGTTATCATTCCAAGGTTTTAATTTCCAGATATTTCAGTATGTTGCCCTTCCTTCTTCCTGTATGTGAGAAAAGGCCCATTCACAATTTTTATTTCCTGCTATTTTTACTTCCCCTCATAGCAAAGCTACTGTAGTTTTTAACAATACTGTTCTTTCTCAGATATAGCACTATGGTTTTTTGCAGACATGTAGTAGAATGTTGTCAATAACTTCCCAATTACCTGTCAAGATTGTTTAGATTTTATCTTCAAATTAATTTGGTCCTCCATTATTTTCAGCTTTGTGAAATTTTACACAGCTCTTTCTCCTTTTGCTTTCAGCCTTCAGGGCTTTATTTTGTTTAGTACACTTTGCTGTTCAGTGAGATCCATTTCTCAACAGGCAAATGTCTACAACTCTTGGATATTTACCTGTCTCTGCATACACAGCTGCAGACATGCAGGGCAGGGAAATGCTCATGCAGAAGGTATAGGAAATGTGCTGGATCCACTCTTCCAATGCCGGACCAGCACAGAACGGCTTCACAGGCCCAAATTTGCCATCATGTCACCATGTAGCCTGACATCCCCTGTGCCGTTAGCACCGTGCTGACCCCAAGAGTCAGCAGCCTGGCTTTAGCTTAAATTCCCTGTGTACAACTACAGAGTCATCAAAGTGTACTGAAAGCTCTGAATCTGTGCTGAAAGGAACAATTTAAGTGAGTTAGGCAGCATGGTTCACGTCACCCCCAGATATGCAGGGCTCTGCTACCCATGGGTAAAGCAGGCAAGTTTTCTAAGCAAATCCTTTCCCAGCACAGGGGCTTAGTAATCAGTGAAAGCTGCTGGCTCGCTCCCATCCCAACTGTGGTTCAGCTGCTGCTCAGAGGTCAGCTCTGCAGGCACTTGATAAAGCTTCAATTAAGTGCTCTTCTTGCAGCACTCGCTGATTTACGCATCTTGTGCCCACATCGGCCATCTTGCTGAATAAGCCCGCGTGGCGGCAGGGACCGCACACGCACAAGTGCCCAACTTCCCCTGCCTACAGCACAGTTAAGCCCCTCAATCTTGGGCATCGCCAGCAACCTTAAAATAAATAACAATATTCAAATAAGTGCTTAAAAGGATGGGGGGAATAGAACTGCAGAGGCCATAGTACAAATATTACTACAGATGCTTCAGCTGGGTAATTAATAATACATGGCATATCTATTCCAGACAGTTTCTGAGCTGTTATTTCCTTGCAGAGTTGTGCATGTCAGTGTTTAGATGCTACTGTGATGGGATGGTATAAAAATTTCAATGACATGGACATCATGGTATGCTTCTCCAGCCTGTGTAATAGCCTGAAAGATCAGCATCCCCCCTAAAAGGTTACGATGGAAAGGCCTGACCTTATCTGCTTGTAAATGGGGGTCACACTTATCTGCAGTGAGCAGCTTTTATCGAAGCCTCGCACTCGTGTTCAATTGCTTGGGCTACAAGTCAGAATGGAAAGTGACTCATAATGATTGCAAATCCCTCTGGGAAAAATGAAAAAGTAACAAGCCTTAGATGATGGAGACTGGTTGACACAATGCGCATCAAGGAAGATCTGGTTATTTATTTGTGAGTGAGACTGGTTGAAAGGGAATGTTTACATTGGCTGCTTTCACAGAAGAAATTAGTTCTGCGAGACCACAATGTCAGCGGTGTACTGGATTATTCAACTAAAAACCTAACATTTTTATTTGTAAAGGTAGTTATATGAATTGTTTAAAATCTTGGGTTATTTTTCCTTGAACTTTTTTTGGGCAGTCATTCAGAGGAGAAACCTCAAAAAATTCACTCAAATATTTATCAGCCCTGACACAAAATCTTCCTCTTTGGCAGGAGAGTAGTAAAGAACAAATGAACATAATTTTACTCTATCCTGAGGAAAAATATATATATATATCCCAGCAAAACAGGGAAATGGAATTTCGCAACAGTGAACTGTTGACGTGCTTTTATTATACCAACGAATAAAATGTTAACTGCAAGTGTTACATGGCACTTGCCTTGTATATAGGTAATTTTCTCTAGGCAAACCTCCTGCTCCACTAAAGGTAATATTTCAGGGGACTGACACGGCAGTGAACCTGTGCAAGGAGTGATCAGTAAGTCCCTGGGAGGTTTGGTTTAGAAGGCCTTTCTCTGTTTTTTCTTTAAGACCTTTCACAAGCAAAAATCAATGCTGGGCAAAATGTGTGTCCCACTTCAGTGGGACATGCTTGCTTCCAGCTTCAGCAAGGCTGACTTAGCTCCCCTGGACTTAAAAGCAGTTTTGCTTGAGCAAGAACAGAGTAAAAGCTATGTGTGATCTTCAGCACGTTGCCCTGGGCTAACTCCAGGGAACACAATCTTCTCAAAGCCCAGCTGCAGACATGAGAACTTATTTAAGACTACTTTAAAATGCAAATTACACTGGCGTGCTCATCATATGCCTACGGATCCACTAACATGAAAATACGCACAGTCCAGAAATATCCATGATCTAACTTAACTCTCAGCCCCAGGATGCTGTGAGCTGAGTGAAAATCCCATATAAGGGTCCATCCTGAACTTACACAGCAATGTACAGTCTATCAGCATGGATTTGCTCTGATTTTTCATGCTTTTCTGGGTTTAAGTGTGAACCCTAACCTCATTTTAGTACAGATTTTCTTCAGACTCACTGACAGAACAAATGACAGGCACCCGTGAATTGCAAGGATATAAAAACTTATATATTTTGTCCGAAAGCCGGAGCGGCCAGAGCTGATAGAGTGAGTGATTACTATCACCTATTACTTGTTGGCACTGCATTTTGCAGAAGCAATCTGATTACTATTATTCAAAGTAGCAAGGAAAAAAATAAAATGGCACACAATTACTCTCACTTAATGATTCTGGCAACCTGAGTTTGTTTTGCCATGTTGGTGCTACCCACAGCGCCAGACCCATGGCAATGTCCCAAGTCATAGAGGCAGGACAGAGTTATCCAGGTCCCATGGAAACGACCATCAGCAAAGCAGGAGCAGTTCCCCACGGGCAGCAGGAGCCCACACAGGTGTAGCATTGCAGGGGGTCGCAGTCTGCACAAGGATGGGGTGTGTGCCAGGTGCCACAGGGCTCAGGAGGTAACAGGCCACACAGAGGGGGACTGTCAAACCAGACTTCCTCCACAAATCACCCCACAGTGATGGCTGTGGAAGACCTGCATTGCCAAACATGAAGCTACAATGACAAGGTCAGAAAGAGGATTTTGCCAGGGTTGGTGCTGCCTGGAGGCTATGACCCATCTGTGATCTGTAACCCTGTCTCCTCTTTCCCTTCCCATGCCTCTTGGCGTAAGGTGAAGCTGCAGAGACCACAAACTCCTGGATATTTTGTCCCCAGCCTGAACTTGTTTAAAGGGTTAATTCCAAAAGGCTCCTGCATCCTCTCACATACTCCTCTGTACACATGCTTCATGTTAGTCACAGCTTCCTAGCAAAGCTGTGTGCTCTGATTCAGGCTAGACTCTTCCCATGACTGAAAAAGGAACATGTTCAGTTATTTGTCTTAGTCCTGATGGAAACAAGCTGATGCCTGCTGTATTTCACGAGAGCTATGTCCCATTTAATTTTAAATGTCACTTGTAATAGCTGGTTTTTCTTCCCCAAATAACTTCTGCAGCCCTGCAGTTGAAGTCATCTGAAACCAAGGGATTGGAGTTTGAATGGTCCCTGATATTATCAGTGAGCCGAGCCATTGCTCTGCACCTCAGCCACCATTTTCCCTTTCCATCCTTAACTGAGATGTACGTGCAAATCCAAAGGAACCATTCCGTCAAATGTGGTGAAGCTATCAAACACACTGCTTCTCTTCCACAGCACAAGAAGGCTGCCTAAAGCCAAGGGAATATCTAGGTAACAGCAGCCAGCAGAGGGATTTAGGGCTTTCACAAGGCATGACAAAGCTGTCATTAAAGAAATAAAGCAGCCCTGGGATCTTGAAAAAATGCAAAGACAATAGTGTAAACAATGAGGAGGACTTGTTTGATAACAAGTCATTCCCAGCATACCACAGTATGCTCTTGAGCCTCCTGAATTCACTGCCATCTGCAATGCTCGTATCCCCTTGGAGGAATTGCTGCACTATCCAGAAGCTCAATTACGCAAACTTATTCAGAGTCCCTTATGATGTTTGGGTTATAAGGCTCATGCTGTATATTGATTTGTCTTCTCCTCCTCCCTGCTCACCTCGGGGCCTCATTTCCCATTTTGTGTACATTGGTTTCCTGGATTGCAGAGGGAATTGTCTCAAGGTCATACCAAGATGCTTCAGTATGGCTCAGCTATGAAAAATGTATGTAGCCAAAAATATTGTTTAAAAGCAATAGACTGAATATATAATGCCTGTGGCCCAAAGGAGCCCTGATGTATTTAAGATACAGGGATATAGAGGCAGACTTTTAAAAACTGCCTGTACTTCACCAGTTAAAAGGAGGAGAATCAATGAGGCTGTGATCTGTCAAGTGATCCTTCATCACTCCCAGCACAGTCCATAATCCTTTGGTTGTGATTATGCAAAAGAATATTACATTGATCCTGTAAAATATCTCTGATTGGATCAATGTTATTTTCTCTCGCATTGACAAGGTCTTACCAGAGAATGACTATAATTCCACTGCTAACACTGTCTTAGTGAAATCCCCCAATAAATCCTCCAAGCAGCACTGTTAGTAATACCTTTATTAGACTAACTAAACAAGATATTTATATGCAGGGCTTTCCAAAAGACTCTGGCTCCTGCTTCACTTTCTGGAGGAAAACTTGATCAAAAGTGCTATGCTAGAAGAATTGCCCCCAAGGAGGCTCTGCAAGGACAGAAATGGCAGGTGAAATTACCCTTTCAAGATGAAAAAGGTTGGTCACAGGTTTGCCCTTGTCTTGCCCCTACTACAGTAAGGACCCAAATGTATCTTTGTCAGAATAATCTCACCAGGAGTCTGGTTCTCTGGCAGCACTGGAGTTCAGGCTCTTCCCACACATTCCACAAACATGCCAACAGTTTGGTAAAGCCAAAGGGAAAACATGGTGTTTATGTACCTTTTGTCACTTCAATATTTTTTCAAGGACAGATCCTGGCCTTCACACTCCACAAAAGGCCTGCTCCCCTTGCAGCCACTGCTGTCTCTCCTTACTGGTGCTTCCATTCTCTTACACTCTTCCCCTTCTCTCTTTTCATTAGTTTCCTCTAACTTTGCCACCATTTTCTTTTCTCCTCAACTCCAAGCTTTCAGTGCCAGTGGTTTCATTCTCACTCTGACCTCCCCTTCATTACTGAATTTGAATTTTCACCTTCTGGCTTGAAACACGATGCTCCAGTGAAATGACTGTGGTCACCTTGCTAAGTCATTTTTCCAGGCTGCCTGAGGGCTCAGGCACCCACTGCATCTCTGCTTTCCCTTGGTTCACCTCAATAAAGTTACTTTAATCCATGAGAGCTACAAATTTATTTCAGACTTATTTTCCTAAACCTTTAATTAGAACCACAAGAATCATGAAAAAACAAAATAGTGCTTCTAATATAAAGCTGGAGCACAGCTGAAAGACCCATATATACAGCCATACATCAATTAGCAGATGAAAAAGCTACAAAGACAAATCAACAGAAAAATATCAAACAAAAGAACAGCATGGCAGACAATAGGCCTTCTTAAATCCTTTGAAACCAGACTGGCATCTGTGGTGGGTAAACTTTGGTTCTTACATGTTTCATGTGAAAACTTTCTCCATATTTTTACAGCAATATACTAAAATGTCAGAGGGGTCACTTCTCAGCTCCCAGGCCCTTAGAAACAAAGGAAAAATAATTGATATATTATCTTGGAAAAGGAACAGTCTGATGGTAAAAGAAACCATTAAAGGCCATAAAGAGAAGTCCTTACCTATTTCTTCCACTCACATCCAGTTTTTTACATGTTGCCTCTATCTTTTGGTTCAAGTATGTGTGCACCAGATGTGTGCCTAAACTATGATGCCAGCTTTGAAGATCATTGCCATAACTCTGATGGAGAGTGACACTTTCTCAAATTAAAACTTAAACTCAGGAGTACCGACCTGCATTTTAGCAGACTAAAACCCTGGAAAGAAAGCACGGAAATGTTCATATTTGGTCCCCAAGTATTAGAACCACATCCTACCCTTGTGTAAATTGCCACCAGGATAGATATAACTGGGGCAACTAGTGCCTTCTGAGAGCTAAAGAGTTGGATCTCATTTCAAAACACAGATCCTAAAGACATACAATGAAGCATTATCACAAGCAGTCTGAAGAACCTTAGTCCTCAGAGGAGGTATTTCAGTGACTAACTCGTGCCCAAGATGAACATTCAAACAACTTAATTTTCTAGGTGACAGGTACAATGTACCATCCAATCATAGCAATCAACCATATCCAATCATAGCAGGTCACCTCAAATTTCAGGTTCAGGAACTCCCAAAATGCCATGAATTGCATTCAAAGGGAGGAGAATCTTCAAAGAAGCCATGCCCTTCCAGTCATCCTAATGCCACCAGCCAAAACCTACACCCTGGTAACACAACCAAATGGACATCAAGACCCCTCAGATGGAAGCAAGTCTGGCAGCAGGTGAAGCAGAGCTTGAGATTTGAAGATTTGCCCATACCTGACTGTGGGCAGCTTTCCACTAAAGGAAGTCCTGCTTCTTTCCCCTTTCTCTCCCTTTGTACTTGTATTCTTAGGAGGACTTTGGTGCTGAAGAGTTCATGTGCTCCTGCTCTGGCTGATTCATTTAAAGGCATTGATAATGTAATTAGTTGCTGTGTCACGGGCCGGATGCTAACAATAAATGATGAACAAGAGGGGAAAGATGTGCCACAAGTTCTGGCGTAGCACAGAATGCAGGGGACACCAGTAAGAACAGCACAAGGGAAGAGAAGGAAAGACTGGGGGAGAAGCAGAGGCCATCCCTGTAGTGCCATCACTGTCAGTGTGAGAGAGACCTTACACTGACATACATCTTTCCTTCTTCCAACCAATCAAGTAGCCTTTCCCTCCCTCCCTGGAAGACACTTAAACCCATTGCCACTCTTCCCAATGACACTTTCTGTTTAAAGCAGTGTTTGAAACAAGTCTCCATGCTTCCTCCAAATGGAATTTTCCAGGTCCAGAGGCCAAGACACTGTGTAGGCCCATTCTGCAGCCACTTCATCACTGATAAACATGGACTATATGGAGTGGTCAATGAGATTTGGTCCTGCTCCAGTCCCCACAAAATTGATGCCCTGGGAGTCAGTGATGGAGGCAATGCCATCAACCTCCAGCCTCCCCTTGCTTGGTGTCTGCCACCACCTTTTCCAGTTCACTCAAAGCAGAATGGGGCCTGTTCATCAGGCTGCAATTGTTCCTCAATGGAAATAGAAAACAAAAATCCCTTCTCTGATCCACCTTAGATACAGCCCTGCTTCTACAGGTGCTTGGGCAGAGAGCTGAGTAACAGTTCTTTCTAGTAATGCAGAAGGCAGCTTTGCTACTGGGAGTGTCAGACAATGTCCTCTGAACTTCCAGACAGGAAGAGCATCCACGCTTGTCTTGCTCCATACTGACGTAATCGTGCTCCCACCTTTCCTGGGAGATGAACTATAGCCCCAAAGCTATCCTAGATGATGTTTTCCTATCTTTAGTGCTGTGGAGCCTTTATGTTCTCTGCAAGACCTTTCCCAGAAACTTCTTTGAGGAGTGTGGTCTCCTGCTTCACACACAAGTGAACAAGGCCCATAGCAGGTCATTTAGTCCTCATAAGGTGGTGGATCCTGCACCATAATCCATCCCAATGCAAGGAAACTCACCCACCATCACCAGCCAAAGGGTTGAACATTTTGTGAACTGAAATACACCTCACGATGATTTAAATATGTGCGAAGAAGAGCTTAATTCCATTGCTGCCAGCCATTCTGAACATTTAAATATAGTACAGAAATTCTCTTTTATTTTATATAAACTGTTTCAATGAAGAAGCTGAAGGTGCTTCATTCTCCTGGCTTATGAATATAAATAGCTAAGAATCTAACAGGCCTTTGTTGTTGTTGAGATAAGGCAATCTGAAATGAAAGCACATGAGGGAGCCAGGAAACAAAGACACTACTTAACCACATTATTTCAAGGAAAGCTGAAGTATGCATTAAGTGCTCAGAGTCCTCATCTCTAGTCCTTCCTGGATGGGTTGGGTGTCACAGGAATGAAATAAAGTGTGGCTCAGATCTAAGTGAGAGACAAAGCAGCTAGGAAGTGCAGCTGGATTTGCCTTAGGTCCCTTTCCTCTCACTAGACACCTGTGGCTGGTGTCAGGCAGCTCTGTGAAAAACACTTCTTCCATCAGGTCCTGCTTGATACAGAGCTGAATATGCTCTTTCATAGGAAAAAAAAAAAAAAAAAAAAAAAAAAAAGGAAAAAAAAAAAAGATGATTTAATAGTAAATTAATCCTTCACAGTCCTATGGGTGTTTCACAAGCACATAGTATTGAGGAAAGGACTCTGTTCATTTTTCTTGCATGGTAGGCAATATATCATAGAAACATTTAAGTTAGAAAAGGCCTTTAAGGTCATCAAATCATTCTAGTTGGGCTTTGGCCCTTCTAATTTCTTTCCTCCATAACCTCATTACATCCTTGTGATCCTCCTGAGCTGCCTGCTGCTTTATCCAAAGGTCACAGCCTCTCCTTCCAACACACCACTAACTCTTGTGTCTTTACTGCCATATGGATCTCCAATCTCCACCTCCACTGCAAAAGCAAACCAATGGGCCTTGCTAGCACACTGTCCCTAAAGCATTGGCATGCCACCCTCAAGCTTATGTCTAGCAAAATCTAGCTTAAAGTTCTTTCAATGAGCTCTGCTAACTTTTGTGCAAAGATGCTACTGGCCCCCTACTTCAGGAATTCTACTGTTGCCTTCATCTTGATACTTCCCCTCAGCACTTTTTGTCTTCCCTCGGTCAGTTCCTTAAACACTCAGTAAATTGTGTACTAATTACCTTAACATTGCAACAAACCATTTCCTTAGGGGCAGAATATAAAATCCTTTACCAAAATCCTGATAATTTAGATCTAAGGCATTTCCTTATCTTAAACCTCAGTTATCTTCCTAACAAAATATATAAGGGTCGTTGGCACACTTCAAATAGGAAAACATATGTTGCATGTTTATTTCATTCTCCCCTGTGCATTTAATTAATCTCTCCTTTAGAACTTACTTTAAACACTGCTTGGTATTATTATGATCAAACTAAAAGGTCTACTGTGGCCCAGACAACTTTTGCTCCTCTGTTTAAATATAGATTTGCTACTTTTCATTCCTAATGTACCACCCTAATTAGACAGATTTATTGAAAATCCTTTTTACTGGATTTGCAATGTCACATCTTTCAGAAGACTGAGATGGAAATTGTCCAACTTCCCAATTTGAGCCCATTAAGTTATTTGAGTTTTTCCATTTCCCCTGTTGCTGTTGGCTGTCTCCTTTGTCTCTCTGATCATGATAACATTCCTCCCTTTCTCTTTAACCATTACAGAATATCATACGAACAAAACCGGACAGTCTTGGGAACTGGTAAATAGAAAGGGGATTAAATTTAACATAAAATATGTAATTAGGGATCAACAATGACAAATTTCTTTCCAATGTGAATTGTTGTCCTGCAGAACCTTTGCATTGTTGAGCAACAGTCTTCTGTATAAAAAAGGGATAATTCCAGTCTTCAAATTCCTTTATGTTTAAAAACCTAGAACAGTGTTTGAATACTCTCTTAAACAGGGCCACTCAAGCACCTGAGACAAAGAAATGTAACTGGATCATCAGCTCCCACAAATCATCACCTCTTCAAAATCAATCTGACCCTAATCTACACCTGTAACATCTGAAAAAGTTTTTGTTTCTTTTGTTTGTGTTTGTTTCTGTTATAATATTTATGTCATTAAATGGCCATTAGGCAGAAAGAAAAAATATCTACACGATAAAGTCTCTTTTGCATATTCAAAGATAGACACTGATTAATACAGACACAGACAGAGACAAGAATGATGCATTCATATTGAGTCAGAAAGATCTTTTCAAATAGCTTTTGTTATCCAATAAAATTAGCATAACTGTTTCATCCTATTAGAAAGTCTAGAAATTTTAGCAAGCTTTTTTCAAAAGTCTGCTGTTAAAACTCAAAGCCAACAAAAGCTCTCAGAATTAAATAAGGGCTGCAATGAGAGACTCGGTGTCTTTCACTCGATCTAGTGTGATATCTTAACAGGATACACATTGCTGTGTACACAGGATATCCTAGAACTCCTTTGCCTTAAAAGCCCACAGCTATGCAAATACTATGCTCCACACACACACCACTTTGTGGAAAATATCCTGAATTAATACTGGATATTTATTTATCTTTGAGGTGCTTTGAGACTGGAGTATGGCTGCTGTAAGCGCTGGACAAACTCGCTGAACTCTGCTGGGGGGAGCCATGCTTACACCTCTGTAAGGTTACACAGGATAAATTCACAGCAGGAAGGCAGAGCAAGTTATAGAAGAGTCACTGGCAGTGGCTTCTCTGCCCTTTAAGCCACATGTTTCAGTGTCTCCTCTGTTCAGTGTACAACTCTGTTTGACCCAGTCAGCAAAAAGGCAGGGCTTCATACTGAACCCTGTGTTTTCCCTTCATCCTTCTCCTCCACCACCTGGACAACCCCTGGACTCTTTCAACAAGCACCAGCCACCTCTTCACACTAAACTTTCTTGGCCTTTCTGTCACGTCAGATCATCAGCATCAAGGATTTCTTGCCTCCCTTATTCTTTTATCATCCTCTTTATCTTTCCTTTCTCCATCTGTAGATGTCATCTATGATGCATGTTTTCATTCACGGACTTCTTGCCTTGCATCCCCCTAGCTATTCCAGCCCTGTACCCCAAATGCCAGCTGATCTCTGCTACGTGTCACACAGGAGGGCATCTGGAATGGGAACCCTCCTGCCTGGCTCAATTTCTCCACTATAAATGCACTGTTCCCCCATTCAGTTCTACTCATTTTCTAGACTTACTGCTCCAGCTCAGCACAGTTAAATCTCAGACTCACAGTCACAATCACCTCTTTGCCACATTCGGCTCCGTCCTTAGACCCTCCTGCCTCCTCCAGCCTCCACTTCAGCTGTCAGACAGGATTTCACCTGGTTCTTCCATTAGAAAATGACAAACCATGATCTTCCTCTTCCAGCAGCTTTGCCTTCTGTTTCCTCTTCCCCTCCTACAACTCCTTCCCCATTCTTCTCTCCTACAGATGAAAAACCTCCTATGTGGCTCTCTTCCTTTCTTTTATTTGCCACCGAGCCAGTCTTACCCTACCTCCTGCCTTTCCTTATGGCTGCTCTTGTCCTCTTGTTCTCTCTTTGCCTTGACCTCTTACAACCCTCTGCCTCTTAACTCTCATAACACAAATACCATTCAATCTCTTTCCTCTTAAAATATTCTCATCTTAAAACACTCTTTCATCTTAAAACATTTATTTTCCTCTATAAATACCATGTCTTTTCCTCTCCTCCCTTCCTCACCAACCTCTGAATATGCCAGCTACAAACGTTGCCTGGGGTCCTCCCCACTAGTTCACTGCAGCTTCCTCTCCTTTGCAACCACTGCTAAAATCTTTATTTAATGCACTGGGCAATCTTCAGCACAGTCTGAATACTCTGTTCTCACCTGCTGCAGCACACTGGCTAACCGCAGTACTCTCTGGTGCTGTTTAAACCTGAAGCAGTGTCCCTCTTCAGCTACTGTGGTGTTGCTCCCTTCTGTAGCACCACTTTTGAACCTGCTCCTTTTGCATGCCCTCCAGAAGACACTGTTCTTCTCCCCGATCTGCTGGGGGGTTCATGGGGCTTTTCTCTTTCTATATGTCATTCCTTGATAATTTCAAGTGCAAACATAGATTCCACTGTGATCTCCATGTAGCAATTTCCAGGCTCATTCTCTAACACAAACTTGTCTTCCTAGGGCCATACCCACAATATCTCTAATATTTCTCCATGGACACACATATAACAAACTCAGCTTAATGTAATTAAAACAGAGTTCCTAATGGTCTTCTTCCTTCTTTACTATCTGCTCTCTTCAGTAATTTCCCTCTAGATCATCACAGACAATGCTATTACTTTTCTTGTTGTTCTGGTCAAGAACTGGAGCAACATTTTCATCTCATATCTCTTACCATGCATATAGACCCAGGCGATGTCTAAGGTTTGCATATTCTTTCACCATCCAGGCTCTCATCACCTCGTGCCATTATTACTATAATATTTCTTTTTCTGACCTTTACAAATGTGAACTTGCCCTCCATGTATCCATTTAGGATGCTGCTAGAAATGTAATTTTCCTAACACATCACTCTGACCACGTCATTTCTCTTAGCAGCTGTAGACTGCTGTCCCCATATCTACCTCATTAGCGTAATCTACTTGTCTTCCTTAAGGAAATGTCAGTTTCTTCCTACAGCCAACCAAAGAGGTCAATCCCCATCACCTACTTATGAATATTTCAAGCAGACATGACCCATAATTTTTCTGATGCCATTCCTCCTCAGTCTTTGGAAGACCATCCTGTAAACATCCACACTTCTTATTCATTATCCTTCTTTACAGCTCCTGCAGGATTCCCACATTTTGTGATGCTCACAGGAATGTGGTTTGCCTCCTGGTGTTCTAAAGCCACTACCACTCACGCTGAACATAATTACTTTGTAGTCTCATTGTACTCTCTCATAAGGCTGCATTCACTGCCAATATTTAAAGTACAGCCACATGTCAAAAGGACAGGAACATTTTTCTGATCCATGATTTCTGATCCATGATTAAGGCTCGTAAATCTGAGGGTAGAACGCAAACTGGCATTAATAATAGTGAACGAAATCCCTATTATACTGCTACTGAGCTGAGGTATGAGAGATTTAGTCCCTGGCCTCAGGTCATAAAGAAAGACTATGGCAGAGCTTGGACTGAATTCTGGCTTTGTAAACCCCTGCCCTAACTGCAGTACTACCTTTCTTTCATCTATTTTGGTACTTATCTACAAAGGATTATGATTTCAGCAGGCTCAGATGGGCAATGCTGAATATTTATTTATAAAAGAATTAGGCCTAATGAGAAAGAAAATGGATAAATTTTCATTTTTTTACTCTGATTTCTCTCCTGCAGGGACAATGTATTAGTTTATATTCTTTTCTTTTACATGGATTCTATTCCGAATTATCTGTTAAGGGAACTTAGATTCTAGAATCCACATTATTTATTTATTTATTCCTTAAAAACTAAGAAACACCATCTCATTTCTTTCTTTTGGTCCTAAAGAGGTAAACGTGTAGTTAAGAGTTCCAGCAGCAGTTTGTGAGCAATGAGCCATTAAGTAACTCACATTATAAATGACTGTCATTATTTCTGCTAGACCTACAAAACATAAAGGCTTCTTATCTACTGGTTCTGCAATAGTTAATGAACTCATTCCCCTCTTGAAGCTTTTCCAAATGCCCAGAAATACTTTTTCAATGAGAAAAAGCAATATTAATATGGATTTTTCTTGTGGGAGATGACAAAACAGTTCAGATCGTTTCATCTCTATTAAAGTAAAATTATATTTCAAATTTTTATTTTTACAGTGAATAGAACACAACTGCACTCATATTAAATCTTTCCTCCACAGCTTTTACAAATTTTTAGCAGTATGCAGAAAGGATAAAAATGCTGAGATTTCTCAAAAGGATTTGGATGTTCAATTAAATGAACAGGAATTAAGCATGCAGTCCTGCAGGCAGCTCTGCAAATATCAGTTTCTCTAGAGAAGGGCATGATCCTGTCATTTTTACTCAGGCAAAATTTCCATTTGTCTTCACTGGCAAATTTGTTTGAAAGCCAACAGCTTGATTGAAATTTGCCCTTTAAAAAGTCATTATTAAAACCAGTTGCTGTTCTGTTAAATTACATATATGTTCTTAGTATTTTTAGCAGATATATATTATCAAACTAATTATCTCAGATGTGTCAGAGGAATGTGTCAGGTTCTTATTACTTGTGGCAAAGAAACTTTTTAATGAATTGCTATTTAAATTTGATGCAATTAAAATATTAAATTGCTTATTCAAAATATGATGGGCCAAATCCTCCTGGAACTCACACACATGAGCCAGTGATTTCATCCACTAAAGATTTAGAGAATCCCTGAACAAGAGGATGGCTTTGCTGTATCTCAGTTGACTTCCAGTCTTACATCAACAGACTAAGAATAATTTCAGCATCAAAAACTGCAAAACTGAATAACTGGATAGCCTAAGATTCAACTCCAGTGCTGCCTACTGCCTGAATTTAAGTGGATGCCTCCAGCAGAACTCCAGCTGTGACAGGAGGGAGCACAGACCTTGCGCTGGCCTTTCTACCAAGGGACAATTTTAACCTCAAAGGAAACACTAAAGGCCTGAACTTGCTGCATCACCATGTTCAATAAAACATTTACTATTGACTTCTCTAGGATCAGAATCAAGACTTCAATAAAGTCCTTTTTTTAATGAGTCCATTTGGAAAACAGTTGGGATTTCAAGCACAGATTTTAAACAAAGCATTTGATTCTTTAATGTATAAAGGACACATGAAAAAATGGCTGTCCTAATTTACCTGTCAAAACCATTGCAATTTAAACGTCAAATCTAGAGCATTTCAGGGTATGGCAAGAATTTTTACAAAAAAAAAAATCATTTTGCTCCTTGATATAGCTGCAAGTAGCCTCTCTCCAGTAGCCTCTTTCCATTTGTGTATAAATAATCCCTAGTGACGGGTGGAGTAGCCCTGTTAAGCCTTTCTCCTTCAGTTATGCTGTGCATCTGACAAACCAAACCAGAAAACACTGTCATCCCACAAATCTTGAATGTTATTTCAGGTGGAGGTAGGCTGCATAGGAATCACTCAGGGGCTTTGGGGGGTTTTTTTCAGTGGTGGAATGGGCTAAGTGTACTCACAATAAAATGTTTTAAAAATAGGATTTACTATGACTTCCACAGATCTCAAGGGGAAAAGGAAGGCAAAAGGAGGGTTGAAATAATAAGGTAATTGTAAATTCTGGGGGGTTTAAAATAAAAATTGGATTCCAATGGCAGGCAGCAGAGCCCCATCCAGTCAGGTGTAACTGGCAGCCTTCCAAAGGCAAGATGAAAGGTCTTCTGAGTAGTAATTGTCTAAATGGAACAGACTCTGGTTATTGTGCAATTTCTTCATCTACTTTATTGTACCTTTATAATTAAATGATGTAATTCCCTTTTCTCCTTTCTTGTTTTCCTCTCAATTACTGCAGGAAAGCATCTGAGCAACATTGCCCTAGGATGCAGGCAGACTCTGTGGCTCCCCATTGTTTTTTTTTCCTGGCTCACTACAAGTTGTATACAAGGAGCTGTGAGCTCCTGGTTGCCAAAGCAGGACATGAACTCTGCCTTCTCCTGGACACACACCTGCATTCCAGCTCTCTCTCTGCTTAGTGCTGGAGTTGGTTGGCTCACTCAGAGTTGTTGCTTGGGTGAAGGATTGCTGCTCTTGCTAGAAACTCCACACCAACTGGGCAAACAGTGAATCTGATAGGACAGGGTGAGCACTATGCTCAAAGGGGCCTCCAGCAGCAAGGCTATTCCCTTGTGGAGGAGACTGGACAAACACCTGAGAATTGGAAGAATTTTCAAATATTGTGCTGAACAACCCCAGAGCCAGCATTTCCTGATTCTGCAAGACTTTAGGGATCAGGAGTGAAACTCTGGGCCTGAGATGCTAAAAGGCTCAATCAGATGTGAAAGCAGAGTCAGAGGAACAGCTCTGCTAGCTCTTTCTTTTTCACTGGTCCCTCTGTACCGGAGTACTCTCCCTCAGTCCAAGTAGTCCATTCCCAGAAATATAGATTATTCAGCTGAGGAAAAGTTAGCGAGACTGAGACCTCAGTTTGCATGTTCAACTCCAATAAAGAGAAGAGAAGAAATGAACTGCCTAATTTTGTTGCAGTTTTAAAATACTCCTCAGGTCTTTGCTCTCATGCTTGTCTGCCTCTCCCTGAGCATTCTTACTTCTGACAAACTCTTTTAATTTACTGCCTATTTACTTAATTGTATTATTTTGAAATATGCACATGGGTTCTATGAAAAGACAAAAAAGTATAGGAGAAATAAAAATAGGACCCACTATATGTATTACTATCTATTATATCTATATATAAGAAACCTGAAGTAACAGATCTCCAGTTTTTCCAGCAAAATCCAACATAAAGGTCTTGATTTATTTCCCAGAAAGTAAAAATTAATAAATACAGAATAGAATTACAAAAGTGACCCAACCTATTCAGGAACAGAACTGTTTTTTAAAATCACTGGTATCAGAATATTGCCAAGTACCACGGCTCCTGATCCTGCCACAAGCCATTGCCTATAGCTTGTATTAATTTCAGCAGAGTTCATAAGCAGAGTAACTGCAGGGTATTTGCAAAGCTAGTTAGGCTCTTAATGACCATTTTTTGTTGTACTTTGATAGACAAATCTCAATAGACCATTTTCAACACTGGAAGTTTTGCCTAGGGAGAAATGTAGGACCTGTTTTAAACTAAATGGATCACAGATCCTGTCCAGCTTTAAAAACAAACAAACAAAAACTCAGAACTTCTATTATAAATAACATTACACACAACATTTGGGGCCAGAACCTGCATTAGTTTATCCACTTCTGGAAGAGGTGCATTACATTAAATTAACAGAGCAAAGAGAGTTAAAGCTCTATGTAACAACAACATCCTCTTTTACAAGGTATTTGCCCTGGATCTCATAGAGAGTGATTTCACCTGTGCAAGGATATGTGCCCAGTCACATTATTTGAACACTACACATAGAGAATATCTGCAGCCCCACACACCTGCACACTACATACTCTGTGCACACACACATCCCTGCAACGCTTAACTCCCGAAAAAGTATCCATCATGGAATGGAAAACTACTCTTAGTTTTTACTTTCATGATAGAACCTCTTGGTATGAACCTGGCATACCTGCCTTGCTTTGAACTCACAGTTCTTCTCAACATTGGACAGCAATTGCACTTACTTCACTTTCATCATATAAGTGAGGATCAGAAAGCAAACATCCCCTTTTTATTTCTGAGCAAGTCAAACACTTCATTTTGTGGAATTGCCATTATACTTGCTTTTTCTGTGTTTCAGTCTAGAAGTGCCAAAAGAACACACACCTCTATAGCATTTATGGGTGACTCTTCATCATGGCTGAGAGTGATAGTATATACAGATCCTCACCCCAGAAAGGCCATCAAATGAACTGAAATGCTGCTACGAGTCTCCCTCCTTTAGCACTTCTCTCATCCTACAATGAAGTTTGTTAGAAGTGTATAAGAAAACACTTACAGCAGGCAAGGAATGACACACCCAGATATTTGCACACAGCTCCTTTATGTGCACAAGTTGCACTTCTGACCTGAGGGCAGTGACTTTGCAAAGTGGCTCTCTGGCCATCTGCAGACACATATCCAGGACAGCGTGAGCAGGGACACTCACTGCTTCTGAGCCCAGGGAATCCCTGGCTACCAGCTGGGTGTTGTATGTTTGGAGTTAGTTCACTCCACACACTCACACACACTCATTCACACATACATGAACACAAGCAGACTACAGGAAGATCGTTCAAAGACCACCTTCTCCTGCATTTAACCACCTCATCTGGTTTGTCACATTTTCCCTGTGGTTAACACTTAGCAGAGCTGCCATTACACATAACCCAGCGCCACGCAATATCAGCTGTTTCTGGCAGGAGAAGTGGACATTCCTGATCCCAGGACAAGGCAGGTGGAGAAGAGGAAAGACTCTCCCTTATCTGAGGATGAAAATCCTCTCTAATAACCACAGCTCCATTTGCAAAGGTGAGCTCTGTTGACATGTTTGCCCGCTGTCAAGGTTGAATTTGTTTATGCCCCGAGCAGAGCGAGCACACGTGGCAGAGCAGTCCAGCTCACCACAGCCGGCCCAGCACCATCCTCACCTAGCTCGAGAACAGGAATCACTCCCTTGGCACTGAAACCAGCAGCAGGGTGTCTGGGTGCTGACAGGCTTTTCACATGCCCTTTACAGATGGGGCTGAAGACACCGATCTATTTCCTAGTTGTTGTTAAATAGCAGCTGGATATGAAGGGTCCCTAGCAACACAGGTAGGATCCCAAGCACTGACCCAGTTTGGTACAAGTACCTATCATGCTACTCACATCCAGCGCTCACTCGTAAAACATATGGAACAAAACATGTACATGGGCAAGCGTGTGAGAGAACACCCCTCCTGAATAAGGAGCTTTAAGCAATAATTCCGCTTCTAATGTCTGAGGAGGGAATTAATGAAGACTATCACGAGAGTTTGGGATAGAGAACACTCTTGAAAGACAAGTATTTTGAAAGATGGCACTGTGTGAGAAGCAATGATTTCACTACAATGGAAATAAACCAATGGGGAATCTTCTGACTGCAACAGAAAAACCATGAGAGGGAAATGTTACGTTGTGGTACAGAGTAACCATGCTGTGGGTAGCAAAGATGCCCTCATCCTTTACTGAAACCCTCATCATCCTTCAAAAACATGCATCTTCTGTTTAGGTAGGGGTTTATGCATGTGGCCCCATCCTATACTTCAGATCAAAGAAACAATTGGGGCAAAATGACCATCACCTTGAACCAATGCCCCGAGGGAAAAATTAAGACAAAGGACCAAAAGACTAGACAAAAAATAGCACAAAAATGCTACAGGTGAACAGATGCATCTCCACCCCAAGAGAAAATTAATCCTTTCTAATAAATTCATGTAATGTTTTGTAGATATTGGAAATACGCCAAGGCATCGCTCAGTGTAAACAGCAAGCTGGGTCTCCTCCTGGTCTTTAGCATGTCTCTTTGTTTACTCCCCATTTGAGGACAGAAAAAACCTACATGTGAGCACTTCAAATGGTGTATTTCATGATGGATGGGGCATTCAGAAAAGCATTAATAAAACACAGACATATGTAGCCTCCAATAAAATGTACTTTGCCTGAGCCACCAGGGTCAAGCAAATTAAAAATTTAAAAAAAAAAAAAATCCAGTGTCTGCTTTATGAATACTTCCTATTGTGTGTGGAAATAATCTGATACCATGGTGATGGGAAGACTACATCAAGATTAGAGAGAGAGGCATGAAAAAGACATTCTGGGGTGTGTGTTTTCTCACTCCCATTGCCTTCTTGCTCCCAAACCCAATGTCTCAGGAGTAGAGATCCTGTGGGAAATTGCCCTGGCAGTGCTTCTGGAAGCAATGCCCAGCCAGACCAGTTCACCCACTGCAAGGAGAGGTACTTGGCCAGAGATGCCAGCTCCCATCTGTGAGCCCAAATGGCTCTGCTCAGCCCCTGCTCATCTCAGGAGAGGTTGGCATGTTCATCTAGTAAAAAAAACCAGCCCTTACCTTTGGCAATCAGCTCCTCCAGCTCCTGGTCGAATCCTTGTCGGTGGCATTTCCTCCAGAGCCCCATATTGGTGGAGTTGTACTGTCTGTTGCACTCGTCGACTGCGCTCATAGCAAAGATCTGCCTCCTGTTCCTTGCCAAGAGGAGTTTCCCTTCCCAGCGGTCCAACCTAGACCTGCTGGCCCTGAGAGGCAGGTTGTTATTGGAGTTATAAATGAAGCCAGGATCATTTCTCTTAGTGGTGATGCTCTTGCACCTCTCTCTGTGCTTCCTGGCATCAGTTTCGTACCAATGGTCAGAGCAGATTGCCACAGCCAGCATGCCAAGGGCACACAGAGCTAAAGAGAGGCCAGCATAGAGCAGTAACCTTCCAGCAGCCATGCCTCAGCTTCACAGAAACACCATGGACATCTTCACAACAGGCAAAGCCGCTGGGGGTGAGACCACGCAAAAGCCACCGGAGCAGCTGCTAGGTGTCACTTGGCACAGACTGCTTCAAACATCCCCAGCTCCCGTGGCTCACATCCACGCTGCAGAGGGATGCTGAGAGCACTACAAAGTTCTGCCCTGGAGGCAGTCTTGGGGTCTCATCTGCCTCTTCTCTGCAGAGAGCTGGTGAGAAGCACAGCCTTTCACCAGTGACCCCCTCACTACCAGCACCCAAGTGACAAGGGCTGAAGGGATGAATCCCCCTGAAGAGACCTGATGGCTGATCAGTTCATTAATCTCTTTCAATCTGGCCTGCTCAGAAATCCAGAAGAGATGGCTTTCAGATCAGCAAGCTCACTAAAGCATCATTACAGGACAGAAAAGTTCAACACCCGGACATCTCCCACTTGCAAGCAGCCAGTTGTCCCGGTTTCAGGAATGGGTGGCTTGCCTTTTCTTTGTCAGTGGCTCAGCAAAAGCATCATCGTCTGGATGGTCGGTCACTTGCTCGGGTTTAAAGCGGGGTCGAAAGGGAGGGAGCAAGAGGGGGGGGAGCAATCTGTTGTTGTTGTTGCTGCTGCTGCCGCTGCTACTGCTGCTGCTGCTGCTGCTGCTGTTTGAAATCGTGGTTAAAACATCCCCTCCGCGGCTGGCCCTGGGAACGCGGGCACGCACGGGTCTCTCTCTCAGCAGACTTCGCTGNGAGGAGCGGGGAGGGGAGGGAGGTCGGGGGAAACCGAACCAAAACAAACCGGGGCGGAGGGGCGGAGGTGGGGGGGGGCTACACACCTTACACGGGGAGAGGAAAGCAGCCCCTAACTGTTGTCAACAGCTTTCGGGTTGCACCACTTCTCTGCCATATGGCCCGATCTCCTCGTCGGAGCTGAGATTTTTTAGCTCAGCGGCTTCGTACGAATGGTATCCCCGGCATCAGTAGTTACATATGCCGGCATTTTTTTTTTTTTTCTCCTTAAATTTTCACTCCCTTTCTCTTTAATGGGAATAACTCACCCATCTTGTAGAGATCAAGTGCAACAGAAGGCGAGCTGGAGTCCCCAATCTTTAGAAATCTCATTTCACCGTTTTTAACCAAAATAATAGCAAATCCAATCTTCTGTACACCTGGGAATCTTTCCTTGTTCAAACACCGAGCCCTGCAGCCTTGGCCGAAGCCTACAGACCGAGCATACAGAGCGCTGAGCCAAAAGCCAGTGATGTCACCCATGCAACGTGAGACTCATTTCTTATTTCTCTATCCTCCTTAAAGATAAACTGCACCACTTCCCAGGCAGGAAATGTCGAAGCCTTACTCTCTTAAGAGGGGAAAATGTAAAACCTGGATTTAACTGAATCCTGATCATTCTTGATCACAAGTCCTTACATTATGTCAACCAAATCCAAAACAAGCAGAGCAGTTTCTCACTGCACCAAAAAAAAAAAAACACCCCCAAAAAAACCCACCCCAAAAAACAAAACAAAAAAACCCCACCACCTCAACCTGCCACATAATAGAGAGAACGAGCAGAAAGCTGAGGCCTCCACACTCTGAACTGTACTGTTTAAAAAAGAAATACACATGGTCATTTCCCTTGCACCAGAAAGGGTGGGATGCTGGCACATCCTGATCTGGGAGTACCACAGTATCCTGGAGTTGATAGAGGAACCAAGTGAACCCCATCCAACATTTGGTTCCACTGATTCCACAGTATGAAAGGCAAACAATGCAGCTGTTGCCTACTGCACCAAAAAGTCCACAGCCCAATGCCCCCCCACAGATGTATGCTACAAAAATCTACATCCCTGCTGGATCCTACCAGCTTTTGGCCCCTGCATCCCAAGCTGCATCATCTGAATTGAAAATAAGCACAGCCTCTCTGGGGCTGGTGACAGCCCTTGGCCCCAAGAGGGGAGTTCTGGGATTTTGCTAGCTTGTAACCCTGGCCACCCAAATTATTTATACTTGCTCCAGTGAGGAGAGCAGATGCAGTAGCTCTTTGTGTATCAGAAATACATACCTGGATTGTCTTGTGGAATACAGCTGC
This sequence comes from Hylia prasina, assembly GCA_013397195.1. Lineage (NCBI taxonomy): Eukaryota > Metazoa > Chordata > Aves > Passeriformes > Sylviidae > Hylia > Hylia prasina. The sequence continues at coordinate 411,313 of VYXD01008203.1, read as the reverse complement.
ACCAGGAAAAAATTAACCCGTATGGCTGGATCATAACTATTTTTGGCACCAAACCAAATTGTATTATTGAAAAAAAACAAAACATTTCCCATTTTCCCTGCCAAAACCAGGGTCCATATCAACTAGGATTTGCAGCTGTGGATGAGCATATGTGCCATTAAACCATTTTTGCTGTTAAATGTACTGTATTCTCTAACCACCTTGCAGGATTATGAAACTGGCAAAGCAAAGTCAGTCATCCAAACCATAAAGGTAACAATCATCTTCATCTACTGAACCAGGTCTATTGCAAAATTTCAATGTTGTGTTATGAATATTCACTGTATCTGGAAAGCTCTAGGTAAAGTTAGGAGTTTTACTAAAAAGAGGAACTAGTTTAATTTTTTTAGCAGTAACTTCCCTTTGTTGGTAATAATAACAGACAATATTTAAGGATCTCAGGTTTTTTTAAAAATAGTTCAGCACAGATGGACCCGCTTCTATAACTGGATTTTTCAAGTAACTACATGTCAGTAGATAAAAAGAATTAGATGTTACAGTGGGCCTGGAGCAGCCATACTTGTTGTCTGTTCAGAGATAAAATTTAGAGCTTGGTGGCTGAAAAGCTGTTGGCTCCTGTAAGAAGATGATGAACAGGCTTCCGGTATCACACCCACACAGACAAAAGTGCACCTGGATTTCTTTGTCAATTTTTAGCATCAAGTCCCAAGCTGAAGGATGAGAACAGGGAACACGCCTAATTTTACTAACCGTATTTTTTGGCTGATTGTTGGATTTTCTGTTTAAGCACAAAAGCCTGCTATGTTTATTCTCTATTCAGATTGAACTGGAAAACAAAACTGGTTTTTTGTCTAAACATCCAGTTTAGATAGAACTGGAGGCTGGGACTAATAGCAGAATAGAGGACCCAGCTACTAGAACTGTTTTTTTCTCATGATACAGGCCAAAGATATGTGAGAGGATGGGAAAACCATATAATGGGATCACACCTACATTTCTTTCTTGTTAAACATTAGGATTACAGTCCAAAGAGCCAAGATTTGGTTGGACCCAGGGAGGTCCAGGTGCCAGGTCTTCCATTACACTCCAAGACAGCAGGACAGTTTGGGGCAGGAGAACTTCTGTACCTGGAGAAGCCAGTTGTTCCCTCTTCTCATTCTTAAGTATGGGTTTGAAAGCCAAAAATTGACATTCAGTTCCAGGTTTTATATTTTTCTGTGAAAAGGCATTCCAGTGNAAAAAAATCACAACCCCTCCACGCACACTTGGGCATACGACATGGAAACCGCTCCTGACAGTGAATTAAGGGCATCTCAGCGCAGGGAGCTAAATCATGGGTCTTAAATGAATCAGGGAGTGAAAATGCAGTTTCAGCGACGGGTTGAAAGCTGAGGCTTTCTTTTCTGCGGGTTATGATTTCAGTCACCCAGGGAGAAAGCTAGAGCACACAGGTGACAGGGAAAATGTCTGAAGGCACGGGACAGAG